>OY740808.1:21077110-21244610 GCA_963514005.1 Raja brachyura
CAAGGTTTCAGACTCCCAGCTTAAGGGTTTCAGACTTGAATTTAGTTCAATGTTTAAAATAGTAGAAACAGGCAACTGTATAATGATTGAATTATCAAGCATTCAACAATTCAAATCACAGATTGAGCGATATGGATCCGGTACGAGATACCAGTTTGGTGGTTTTAATACAGCTCTGACCACAATATGGATGGTTTTAATACAGCTCTGACCACTAGCTGGACCCACCTAGGAGCATTAGACCGGCTCCAAACTCAAAACTATTTGAGTTATCAAATGATAACATGATTTATGAATGGAGAGAAGTAACAGTTTTACCCTATTCAAGGCAAAATCAATGGATCATATTGGTACATGGGTCCACAAGTGCTGTGGACTTCACTATAAAGTTACATGCAGGGCAAACTGTTCAACCACAAAATGCTTTTGCAGCAGAGCCTATTCCACTCCATAAATGACATTCATATTTCCCCCCCCATGATTTATAAAGAAATCTCCAACTGATTTCCCTCCCCACCACGGGGTGAAGGCAAAATTCAGCAGCTTGCAGTTCAACCAGACATAGTCTATCCGTTTACCCATGTGTTATTTCAAAAACAGCCCAGTAGCTTATTTAATATCACAGGTTACCAATACTTTCAATCTGGACTGTTTTACATTCAGTACAGTTGGCAACACGGGAAACCACATGCCCATAGTTTTGTATTTAACAAGTGATTTTTAGTTTATTACACCCTTACTGGGAAGGACATCAAAACACATCCATTTATGTGTCTTTTTTTAACGGAACAAATTTGAGGGGTTGCAGGCATTTTCAGATCCAAGTTTAGATCTACTTCGTTTTTCTACCTTTGTACACAGAAAAACAGGATACTTACCTTCTTCTGTTCTGAATGCTGTATTGGCAGCTTGTGGATTCCCAATAATACCATTTGATAGCATTTTAGCAATTACAAATGAAACACAAAAATGTGTATGGTGGGATATAGAATAGATTTGAGACTATTACCCAATCCACTCAAGTGCCAAAACTGCATTTAATGAGGATGCTAAAGTCACTAGACTATAACACACTAATGACCACCAAATAGCATTAAGTTGCCAGGGTCAGTGGAATCAGAGCACGAGTACCCATCAATTTGTAAATGCGAAACCTCAAATCTCAGCAAGGGCTCTGAAGAAAAACACTTTTTCTAACAATATGAGCAGCATTCCATAAGATTCGCTATTTCAGAAAGGGAGATGATCAACATTCTGTTATGGGACAAGCTTCCACTGGTGTCAGCAACTCTCCGATGGAGCATCCAAGTGGCTACCCTTCATACAATCAGCAAAGTTCAGGGGCACAGGTCTAGATATCCTAGATATTTACAGCTGATAGTAACAGTAAGGATGGCTAATGAAATTAACCCAAGTCCAACGACCTCTCCCTCTACCCCAAGTAATTCAAGGCCAGCTATACCCTTTATTTTTATTATAATGGCACAACAGCACACAATAGGGAGCAAACTTCCAACCCATAAGCATTTTAAAATAGCCCTCGCGCACAAATCGTCATCTATTTAAATTAAATTTAGCATTGGCAATCGCTGCCAGGCATTGCTTTTGGTGCATTTTTGCCCATTTGAAATTAATTGCATTTTGTTTATTTAAAAAAATCATTAAAGGCAACATGTTTAAAAACTCTTACTGGCAAGTTCAAATTGAAAGACAATAAATAGTAAAGGATTCCCCATTTTCCACTGACCCTGCCTATTACAAGGCATATCCCGATAATGCTTTCAGCTCCCTTGTTGATTACTATACAAGTACAATGGAGTCTTTAAACGCAATGACTATAGGGTTTCCATTGCCAACATTAAGGAAAACACACAAATTACTTAAGTTCAACTAAATTGTTTATTATTCATAACATTAAATAATAAAGGCCATAGCACCCTGGCAAATGGAAACCCCATTAACTTAAAATATCAAAACTTCCAGATGTTGAAGTGAAACCTTTATCATATTCTCCTAAATTAAGTGCAGCAATTATATTTCTGCTTTGGAGGGTGTTAGCAACAAAAACAAAACTGTCCACATGGAGTCCAACTTTCAAAAATTGCTACATCCAATTTCAATTGAAACATGGCATATGCATAATGCAAAGCCCATGCAAGCTTAAACCAAATACATTTCAAACATTACAAACCAAACTCGGGCTCCAAATAATGACCAAACCAATTTATAAACTGTACCACTTCACACCCCACAATTTTGCAATGGCAATTAAAAAAATGTTTAAGAAAACCACCCAAATGAAACAATGTTTCCTTCCCAAAATATTAATAAGATTGATGTAGTGATCTTTGAAAGATACTCCGCATATAAACATTGTAAACATTATAAACTTTTATGTTCTCACCTATCTTGAAGCAACATTTAAAGAGAAACGGAAGGACAATTTTACACAACTTATCTGAGGATTAAAGGTTTCACCCAGAAAGGCAATGTCATATTCTGTGGAGCAAATGCTATGTTTAAAGTTAACCTCCCTCAAATTCACATCTTGCGCATGATCACCACAAACTTCTTTGAACACCAATTTGAATTGGATTTAAAAGGTATTAACCAAATCCCATTCCAAACTATAAATTTTATAAATTTGGAAAACATAGAGCACGCTCGAAAGGAAATTAAAGTTACACCCAGTTTTATCCAAATACTTACATTACTTCAGACGTGGTACAGAGATTATGATTATATGCAAGATACACCAGAGACTGGACATTGCCTTTGGAAAATTAGCAGGGCTGAAAACGAATAATTTTGCATTATAAAGTTCTGGTTGATGGTTTTTCTTTTAAAAAATGGGCCATGGATTTAAAAATAAAAATCGAATCCATTTAGATATTGAATTTAAAAGCAAACTTTACATTTGGACATCTGGCTCCTCATAACCCCAATACAGGTTTTTGGGAGTATCCAGTTAAACCCAAAAGGTTATTTTTGTTAAAAATCTGCCAAACATTTTCAGCCCTGTACTGGTAACTTATTCTGGGGTGATTTGTTGTATTAATCTCTCTAAAAGGAAGCAGTCATCTTACCCCATGGCACCACGTCCACTCCGACCACCTCTACTGTAACTACTTCCTCGGCTTCCTTGATCATAGCTTCCACGACTTCTGCTCCGGGTGTCAGAGCTACTGGTCGAGGTTCCATAGCTACTCTGGTCTTGTCCATACCCACTCATGTTATTAGTGGATGGTTGCTCCTGTCTATAGGAACCTAAGTAACATTTAATTAATTAGTTAGGACTATTCTGAGTCGTGAAAATTAGAACAGTTAGAAGTGAACATCAACTATCAACAGATGATAGAGATAGCCAATTGACATGATCACAGCCATTCCATTATAAACAGCCCAAATTCTAGCCACCATTTACTCCTTTGCTTCAGTTTGTTTTGTTGCTTCTTCCAGTCTGCTATGCAAATTCAAGCTGACTATTTGGCCATATCATTAGGCTCAACTTATTGAAATACAAAAGTAGAACTTACTGTACTGGCTTTGTTTGCTATAGTCTGTTTGCTGTCCATAGCTAGACTGCTGACCAAACCCTGTAGGCGGTTGCTGCTGGCTGTATCCTCCAGTTGGGGGTGGTGGTGGTGCATAGCTACTCCCTTGTCCATAACTTGCCTGCTGGCTGTAGGAACTCGGATCATACGCAGTTGGCTGAGTGGTGCTACTGTAACTATTAAAAGAAGTTGATGGCAAGTGGTTTGATAACCATAGGTCACAAGTTACAAGATTAGTTTTAAAGTACTTCCTGAAATCTATTATAGTAAACAAAATTCTGGTTTTACAGAATTGGTTTCTTGTATATTTTCTACTTTAAAAAAGTGACATTTTCTATCGTGTTGGACAAATGACACAAGGGTGGAAACTAATCTGATATCAGATTTTAGTATCTTCTCCCACCCCACCCATTATGATGTAGAAAATCCTTGGATCAGATTAGTCACAAAACAATTACCTTGTGGGAGGAAAAGATGGGGGAGCAGTGGGAGGCTGAAGAGGATAACTTCCATGAACACTCATTTGAGGGTATCCATAACTTGTCTGGCTGTATCCCACATTGGATTGAGCATACCCAGTACTTGGCTGGCTGTAATCATCTTGCTTGGTCGTATCTTGTGCTCTGAAATTTAAGTCAGCAATTAGGAAAGACTGCTTTACTTTAAAGTTAACATTTACTCGAGTTGGACAACAGGGAGTGGTGGAAAAATACAAGGGAGACAAAGCAAAATGGTATACACTGGAGGAAGCATAAGAGACAAAACATGGAATGTGATGTACAGTATGGTTGTAGATTTTAATAGAACATTTTTTAAATCCAATTGAATGTTGTATATTTAACAAAGCAGGAGTTAAAAATACATTATCTAGCCCAGGTTATTAAACCTTCTAAAAATGACCAACCACAATTCTCAATTGTGGGTTAACATGCAAGGCAGTTTTCTTACTATGTTCTCAAGTTCAAGGAAGGCTTGGGATTGAAAATATCTTTTGAATACTTACCAATAAGATCTTAACAAAAATGACTAAAATCAGTGAAAGCAAGTTTTGGCAGGAAAAGTCTATTTTGTTTGACCTCTCAAAAACATAGCCTAAATAAGTTATCCGGGCCACGAGTCATTTACAAACAACGCAATACTCATTCATCAAATTTAAATTCAGCATAGTGTTGAACAAACAATAAATAAACATTTAAAAGATGCCAAATATGTAGGCACATCAGCTGGATGGACTCCTGTGAAAATCTACATTTTTTAAAATAAAAATTCAACCATTCCACTCACATAAACTACATACATATATTTATACCTGGTAGGTGCAACAGATGTGGCTGTGTGCTGTCCATATGCAGCATAGGTGGGTTGTTGACCATAGGTTGGCTGCTGACCATATGTAGCTTGAGCCGTACCAGTGCTGTCATACCCAGTTGTACTGTAAGCCTGCACAGGTTGGCTGTAAGCCTGAGGTGCAATGGGTGCACTATAACCTAAACAAAAAGAGGAGTGTCCTGAAACACCTACTATATTTTTATATTCACATGTAATGCAACATAACCCTATTCATTCAGGTACACTGGAAAGAGCACTGTACCTGTCAACTTGAGTCATTGTCAGGAGAGAACATTTACACAAAGTCTTTGGGTAAGAATTCTGTCATGTGCTTTGGAGGCCCGAAGAAAAATAAATGCTTCTATTCCACATAGCGTTAGAATATGAGGAAATGGAGAGGATTAGTGAGGGGATGTTGCAGGACTGAGCTCACATTACTGAAGGGCCATGGAACATTGATTGGATGATACACAAGCTTGGAATTAGAAACCAAGTGGTTTTAATTTTGCATTCACTTTAAAGGGTGGAAGAAAAACCACCAATTTCTCAAATCAGTTAACTAAACGTGCATTGCTTTTGACATTTAATATGGCTTGTAAATCTATTCACATAAAGGCCTGTATAATTGACCTGATAGCAACTATGCTCCCCCAAATATCCTCACACGTGCTATAATTCATAGATCCCCAAAAACAAAATCAGGGACACAAAGGCCCAGTAAACTCATCTCAAATGCATATTAGTATCACATCTGCTTCACTTTTGATAGAGCAGGAAAAGTGAACATTTAATGAAAGATTTATTCAGAGTGTGACATTACACTTTTAATAAAAGCCGAATTTACAATACCTAGGAGGTGAGAAGGATCTCCCAATCCACTTTAAACAAACCACTACTCTTTCTCCAAATCCAACTTGTGAATTCAAAAACATTGCCATATTCATCATAAATTCACCAAACTTGAATCAAGGTTGCAACTTAGAATTTAGTTTGCAAAATGGACCACATCAAGTCCTGCCAATTCTACTTGCTGAAATGGAGAAATACCCATGGCAAATCGTGTCATTTCAAACAGTTTTTTTTGCAATGCTCATGGACCTGCACAAATATATGGTAAAAGACAGTATACATACCATGACTGACTAAAAGTTAGCCAATCAAAGTCCATTGACAACATTGAGTAATCATGACAAAAAAAGCTGATTTGAGTAGGTTTTAGATGTCCGATGTAAAACAATGCAACAAAACATGAAACATGCGACAATGACCAGGCATTCTAACCTGCACTTGTCCCTTCTACCCAAGAAAGCACAAAAGACAGCAATAAAAAAAGGTTCAGAATTAATCATACAATTTAAATGCAAGTAAAACTCTACAATAAGTCAACCCTTACCAGTCTGAGGTTGCCCATATGCGGTAGCATATGCTGTCTGCCCATATGCTGCAGTCGTTTGCGCTTGAGTGTATGTTGTATCAGTAGGCTGCGTATAGGATCCATAACTCGGCTGGGCATACGCCTATTCGCAAAATGTATTCATGTTGTAATTGCACAATATGCAAACAGTTTAATGGTGATAGCCAAATAATTAGAAATATTCTTAAAATGTGCACTGTAAAATTACCATGTGCAGTAACCGTTTTTAAAAAAGCCAAATCTTACCTGGGTTGTCTGTCCATACGCTTGGGTAGGCTGAGCTGCATAGGTTCCATACCTGGAGAGATGTAAAGTTAAGGTCACATTGCTTGAAGATATTAGTAACAGCAGAATCCCTTTAAGTTGCAGATGGGGCAATGTATCTGACAAGATTTGCAATGAGGATTAGTTGTGGATACACCTCTGCATTACGGAAAGGTTGCAGCCTTAGAAAACTGAATTTCCATTATGGACGCCGTTGGCAAATGTTCATATTTTTCTTGCGTTGTGATTCTTTGCAAATTCCATAAGTACTCATTGCTATTGCACATCTCAAATTTTGGTCGCAATTTGTCCATTTTGTATGGGGAATTTCTACTATCCAACCGCTGCAACTGGGGAGCAGGTACACAGAAATAAAAGGCATGAAATATCGATCAGAATATTAGCTGTTTGGAAACCTAGATTGTTTAGGGGGCCAAGAAGAGCCTTGATAGAAATTTAGAACTTTATGAGCCATAAATAGGGTAGACAATCAGAATCTCCATATCAGGGTGAAAGTTGCAAATACTAGGAGATATAGCTTAAAGGGTTTTTGGGCAGGGCATTAAAGGAGATGCATGGGACACGTTTTATTTCTAAACAGTGGTAAGTGCCCAGGTGGTGTTGTCAAGGTTGGCAGTGGAAGCAGATATAGAAGTGTTTAAGGTGTCTTTTTAGACAAATGTGCAAGTGAATGGGTCAAAGACACTATTCCTGTTTTCTACTATTCTAGGTCTCAATTGTTGCATCCTAATGTCTGGTTTACAGCTAGCCCATGCCCTACACCCAATACCTCGTCCTTCATTTTCCAGCTAACAAAAGGCTCAGATGAGTGTCAGAAAAATGCAAGACGATTTGTTTTGTACTTGCGGCTTGTTATAAAATTAATGAAACAGCTATTGCAAGCAGTCTTACTACATAAAGACAGTTTAGTCTGCACATTTTAAACACATTTGTCTAGCCCAGAATATGAGCTGTACCATGAGCTGAGGTTATGAGGGATAAGATGTATGGTCCCAAAATTTATCAATATGGTCCCGGCCAACTTTTTTCAGTCATAATGCCTTAAACCTAAAAACCATTATCCAAAAAATTGAAACTGAAATGTAATCTACAATAAGCAGTGAAATGTCTAATAAATTGGAGACAAGCAACAATGCAGAATTTGGCAAGTTTAAAGACTAGAAACAATCCATGCATACCAATGAAACAATTACTTGGAAGCATAAACTGTGCAGTGAGAATTGTACAGGAAGATATACTTACCCTTGCTGAGCTGCAGCTTGAGTATAGGTACTATAATCTATAAAGAAAAAATTCAAAATGAAGGATACCAAAACCAAATATTTGTAGACAATGAAATGTTGCTTCAATTAGATGCAAATCTTGAAAATATTAAAGAATGTTATTTTCTTTTTCAACCTCTAGAATAGTGGAATACATAGTGTTCTGCTCAAACGTGAAAGTTGTGTTCCAAAGAAATCATACATCATAGAAAATTGTGTTATAAAAAGCAATTACATTAATGGTAAAAGGGGTTAGAAGTAGAAAATGTGTTTTTTGCACAGGATTTTTGAATAAAAGTAGTTTTAATAGCCATGTTTCTTTTGGCTCAAGCTACAAAATATAAAAAGGATTACTTTGTTTAATAGAGAGTGTAAATAGAAGTGATTTCTACAATTTCAATGGATACCCAGGGTGAAATTAGCAAAAGAAGTGTTTGATTACCATGGGGAGCAACACAAACATCTTGATACAAGATGACCACCAAACTTCCAATAAAGATTAGATGAAAAACAGTAAATGATAGGGAGTGTCCTGCAGGTGATGCACCCATTGTGGGAAAACATTCAGTGCATCACCACATTTTTCCTCTCACCATAAATGCTCCCTAACTAGCTTGCAGTTTTCAACATAATGCCCATATTACAGAATTCCAGCAATTGCTAAAAAGGACAACCGTGGGCTTTCGGTGCCAATATTTAAATTTGTATGTGAAATTTTACAACTAGAGATGCAATTAAATGTCAACCGTTTAAACACTCACCTAAAATAAAAATATAAATCACTGCTGAGGAAAGAAGTTGCAGCACCTTACTTCCATCAGAGGCAAGGTCTGTAACTGGAAGCGTAATGCTCAATTTGCTCCCATAATAACCAATTGTTCTGTAGCCATGGCCAACTTTTTCAATTAAATAATGCAAACTATTCAACCAAACCTAATCCCTTATCTGTAAAACATGCCAACACACCCAAAATCCAAGTGTCAATTTTCAACACTTCTCCCATTCATCAAATGCCCCTCTAGCATTTTGGGGTTATTGAAGCACCTTAAATACGAAAATGGTATCACTTTTATCATTGTTAACATCAAATTCATGGCGTCCATAAATGTAGGCATTTGAATGTTGCAAGAGAAAAAGCTCAGCAAAAATATATCACTGATGTTGCAATATATGTGCACAGTGTGATAACTGAAGACCCAAATCAATTGTTTCATAAATAAATGTATTTTTAAATGTTACGTTTGTACTACTTAGCTCTTCCTCCCACATTGAAAGAAACGGTTATGAAATAGAAAATCAAGTATACAAACTTGCACATATCAGCATCTTCTCCCACATATCTAGGCAATGATATTTTGTATTGTGAGATGCAATTATAGAATTTTTTCCACTTCCTCGGGTTAAAAAAAAGTACATGTTGTGTCTTGCCAGGGGAGGAAAAAATCAGTTCCTCATAAAGGATCAGTGACCAAAAATTCTATGGTATCCAATTGTATTTTTGTTTGTGCCATCGGCCCCATTTAAAACAACATACTTGAGGACACGGCCAAATGATGTTTTTAGCAATATTGTATTATTTTAACACACAAAAGACACATAGGATTAGCAAATACTTGTAAATAGTGAAATTATCTCCCTCCTTGTCATATTCAATACTGTCAATCCAGAGGCAGCTATTGTCCAAGTTAAAAATGTTGTTCCATGTGGCAATATAAGGTAATAAGTAATAGGAGCAGAATTAGGCCATTAGGCACATCAAGTCTACTCCGTCATTCAATCATGACTGATCCATCTCTCCCTCTGAACCCCATTCACCTGCCTTCTCCTCATAACCCTCATACTTACTAATATGTACTCTCATATTGTATATACTAATATTGTACTCTCATTAGTTACAATTGAACAATCTGGAAATGGGTGTGAATAAGTAGGTGCATAATTTACTTTTAGATTAAAGCACTGGCCACAAGGAGGGCAAAATGTAACATGGCAACTATTTTTGACATAACAGCAATCAGGTCCTGCCACCACATGTATAGCACATGGGTTTCAACTGAATTATGTATTTCCAAAGTAGTTTTACACTCGTACACAACCACCATTCTATATTGAAATGACCACTATCATGGGCAACAGGCAATTGTCCTAGAAAAATAGCGTTAGGGCTCCACTATGGAGGGCGGGAAATCAAATAAAAGGTTTTCCCTCCACATAGAGTTCAGACGTAATGTGTGGCAATGCATCTTAAAATACACCCAACACAACACGTTTTTTAATTTATTAAATCAGAGGCTGTATATTAGACAGCGATAAATATTCACCAGGGGGTCACAACGACTTCACCCCTAGAACGATAAACACCCGATATACGAACTACAAACACATTCTACCTTCAGGCACAGATTAACCGTTTAACATCTCCCCCACACACAAAAAACAAATGTTGATGCAACGCAAAATTATCGTGCCAACGTTAAGTCTGCTTTACCATCTTTTGTTATATCCCTCGCCCTTCGATGAAGGGAAAAATAATGAATTTCGAATAATTATACGACTCCGTTTTGGCAGGTCGCCAGGGATTAGGGAACGTTTTTTAAAAAGTCCGAAATTAAATTAAAAAAAACGATTTATTAAACTCTAGGCAATATTTTTGAAAATATCACTTTCAGTAGTTGAAAACCCGCACCACCATCAATGTTGGAGCACGGATGTGATTGCTTACGATATGTGAATAAAATATTCAGACGTGGTTAAAAATAATGTAAGTGGTTTTGTTCCACGACTGTGATCCGGCGGCAGGTTGATGTTCCCTTCCCCCACCCGAGCTAGGCCTTGAAGCCTGACGGGGATTCAGCAAAGAAAGCGCTTCCTCTTCCTCCTCCTCTCTCTCTCTCTCCCCGCCTCCCCGGCCGGGCCCAAACGCAAGGCGCCGGCCGGCCGTCGGGGGACGCGAGATGGCGGCTCGGGAGGGAGGGAGGAAGGAGAGCAGCCGAGGCCCAGTGGCTCTTGTGGCGCAGTTTTACAGGGAGGAGGAGGAGCGGGTGGCCGTGCCCTGACGACGAATGACCTGGAGGAGAGGAGGAAAGGAAAAAGGCCCCAACTGCCGCCCGTTCCCTACCCTCCTCCTCCAACACGCCATGGCGAGGTGATCCCGACCAGCAGCGCGGCCCATTCGCTCTCTATCACTCACGCACCCACTAAACACGATAAAATCCCCCATCTACTGCACCCCGAACACGGTTAAACCCGACAGCCGGGCGCCGGAGCAACTCGATGGCGGGTTGGGCGGCGGCGGGTTTGAATCGGCTGCCAACAGTCGGAGGCTCGGTCTTACCCGTCGACGCCATCTTCTCCGACCTCTGACTGCCGCAACGCGCCTGCGCCGAACCTCGACGGACTCGACCCGCGGATTTGGCGCCTTGCGCAACTTTCCTTCCACAACACAAAAGACAAAAAAAAAAATCCCTTTCCCACCTCCCTCTCAGAACACTTCAACCCTGAACCCTTAAGGCGAGGGGGGGAAAACCCGTATTTTAGAATTAATTTGATTTTTTTCTGATTTAAAGTTCCCTCACACACACGCCTACCGATGCGTGGCCAAGGCTTTATGATAATGATGACGCTGAGCGCCCGCCTCGCTATATAAGGAGTGGGTGACGTCATGCGGTCACGTGGGCGAGCGTGCCGCGTCACGTAGCAACGCTGCCGGCGGGGACAATGGAGGGAACCCGGACGGGCGCCGTCGTGTTTGCGGTCGCGATGGAAACGCGGCCATTTCGTTGTGTGTGGCGGGCAGCGCGGACATTTCCTCCTGCTTGAAATGAACCCCGAATTATATCTCTATCTTCCCGAATAAAGACCTTTATATCCATCCTTTCCCTGCACCCCCAACTCCACTAGCACGACTGCTCTCCCAACTATCTTCTCCGGGCCCGGGCGTTGTTAGTACAGTCAATGCGCCGCCATTACCAGGCTGCGGCCCTCGCCTCTCCTCGGCGGGTAGCGTACACTAAGCCAGGTCGCAGCCCAGGCTGAGGCACCCCGGGGCGACGACAATGTTCCACCGACACCAAGCTGTGGACACGCCGGGACCCCGAGGTCGCTGGCCGCCGTGGCTTGGAGCTGCCAGGCTGCTGAAGGCGAACGCGGCCTTCGTCTCCCTCGCCGCGCTCTGTTGGCTCACCGGGGCCGAGGAGGCCTTGTCCCTGAGTGCCGGCCCTGTGCTCGGCCGGCGCCAAGGTAAGCGTCCAGGCCTCGGCCGCCTGCAGAATTAGAGGCGGAAGATTTATTAGTAGGCCGGGTTTAGTGCTGCAGGACAACGAAAGAGGCCGCAGCCTTCAATTAAAATGTGTTTTTCATCCTAAACATAAAGTCCGCGGGTACTAAAAGTTTAAAAAAAATTGCAAAAGTAGTTTTACGAATGTGACTTGTTTGAAGGATTCTCCCATCTAGAAATACCGTAACACCTGAAATCGTGCGTAGCCCCATTAATTGATTTAAAGGCTTTTTATCTTTTAAGCTACAATATTTAAGGTATATTAGTGTGTTTTTAAGCCCCTTCACGATGCTTGGAGCAGTAATATGTGGTCTTGTACAACGTCAACTGAAATTTCACTATCCCAACGTTTTTGTTCCTTGTCTTTCAAAGAATAACATCCCAAAACTTTAGGATGACCTAGAGAAGCTTGCGCACGCTTTTTATGGCTACATTAAATTAGTTTTGTTGAGTTGAGCATGATTGTGCTCAAAACCTACTGCAGACTGCCATTTCCAAGTATACAGAGTAATTATACTACATTGAGGAAGTGTTGGTTTTTGCATAATACTGCCCATCTATATATGGTCATTTGGATAAAAGAGATTGCATGGAAAAGAAAAGTGGAGGTATTTTTCAAAGGTGGTAAACATTTATTCCTTAACCAGATCCAAACATTCAATGGGGTGGGAAAACCATTACCTTTGCTAACACACTGCACAGTGACCTCATGAAGATGTGGACTGTTCTATCGATTATACTTCTTTCATTATATGGACAACTGCAGCAAACAATTTAGACACAACACGGTCAACATTTAGAAACAAACAGATAATATGTTTTATCGAAGTTAAAATAACAAATGCAATAAATATTTGTTCAATCAGGCGGTATCTACAGAGAGAAAACGTTAACATTTTAGGTCAATGTTCTGATGGAAGATAATTGACTGGAAACTTTAACTGTTTTTCTCTTTATCAAAGATGCTGCCCGAATTCTGAATATTTCTGCCATTTCAAATTTTGTTTTTTTCTGTCATTTCAAATTTACAGCCTCTGCAGATTTTCACTTATCAATGCCTCTGAGATGTATTGATTTAGGATTTGACCCAGAGGAACATGCAACGGTACCTTTTGTATCAGTTTTGCCTCTACAGGGCTCTCGGTACAATACCTTGCTTCTTCAGGTTTCTAGTTGAGGATACTAAAATATATATATTTAATTTGAAGGTGAAGAGATCAGTCACTTTAATAGTGCTTCTGGCCATCTGTCAATATTTTCTCTTGATTTTCTAATTGATTTTCGATCATGTTCAACGAGGTGTTTTATTTTAGAAAACACCTCACACAAAATGTGGGATATATATGGATAGGCTCCTTAATTATCATACAATAACATTCAATCCTCTAACCTTGTACCATTCCCTGTGCCTCTCAGAAATGTTATTAGGCGGCAGTGAGATTTAGAAAGAATTATGATAAGTAACCATAGGGGTTTTGAATTGATTGAAAGATACAGCAAGGAAACAGGCCATCGGCCCATCGGTTCAACACCAATCATTGATAACCAGCTCACACTAGTTCCAATGTTATCCCATTTTCACATCTTCTCCCAACACATGGTGTAATTTACAGCAGCTAATTAACCCACAGACTGCACATCTTTGGGATGTGGAAGGAAACCAGCAAGATCACAGGGAGAACTTTTGATCTCTACATAGCCAGCACCCGAGGTCGGGATCAAACCAGGGTCTTTGGAGCATTGGAACAGCAGCTCTACCACTGTGTCACCCTAAAGAAGAAGAGCAGAGGAGAGACAGAGAGAGAGAGAAGGAATTCCAAAACTGATGCCTGTTGGAGTTGGATGTAGGAAAACTAAAGACGCCAGGAAGTCAGACTTGGAGGAGCACGGTTCCTGGAGGAGGTTGGCACAAACTGAAACTATGAAGAAGGGAAAAATGCATATCACTTTGTTCCAACAGATTGATAAAGTATATACATTTCTAGAGTGGAAATATTAAAGTGGGCTTTGCCAGACCATGACCCAAAAAGTCTCCATGAGTTTGAAGGAAAAGTAAATTACATAGTCATAATTCATGTCACCTGATTTAGAAGGGAGGTTGAATCTCCACTCTTGTAAGCAGGAACCCTAGCACAGTCCATGAGCCAGGATTGGGAAAGGTGACTACATGGATCATGATTTAAAAAATAGATTTTAAATATAGGGCAGGAGCAAGCAAGATGATGAACTTAATGAAAGGAATTATGCTAATAAATGATAAGATGACCAATATCTGTTGTGTCAAAGATGATTTGAAGGTTGGTGCAATCAGGGTTGTTTAGGGAGAAAGTTATAGATTCTAATATTTACTTCCATAAAGGAAAAGATTCTCTTCCAACAGACTTGTTTACCAAGTGCATGCAACAAATGGTTGTCTGTTGGGAGTATTTAAATTCTTTGTATCATTACTGTTGGAACAATAGTCAGCTTTTTACAGCGGTTATTTTTAAGCAACTGGTTGCCTGGGCAACGATTGTGAAGCTTTGATTTCAACCATTGACAATTGTGATGACTCCATGATTTGAAAATACAGAGATTTAAGAGCAACTTCTTGCTTCAATTAAGCCCATTTTTTGTCTTATCACCAACTTCAATATTACTGTCACAGTTAAAATGCTGTTAGCGTATCAAATGGTGGGAAAATATTCCATTTAGAAATTCAGTGGGTCAGGTAACATATAACAATTACAGCAAGGAAACAGGCCATCTCGGCCCTTCTAGTCCGTGCCGAACATCTGTGAAAGGAAATTAATATTCAATGTTTTAGACCGAGGCTCTTCCTCTAGACTGAGATCAATCCAGCGGAAGAGTCACGACCCAAAATGTTGACTGTCCATTCCCTCCATAGAAGCTGCCTCATCTGCGACTGTCCATTCCCTGCATAGAAGTTGCCTCACCTGCTGAGTTCCTCCAGCAGTTTGTTTATGTCCAGATTTCAGTTTCTGGGGTCTTTTGTGCCGCTGTTCTATTTGACAGTTAATTTGGTAGCATAGGCAGCCAGACAAGGTTATGTAGCAGACATTTACCGATCCTTGCCATGATGCTGAATTCTCCGTACCATAAGAGGAATGAATAACACATGAGTGAGATAACTAGGAAGTCAAGAGACACAACTGCTATAACACAGAGGCTTTAGTAACTTCACAGTCTTGAGTATAGTTCACTTGCATATGGGGCAAAAGCTGCCAAATGATGTACCAAAGTTTCATGTGACAATGAAAAGGCAGCTCAAGAATGAGCTCAATAACGATGAAAACACGTGAAAATACAACAAACAAGACAACCCCATTTTCTGAAAGGTTTCGACCCGAAACTTCACGCCTTCCTTCTATCCAGAGATAGTCCCGCTGAGTTACTCCAGCATTTTGTGTCTAATGCCATTTTCTTGCTTACGTCATCAAAACTAAGGCAAGGTTTTTTTTTGCCTAATTACGGGTTGATCATTAGCTATTCGCAATTGTTTCAAATGTCTGCATTTTAATTTTAGTGAGCTATATGCGATCTTGTTTCCTGATCTGGTGTAGGCTAGGTACAAACTCAATCACTTTTCAGAATTGTCTTCAAAATGCATCTTCGCCTAAAAATATCAGAAACAGAAAAAGCCTGTTTAACAGTTAGAGATGGGAAGTTACGTGATCAATCTTCAGGAATATACAGTATATATTGTGTCCAAAGTGTCCAATCCTACTTATTGCAATAGGATTTTGACAAGATACAGCGATATTAATTTTATTCCTAGTATTGTAGAAAATTACAACACAGAAGCCATTCACACCACTGTGCCTGAGACAGTTGGAAAAGAGCTGTACAACTGAATCACTCCATCCTGCACCAGACCCATTTAAATGTGATAATGGTTTATGTCTCCATCACGGTTGTTGGAGTTGTATACAGACCACCAAACAGCAATATGGAAGTTGGCGATAGCATCTAGCAGGAAATTAGGGATGCATGTAGCAAAGGTACAACAGTTATCATGGGTGACTTTAATCTACATTTAGATTAGGCCAACCAAATTGGTAGCAGCGCTCAGGAGGATTTCCTCGAATGTATACGGGATGTTTTTTTAAACCAATATGTAGAAGAACCGACTATAGGGCAGGCCATCCTCGACTGGGTATTGTGTAATGAGGAAAGATTAATTAGCGATCTTGTTGTGCACAGCCACTTGGGCAACAGTGACCATAATATGGTGGAATTCTGCATTAGAATGGAGAGTGACATGGTTAATTCAGAGACTAGGGTCCTGAACTTAAAGAAAGGAGACTGAAGGTATGAGATGGGATTTGGCTAGGATACACTGGCAAATTATACATGAAGGATTAATGGTGGACATGCAATGGCAAAGATTTAAAGACTGCATGGATGAACTCCAAAAAATGTTCATCCCCGTCTCAACAGAGGAGGACAAAGGGGTTAATTAAGAGGGGGATAAAATAGCATAAAAGAAAGCTTACGGGGAATATAAAAACGGACTCTAAAAGCTTCTTTAGATATGTAAAAAGGAAAAGATTAGTGAAGACAAATGTAGGTGTCTTACAATCAGAGACAGGTGAATTTATAATGGGGAAACAAGGAAATGGAAGAACAGTTAAACGAGTACTTTTGCTCTGTCTTCACTAAGTAAGACACAAACAATCTCCCAGAAATACTAGGGTGCCGAGGATCTAGTGGGAGAGAGGAATTGAAGGGAATCCTTCAATTCCTCCATTAGTCAGGAAATGGTATTTGGTAAACTGTTGGGACTGAAGGCAGATAAATCCCCAGGGCCTGATGGTCTGCATCCCAGAGTACTCAAGGAGGTTGTCTTATAAATTGTGGATGCATTAGGTGATCATTTTCCAATGTTCTCTCGACTCTGGATCAGTTCCTGTGGACTGGAGGGTAGTCAATGAAACCTCACTTTTTAAGAAAGGAGGGAGAGAGAAAACGGGGAATTATAGACCAGTTAGCCTTACATCGGTAGTGGGGAAAAGGCTGGAGTTGATTATTAAAGCTATTACAGCAGCGCATTTGAAAAGCAGTATAAGGATCGATCAAAGTCAGCAAGGGGTAATCATGCTTGACTAATCTTCTGGAATTTTTTGAGGATGTAACTAGCATGGGTATGGGAGAGCCAGTGGATGTGGTGTACCTGGACTTTCAACAAGCCTGTGACAAGGTCCCACACAAGAGATTGATGTGCAAAGTTAGAGTACATGGTATTAGTAAGTAAGTAAGTTTATTGGCCAAATATTCACATACAAGGAATTTCCCTTGGTGCTCTGCCCACAAGTAACAACATGACACACAGTGACAGTTACGAATGACTCCGAAAACACTAAACATTAATAATAATAAGACATTAATGATAAAATACCATTGATCAAGTATGTGAACCAACAAAATACCAGATCAAAGGGAGGCTACAGATTTTTGGCTGTTGAGTAGAGCAACTACTCGTGGATAAAAAACGTTTTTATGTCTGGCTGTGGCAGCTTTGAAGATCCGGTGTCGCCTTCCAGAGGGAAGTGATTCAAAGAGTTTGTGGCCAGGGTGAGAGGGGTCAGAGATGATCTTGCCCGCTTGCTTCCTGGCCCTTGCAGTGTACAGTTCATCAATGGAGGAGGGAAGGTTGCAGCCAATAATCTCTGCTGATCGGACGATTCGCTGCAGCCTCCAGGTGTCGGGCTTGGTGGCTGAGCCAAAACAGACCATGATTCCTCCCCATCCTGGATCAGTCCAATCAGGGTTGTGTCGTCCGCAAACTTGAGAGGCTTCACAGAGGTGTCTGTGGAGGTGCAGTTGTTGGTGTAGAGAGAGGAGAGGAGAGAGTACGCAGCCTTGCGGTGCTCCTATGCTGAGCGTTTGCGGGTCTGAGATGTGCTTTCCCAGCCTCACATGCTGCTTCCTGTCTGTCAGGAAGTTGGTGATCTACTGACAGAGGGGTTCAGACACAGTCAACTCGGAACGTTTGGAGTGTAATAGCTCTGGCACAATGGTGTTGAATGCAGAGCTAAAATCAACAAACAGGATCCTCGCATAAGTCCCCGGCGGTCTAGGTGCTGTAGGATTAAGTGCAGGCCCAGGTTGACTGCATCATCCACAGATCTATTGGCCCGATATGCAAACTGCAGAGGGTCCAGCAGCAAGTTTGTGATATTTTTCAGCTTGGCCAGCACAATCCTTTCGAGTTTCTTCATGACTACAGAGGTCAGTGCGACAGGCTTGTAGTCATTAATAGTGGAGACTTTAAAGCAGGCAGGGACAGTGCATGTTGCAGGGACTGGTTAAACATATCTGTATAGACATGTGTTGCCACAGCTGTTTGCCACAGCGCTTAAGAGTAGAGGGGGAAACATTGTCAGAACCTGCCGATTTCCGGCTCTTTTGTCCTCTGAAAAACCTATCCACCTCCTCCATTTGTATTGTTGATATTAGATAAGTTATGTTGTGCAGCACAGAGGGTGTGGGTGATTGGAGGGGGCTGGGTGTAGAAAGGCCCAGTCTTTGCAGACTGAGGTCAGGCTGTGAGTGGGTGCAAAGTGTTGGTTGGGGTGGGAAATGATCCAGTCTTTTCATACTGGAGTCTTGCCTTAAGTAGGTGTGAAGTGGTGAATGGGAAGGAGAGGGTACAGGGTCCATTCTTTATAGACTGGGGTCTGGCTGTGTTGGTTGGAGAGGGGGTACCAGGGTTACGTTTCTGATTTTCAAACTTGCAGTAAAACGCATTCAGATCGTTGGTCAGCTGACGATTGTCCAAAAGCGGGGGGTTTCCTCTTGTAGCTGGTAATTTCTTGCACGCCCTTCCAAACTGAAGAAGAGTCACTAGCTGAGAACTTACTTCTCAGGGTACCTTTCCTTGCTGCTCTGATTCCACTTCTCAGCTTGTACTTGGCCTGCCTGTAGAGGTCTGCATCCCCGCTCCTGTAGGCCTCCTCTTTAGAGCTGTCTGAGTTCTGCAGTGAACCAGGGCGTGTTGTTGTTGAACCATGTCCGGGTCCTAGTTGGAATGCAACTGTCCTCTCAAAAGCTGACACGTGATGATACGGTGTCCGTATACTCATCGGGACTTGTGGTTGCTTCCCTGAACACATTCCAATCCATGCAGTCAAAGCAGGATTGTAGGTTCTCAATGCCCTCACTTGTCCACCTTTTCGTTGTTCTGACCACAGGCTTAGCAGCTTTTAGTTTCTGCCTGTAGGTTGGAATAAGGTGAACTAGACAATGATCAGAGAGACCCAGACCTGCCCGGGGAACAGAGCGACATGCGTTCTTGATTGCCGTATAACAGTGATCGAGTGTTCTCTCCCCTCTGGTGGGGCATGTAACATGAAGTCTGTATTTTGGAAGGTCACGGCTGAGGTTACTTTGTTAAAGTCCCCCAAAACAATGACCATGGAGTCCGGGAAGTCACTCTCTACCCTCATTACCTGGTCAGTGAGTTGCATTTGCGCCTCACGTACGCAGGCTTGGGGAGGAATGTAAACTCCAGCGAGAATAAAGGAGTTAAATTCGCTCGGAGAGTAGAAGGGTTTGCAGTTTATAAAGAGGGATTCTAGGTTTGAAGAGCAGAAAATTGACAGTACCGTGATGTTGCTGCACCATTCCTGGTTGGTATAGAAGCATATTCCACCGCCTCTTGATTTCCCCGCTGCCTCCACTTCGCGATCCGTTCTGTGAAGTTGGAAGCCAGCCAGTTGCAGCACGCTCTCCGGGGTCGACTCACAAAGCCAGGTCTCGGTGAAGCACAGGGCAGCAGTTCGAGAGAAGTCCTTGTTTGTCCGATGCAGAAGTTGCAGTTTGTCCACTTTGTTCTTGAGAGAACGTACGTTTGCCAGGAATATGCTCAGGAGTGGTGTGCGTGATCCTCGTCGCCGGAGTCGGGTGAGTGCTCCAGAGAGTCCTCCTGGAGAGTGCTCCATGGGTCCTCCTCCATCTGAAGACCTTGAACGCAGCCAATGCCTGGCTGACGAGTATGTCCAAATAATCCAGCGAGTGAGAGAAATCCGGAACGTTGTTTGGAGGTGCAGGGCTCTCGCTTAACTTTTTTTCCCTGTTGCCAGCCGGGCAACCTTGATAGCTTTTTAGGTTGCCAAATGACAGTTTAGGTGGTCATTTAAGACGGTTTGCATGACGTGTGCGATAATGTGCTCAGACGAAGTGCGTAGTTACCAGTCAGAATTATGCTTAATGAAGCATTCACATATTATGTTCAAGAAGGAACTGCAGATGCTGGAAAATCAAGGGTAGACAAAAGTGCTGGAGAAACTCAGCGGGTGCAGCAGCATCTATGGAGCCAACGAAATAGGCAACGAAATAGTCTGAAGAAGGGTTTCGGCCCGAAACGTTGCCTGTTTCCTTCGCTCCATAGATGCTGCCTCATCCGCTGAGTTTCTCCAGCACTTTTGTCTACATTCACATATTATTTCTGCTTCAAATAACTCACAAAGTAAACATATTCACCAATCAAGACATGATATATACAACAATGACATGCAGCAAAATTATAGTACAATATCTCAACTCTTTTTACATGTTGCAATGAATGTAGTTTCTATTAGTTCTTTCCACTTCCAAACAAAAATGTGGTTGGATTATTCAGCAAATGATCAACCTGTGTCAATAAATCTTCGACCATGCACTCTACAGATTGATGCAAGCATGTTTTCTGTGAAGGACCGAAAATTACCATGACATGGCCATAGCATGGGTCGTTATTGCTATTGGCACAGAAACACTCTGGCTTCCTACATAATTTATCCATAACAAAATATACAGGTTGCAAGAAAATTTCTAAAGGCATTTTATGATAATAGCTGTTAAAACCGACTATACCCATCAGACAGGTTAAACATCATACTAACTGACAAGAGATGGTCAAAGGACATAACTGCAGCAAATGTTCTTTTGGTAATATGTTTAAAGGTGTCAAAACAAATAATAACATTGGGAATTAAAACACATTTGATTGTATTCCATTATCAAACATAGTCAATGTTCGCTCTGAAGACCATGAATCACAATAGGGTCAAGGGGTGTATGAATCAGTGCGGGGTGGATAGATGGCGGGGGAGGGGGGGAATGAGGAGGCAATCGGTGCGGACTGGATGGATTGAGGCAGGTGAATTAGTACGTGTTGGTTGGAGTATGTACAATTGTGAGGGGAGAGCACGGGGGTTGTCCGTGGTGTTGAATGGGGGATCAGTACGGGGTGGATGGGGGGGGCAAATCAGTACAGGATGAATGGGGGGTAGTGTACAGAGGAGGTGGGGCGGGAGGAAGGTCAGCGCTCCTCGGACAACATCGCCCCGCTGCCTTGGCCGTCCCTGTCCAACACCAAAGTGCCGCAGCCAAAGGGGGAGGCGGTGGGGAACTCGTCGCCACCGCCTCCCCTCCTCCGCCAGCCAACAGGTAGGTTTGGGGCCGAGCGGTGCAGCTCAAAGATCCTATAGCTATAGGATCTTTGGTGCAGCTGCTTCAGTCGGCGGAAGGAGGCCTCCCCCTCCCTCCCTCCTCCCGGCCTCGGCATGCAAAAGGGGTTGTATTGAAAGCGCCGTTAACGGGTTTGCAGACAGTGGCCGTTATCAGGGCGATAGTGGCTGCTGCCTGCAAATCAAAAGCTACTGCTGCAAATCCACCAACTGCACTTTCAAAACAACCCCTCTCGCACGCCGAGGCCGAGAGGAGGGAGGGAGGGAGGGAGAGGGAGGTCTCCTTCCGCCGGGCGGGGTGCGGGAGCAGGAGGCGGTAGAGCCGCTATCGCGGCCGCTGTTGCCGCTGTTTGGGGCCCGTCATTTGCTCTGACCCTTCGTCACCCCGCACCTGGTATCTTTGCCCTGCAATCAAAGATACTAGAGGAATACAGCCGCCGCCGTCGACACGAAACGTCACGCTCCTATTCTCCAGAGATGCTGCCTGACCCGCGGAGTTACTCCAGTTTTTTGTGTCTATCGGTATAAACCAGTATTTGCTTGCCAAGCCAGGCAAAATGAGTCGGTGTTTAGGTTGCCCGGCGGCACTTTGGGTGGTCATTGGCACCCGGGTAACCGCTAATTTCGAGCCCTGAAGTACCGTATGTCCGATGTTTATGAGTACCTCTCTCGTGAAAGTAATATTTGTAGGGTTTTCACAGACGACACAAACACATACAAAACAGTAAGGACCAGTACACTGTGGCCGCCATCGTCGGCGCCAGCAGCAGCAACACTGCAAATTTAAGGGTAGGGTATTGACATGGATAGAGAACTGGTTGGCAGGCAGGAAGCAAAGAGTAGGAATTAACGGGTCCTTTTCAGAATGGCAGGCAGTGACTAGTGGGGCGCTGCAATGTTCAGTGCTGGGACCCCAGTTATTTACAATATACTGTATATTAACGATTTAGATGAGGAAATTAAATGTGACATCTCCATGTTTGCATATGACACAAAGCTGGGTGGCAGTGTGAGCTGCGATGAGGATGCTATGAGGCTGCAGGGTCACTTGGATAGGTTGGGTGAGTGGGCACATGCATAGGAGATGCAGTATAATGTGGATAAATGTGAGGTATCCACTTTGGAGCCAAGAATAGGAAGGTAGATTATTATCTGAATGGTCAGATTAGGAAAAGGGGAGGTGCAACGAGACCTGGATGTGCTTGTACATCAGTCACTGAAAGAAAGTATGCAGGTACAGCAGGCAGTGAAGAAAGCTAATGGCATGTTGGCCTTCATTACGAGAAGATTTGAATTTATGAGCAAGGAGGTCCTACTGCAGTTGTACAGAGCCCTGGTGAGACCTGCACCTGGAGTATTGGTGCAATTTTGGTCTCCTAATTCGAGGAAGGACTTTATTGCTATTAAGGGAGTACAGCTTAGGTTCACCATGTTAATTCCCGGGATGGCAGGACTGACATGATGAAAGAATGGGTTTGTATGACAAGACATGACAACCCATGACTGGGCTTGTATGACAACCCATAACTCGGCTTGCATTCACTGGAATTTAGAAGGGTGAGAGGGGATCTTATAGAAAGATATAATATTCTTAAAGAATTGGACAAGGTAGATGCAGAAATATTCCATATTCCTACTGCAACTCTCCCAACCTGTCCATGATCTCCAGAGTCCCGCATTACTGCTGTGCCACTGTGACACCCCATTCTTCACACTTTCTCAACAACAATCACATCTGTCTGACCAGAACTGTATGCAATATTCCAAATGTAGTCTAACGAATGTTTGTACAATTCTAATAACCACCTGGTTCTAAAATCCTCTGCATCACCTAATAAAGGAAAATACCCTATAACCTTTTTAAACCACCAGTCACCTGCCCTGTTACCTTTACACACCTATGTACATCCGCTCTAGATAGAGTTGTTCTGCCTGTTCTGTTTTCTTTATTCTGCTCACATAAATCTAGTCTGCTGGGCATGTCACACCATTAACAACTCATTAGACAGGTCTAGTTGTTTAATGTACTGATAAGTATCCCATTAAGCCATTTCAATTCATCCTATCTTGGTTCTACATTGGCTCCTACTGAATACCTGCTTGCATCGCTGAAGAAAGGTCCCGGTCTGAAACGTCACCTATCCATGTTCTCCAGAGAGGCTACCTGGCCTGCTGAGTTACTCCAGCACCTTGTGTCCTGCTTGCATCTCTTTCTTTCCAAATTCCAAATAGGAGTTGCAGACCTGAAACATTGATTGTTTCTCTTTCCATGGTTTCCTGAGTTGCTGTGATAGTCCAGCATTTTCTAAATTTGTTTCTGATTTACAGCATCTGCAGCCTTTATGATTATTCTTGGAATAAATTGTGTTAGGTGAAGCATGCTAACACAAAAAAAAGATTAATTGAGTTAATCTATGGAGCAGTCAGATTCTTAAGGGGGTGACATAGAGGATCCAAAGGACTGAATCTACTAATGTTATTCGAGATAATACATTAGAAGTAAGATTCATTTGTTAATGGTGGTTATACGGTTACACTTGTTACAAGGTTATATGTTATTAGAGTAATAATCACAGAAGTAGAGAATAAATACGTACTGTGGTAAATAAACCCATTAAATATATATATATATATATATTTAATGGGTTTATATAGTGGCTTGCAAAAGTTTTCATACCCCTTGAACCTTTCCACATTTTATCACGTTACAACCACAAACGTAAATATATTTTATTGGGATTTTATGTGATAGTCCAACACAAAGTGGCGCATAATTGTGAAGTGGAAGGAAAATGATACATGGTTTTCAAATTTTTTTAGAAATAAAAAACTGAAAAGTGTGGTGTGCAAAAGTATTCAGCCCCTTTTACTCCGATACCCCTAAATAAAATCCAGTGCAACCAATTGCCTTCAGAAGTCACCTAATTAGTAAATAAAGTCCACTTGTGTGTAATCTAATCTCAGTATAAATACAGCTGTTCTGTGAAGGCCTCAGAGGTTTGTTAGAGAACATTAGTGAACAAACAGCATAATGAAGCCCAAGGAACACACCAGACAGGTCAGGGATAAAGTTGGGGAAACGTTTAAAGCAGGGTTAGATTATAAAAAAAATTCCCAAGCTTTGAACATCTCACGGAGCTCTGTTCAATCCATCATCCGAAAATGGAAAGAGTATGGCACAACTGCAAACCTACTAAAACATGGCCGTCCACCCAAACTGACAGGCCGGGCAAGGAGAGAGAATTGATCAGAGAAGCAGCCAAGAGGCCCATGGTAACTCTGGAGGAGTTGCAGAGATCCACAGCTCAGGTGGGAGAATTTGTCCTCAGGACAACTATTAGTCGTGCACTCCACAAATCGGGCCTTTATGGAAGAGTGGCAAGAAGAAAGCCATTGTTGAAACAAAGCCATACGAAGTTCTGTTTGCAGTTTGCCACAAGCATGTGGGGGGGACAGCAAACATGTGGAGGAAGGTGCTCTGGTCCGATGAGACCAAAATTGAAGTTTTTGGCATAAATGCAAAACGCTATGTGTGGCGTAAAACTAACACTGCACATCACCCTGAACACACCATCCCCACTGTGAAACATGGTGGTGGCAGCATCATGCTGTGGGGATGCTTTTCTTCAGCAGGGACAGGGAAGCTGGTCAGAGTTGATGGGAAGATGGATGGAGCCAAATACAGGGCAATCTTGGAAGAAAACCTGTTAGAGTCTGCAAAAGACTTGAGACTGGGGCAGAGGTTCACCTTCCAGCAGGACAACGACCCGAAACATACAGCCAGAGCTACAATGGAAAGGTTTAGATCAAAGCATATACATGTTTTAGAATGGCCCAGTCAAAGTCCAGACCTAGATCCAATTGAAAATCTCTGGCAAGACTTGAAAATTGCTGTTCACAGGCTCTCCATCCAATTTGACTGAGCTTGAGCTATTTTGCAAAGAAGAATGGGCAAAAAATTCAGTCTCTAGATGTGCAAAGCTGGTAGAGACATACCACAAAAGACTTGCAGCTGTAATTGCAGTGAAAGGTGGTTCTACAAAGTATTGACTCGGGGGCAGAATACTTTTGCACGCCACACTTTTCAGTTTTTTATTTGTAATAAAATTTGGAAACCATGTATCATTTTCCTTCCACTTCACAGTTATGCACCACTTTGTGTTGGTCTATCACATAAAATCCCAATAAAATACATTTACGTTTGTGGTTGTAACGTGACAAAATGTGGAAAAGTTCAAGGGGTATGAAAACTTTTGCAAGCCACTGTATATATTTTGGGTGGGGAAGTTTCATGAACTAATGTCTTCATTGAATTTTCAAAGTTTAGAAATGAATGAACTAGTTTAATGTATCTATTTAAAGAACCTATGGCTCTTACTAATGATTAATGATATTGGGATATTATTATTAGGTAAAACTAGTGCAGTTCGTCATTACAGGAGCAGAATTAGGCCATTCGGCCTATCACGTCCACTCCGCCATTCAATCGTGGCTGATCTATCTTTCCTTCTCGATCCCATTCTCCTGCCTTCTCCTAATAACCCCGGACACCTGTACTAATCAAGAATCTATCAGTCTCTGCCTTAAAAATATCCAGTGACTTGGCCTTGACAGCCTTCTGTTTATATGGGAAAGGAGAAGCAAAGCCTATTGTACGTTAAAATAGATCATCACAATGCACTGTTGAATTTTCAAAAAAGTAAGGTAGCTTTTATATTGAAAGTTAACAAAAATCTCAGGAAAGTCAGCATATTGCTTTCAGAACAAAATAATAAAGAAAAAATAAAATGTGCATCAGAGAATATAGTGCAATTCTAATAAATGTGAAGTGACTACGAACCTCTTAAAAGGAAGGTTGCAGATTCAGCCTTTGAACTTTGCTGACTTCTAACAGATGGAAGTTGGGATTGTACATTTGGTTGGTCAGGATTTCTGATTACCAACCAACAATATTTACAGAATGTTGAGTGGAGGGACGAAATAAGTGGGTGCGTTTCTGGATTGAGCCTGCCTTTTTGCCTCCTGTTGGGAATGCAGGTCACCATTTTCAGCAAAGAGTTATTCCGGAAATTGAAGTTGAGTAAGGGATTCAGGATCTCTGAATTGCTACAGTAATAGATTGCTGATTGAGTATTTACAGAAAGAAAACTGCTTTTTAATTTCAAAATGTGATTATAGTGCCTAGGTTTGGTTTTGTGTAAGTCTTCTGGAGCGGATATTCTCCTCCTTGAGCATGATGTTGTCAGGGAAACTTCTGCTTTACGAAGCTTCAAGCAAATTGATCCTGCCATTATCTAAATGTCTACAGGTTTCACCGGAAAAAGACCTTGTGAGTTGCCATGTGGTATTGGGATGCCTGATCACTCTTTTTCATCAATTGACTTGGGAACATAAAGACCTTCCCTGTCCTGTGCTGTGACTGAGTTTAGGATAGATTTGACATTGAATCTATTTATAACTTTCATTGAATTAGGCCATTAGGCAGTATTTCAAATGGTTTAAGCCATTAAGAGAGCTGAAAAAAATAGGAGCACTGCAAATGTCATATTTTGTGATGTTGTTAAGAAACATTATGTTAGCATATTGGTAGCAGTGTCATAGAATGTCTTTAACACAGTCAGAAGTTATGAACAAACCAGCAATTTAGCAGCAAAACAAGATATAACGTGGTGTTATTACAGAAATATTTTTGGAAGATCTGCTACCATCAAAATAGATTGCCTCATGAGAGGAAATGAACTAATTTTGATTCTGTTTTATTCCTACAGTGTACCGTTTATTGAGCTACTGCATCTGTCATGATAATATATTGACTTTGCTTGTCAACATTGCCTTGTTGGTTGTCCTGAGCAGCCGGCTGGAGGAACAGTTGGGTACCATTCGATACTTTTATCTCGCCATTATTTTTGCCACCCTCTCTGCACTTCTTTATCTGCTTCTGGGCAAACTATTACGACTTGAAGAAACACCAGTGTGTGGTTTCACAACTGTACAGTTTGCGATGGTGACACTAAAGTGCTATAGCTCTGAAATGAAACGGACCTTCAGGGTAACAAGAATTAATGCAGCAGCAGTACCTTGGATATTACTCCCAGTTGCCTACATTGTTATACCAAGTTCATCAGTATATCTCCATATATGTGGAGTAATTGTCGGCCTGCTCTGTATCCTTTCTGATAGTGGCATAATTTAGTTCGCCAGAGCATTCAATTTTTGCATTATATAGTGTCTTCTCTGCCACTTAAAAGATATCCCAAAGTGCTTTACAGCTAATTTTAAAATGCAGTCGTTGTAGTGAAGGAAATCTAGCAACCAATTTGTAAATAGCAGGTTCTTTCAATTGCTCTTAGTGTGAAGTGAGCAATCGATACTGACCTTGATGCCAAGGATAAACCATCTACTCCATTTCCAGGGAAGTAATTACATTCTTCAGATGGGTCACATAAGAACTTGGTTGAAAATCTCATGTGAAAGATGGTACCATCAACAGAATACTGCACCAGAGCTTTGCTCAAGATTTTTGTACACAAATCCCAGGAGTTTGACTTGACGCTTCACCCTTCTGATCCAGAGTCACAGCTAACAGCAAAGGTCTATTTAAAGGGTTCCAGGCTCAAATCTTAGTCAAGTGCTTTTAAAATAAATCAAATTTGAGATGTAAGCATTTGGTTCTATTAAAGTCCAGATTTATCTCCAATTACTAAAAGCAGATAAAGCATCACAACATATCCATTGATATGCAAGATATTTGATTTGTACAAATTTATTAAAATGTTTTTCCCACTCCTGAGAGTGCTGTGATGGCACATATTTGGGACATACTTTTCCAATACTTTGAATGACATCAGTAATAGTCATTAAGGTACAACTAAAATTAGCTAGGACTAAAATGCTGCAATGGGGAACTTTAATGACAATAACAGGAAGTGGAATTATTTTGAAAGACGGAACTGCAGATGTTGGTTTGAACATAAACACATAAAGCTTTTTTTCACAAAAAAGTGTTTTTTCACAAAAAACAATGTTTTTCTCTCCCTTTCCCCCTTGCCCTCCCCTCCCCCTTTCTTCCTAACCCCCCCTCCTCACACACACACACACACACTCCTTTTAATAATTATTCTTACTTGTCAACCTTATGTGCTTTTGATGCTCAGCATTCTAATGTTGTAGAAATATGGACCCCATGGTGAATGATTATTGTGTATTTTCCGACTTAACGGACAAACTCAACATACGGTTGTCAGCAGGACTCGCTCGATACACTGGGTTGGGTTTGATTTGGTTTGGCTTTTTCAGAAATATCCTGGAGACTTAATTTCACACCTGTCCTGACCTCTGGCATGGAAATGTGAGCTGTATTAAAAGATCAGCATTGGGCACCAGATAGAAATATGGCTTCAAGAGTTGGCTAGAATGCTTTGATCAGATATTTTGGACTGGAACATGCGGTGCCATGAACCATTTTGTTGCATCCCCGGCAATTGATATGGATACAATGCCAAGTATATCACAGGAACTTTAGGTCTCATCTCTGTTGGCTGCAATTTTTACAATCTTCTCAATGTGGATGAAGTATTAAATCAAGAGGTTCGTTCCGGTGCCATGCTTTTATAAGTTAACCTGTGGTTTGATGCAAATGGGTTTTTTGTATGAGTTCCAGTAATTTAAAGGGAAAACATTTTGTGTTTCATTCAATACACAAAATGTTAATGTGATATTACTGATTTAGTGTGTCAATTTAGCACATGGCCAACTTTGTTTTAACAGCACATAAATAAAATTCAGTTGATTTTGGAAATCTAAAAGAAAAAAGGAAAATTCTGGAAATGCTCAGCAGGTGGAGAAATATCTGTTTTTTCCGTGTGAGAGAGAAAGAGGATAGTGAAAGTTCATCGATCTGAATGTTCACTCTGCTTGGGTTGCTGAGTATTTTTGACAGTTTCTATATTTGGGGAATGTTTTCAGTTGTATTGTGAAATTTCAAGTGAAATGTAGAAGAATTGGGATGTCAGGACTGTCTTATGAACAAAGACTGCATAGACTCGGTTTATACTCTCTAGAATTTAGGAGATTGAGAGGGATCTTATAGAAACTTACAAAATTCTTAAGGGGTTGGACAGGCTAGATGCAGGAAGATTGTTCCCGATGTTGGGGAGGTCCAGGACAAGGGGTCACAGCTTAAGGATAAGGGGGAAATCCTTTAGGACCGAGATGAGGAGGACTTTTTAAACACAGAGAGTGGTGGGTCTCTGGAACTCTCTGCCACAGAGGGTAGTTGAGGCCAGTTCATTAGCTATATTCAAGAGGGAGTTAGATGTGGCCCTTGTGGCTAAGGGGATCAGAGGGTATGGAGAGAAGGCAGGTACGGGATACTGAGTTGGATGATCAGCCATGATCATATTGAATGGCGGTGCAGGCTCGAAGGGCCGAATGGCCTACTCCTGCACCTAATTTCTATGTTTCTAAGAATTCCGATTAATCCTTTAGGAAAAACAATTACACTCAGCAGGTCAAGCAACATCAGTTTTGAAGAAAGGTCTTCAATTTAATTTAGAGATACAGTATGGAAACAGCCCCTTTCGGCCCACCGAATCCATTGATCTTTCAATTCGACGTTAGTCCACTTTCTCATCCACTCCCTGCACTTTAGGCTCAATGTTACAAAGGCCAATTAACCAATAGAGCCACATGGTACTGATTTTAGATGATCAGCCATGATCAAATTAAATTGAGGTGCTGGCTCGAAGGGTCAAATGGCCTATTCTGCACCTATTTTTCTATGTTTCTAGGTCTTCAATCTGAAACATTAATTCTGTTTCTCGTTCTACAGATAATGCCTGACCTACAGAGTAACGGCAGCATTTTCTGTTTTTAGTTTAGATTTCCACCATCTGCAGTTTTGATTTTGATTTCCAAGGTAGCGGATTATTTTCGAACTGACTACTCTTCTTGGGTATAATTTCCTTTAATTTTGTCCATTGATTAATGAATGTTTATTTTTGCTGTTACACTCCCATCAAATCAGAACTGTATTAATGCAAATACGAGATGTAAATTTGGATATTAAGAGCCTGTTGCACCTACACATTATCCATTGCTTTGAATGACCTTAACAAGTTTTATTCAGATAGTTATAGGTTTTTGTTTTGGTTGGAGTTGCCAGACTTTGCAATAGAACATGTGGAAAGACTGGCTGCCTGTTGGTATCTGCACCATAATTCCTGGATTCCATTTATCTTCTCTCCAGTACAATATCACCTCCCTGTTCGAAGTAATACTGAGAGGTGAGTAGAACTCTTCAATTATTTAAGATGTAAGGTCTGTTTACAATATGCATAAAAAATGTTGCAATAGTAATGTTTACGTGCATTTTACTGTGAGTTTATTGTATGGTTACCCGTTTGTTGGACAGTCTTTGGGTTGGAGTGTGCTCAATCTAGCCACTTGCTACTCCTGTTGATCATGATCTACCCCCAGCCGCAGATTATGTAGTTTAATTAGTTCACTGGCCTCAAAATCTCCCTCCCCCAGCTATCTGGAGAATCAAAGCCGGTTGTGAGCATTGACTGGGCCTCAGACGGATGTCCCTGAGGACCTGTTCCCTGAATGACGTGATGGCTTTCTGACAGCTAACAGAAGCCCTTTAACAATGTTTAAAAAATATCTCTGATGATCAGATATTTAAAAGCTGCTAAAATAGATTTTAATAATTTAAAGTAACACGCAGAAACAAAAATAATAAATTAACTTAAAAATGCTAGAAAGGTGCAAGAAATAAATTAAAAACATTAAGTAAACGAGTCAGGGATAAAGCAGGAGTGGTGTATTTGATGTGCATCTTGTCCCTCAGCTCAGGACATTTCCCTCCTATCACTGGACTCAGTGCCATACACATAGTGGAGCGCTGACCATTAGCTCATTTCTAACTATGATGTTGCCGAGTTCTAGCGCAGAACCCAGGAACAAAATAGACTGCACACTTGCCGGTATTTGGAGTTTCTCTACATCACTACCATCTAAAAAACACTACCTGTAAATACTTATTTTTCTTTTACTGCCAATATTAAGTGAAGTATTAAGGTTCACTGACACTAGTTTGATAATGTAAATGATGAATCTGAATGTTTTTTTCATGCTTTTCAAACGAGCTTTATTCCGGCTATTCTCAGATTTCTCAGCTTGCCTCTGTGGGAGATATTCCATTTTCGAAGGACAAGCATAGTTTGGTACAGTTTTGTTCCTACATCAAATTTACTTTTAACTTACCTGGAAGTCTTTACATCATGGTGCAGTGTGGTTCTGTTGGTGCCCTCTGTTAACACATCACGTTAATCTTGATCATGAGTACGAGGTGCAGTTCAGTTCCAATCTTGTCCTCACCTCTGATACATTAGACTACCAGAAGAATCCCAATGTAGTGTTCCAACCAGACAAAATGTAACTGAGGGACAGCTGTTAGTCAATTGGGGGTCATTATTTTTCAGACATATGGCCAAATTTAGAAGTCCAATTTGAGCTTGAAGTTAGGGGACATTCCAACTCACCTTTTCCTCCACTGCTGGACCTACCATTGAGAACAGCTGTAGCATACTTACATACTGACAGGCATGGCTGGATGCGCTTTAGATCTATCCCAGGGATGGCTGTTGAGTACATGGTCACCTTGTTGTATATCCAAGCCTGTGAGGAAAGGTAAATGCAATAACAGGTATTTAATTTTATTTCAATGTTTTGATGTACTTGGTAGTATTGTATTTTTTATTTTATAATTATATTTATTCTCTTAGAAATTTTAAATAATTTAAAAACATTATTTAAATCTGTTTGGATACTTTTTGGTTAGCTAATTCTCTGATTTGATTGGAATGTATGCAAAAACAAACCTTTTTGTGGTATCAGAGCGGCGCTCCCACTCTGCCTCAATGGATACTTTTTTAGGTATGGACGGTCAGTCTGGTCTGCCCTTTATATCTCGAAAACATCTGAATTGTGGTTTGGGCAGCGAGTGGCAGATCATGGCCCATGTAGCTAAAGTCACCTAGCTTATGCACTGGGTGTCAAAACAGTTGTTAGATGTACACGTGAAACCATTGGTGGAACCTCTGCATGGTTATTTTTGGAAATGCAAAATTTGCACGGTTTGTGCATTAGCAATTTGTTATGGTATTTTCTTGGATTATAGTCAGAACAATGGATCCTGATAAGAAACTGTTATTGTACAATTTTACTGTGGAGCAAAGTAACACCAATGCATTGTTCAGTTACTTTACATGCTGCAACTTGTTTATAGCTCCCATTGTTCATTCCTTACAATGATACTACAACATTGCTGATCCCAAAGCTAAACTCATTGTAAAGGGTATAACCACGAAACAATGACACTACAGAATTTTGCTAGCTAGTCTGCTTTCAGAATGAAATGCATTTAATAACACATCGATGTGTAAACTACACCCTTGGTAAAAGGCTGAAAATGTAAATATTCTGTCTGCTAAATTTTAACACGGGATACAAATCTAATTGTATCAGGAAATATTGTTTCCTTATTCAAGTTCAGGGTTGGTGAACAGGTTTTTGATGACTTAGTGGCATTTGGTAGCAATTGCCGTTGACTCCATCAGAACAGCGTAGACTGCTAAAGTGATAAATGGATGGATCAGATTTGTCGTATTTTGGAGGGGACAACATTCCAATTGTGATGCTGTAATTGCTTCCTCGAGCTGGTTCAACCTTTGAAGTATCCTATTGGGGTGAGCCCAAATGTCGTATGTGATGGCAGGAACCTCAGCAAGAAGCTAATGTGCACCATTTGCTGAACACTTGAGGCCGAAGACTCAGGAACAGCTTTTTCCCCTCTGTTATCAGGCTTTGGAATGGCCCTTCCATTAGTTAGTGCATTGTACAATTCACTTCTAACGCATTGTAGACATTTGACTTTGTCCATGGATCTTTGCTGAGAACTATATTTTGTTCTCTGTATCTTCCCATTTCCTTTACCTATTGTACTTGAGTAAATATTCAATATTTACTCAAGTAAATATTCAATATTTACAAATATTCTATACATAAATAACTTGATTGTATTTATATATAGTATTATCTGATTGGATGACATGCAAAATGAAGCATTTCACTGTACTTCGATACGCTTGACAATAATAAGCCTAAAACGATAATAATCAATACTTCAGCATAGACCTGGCCATTCAATGCTTGTTTTTAGCCCTCCTTAAGGACAGGGATGTCCTTGGAACACTCTCCTATAGTTAGCTGTTTAATTGTCCAGCATTAATCATAGCTTGATGTGCCAGTACTAATCTTGGAACTTACCCTTTGGTCGTCTAGTTGCGTAACATGTATATAGTCCTGTATTGCAGTCTCATCAAGTTGGAAACTTATTTTACACTCTTGCCCTTCTACACTGCTCAGTCCCTTAGCTTGATATAAATTAGATTAAGGGTATGCGGAGCCATGATGGTACAGATTACGGTACACTACAATACATGCCTGACACGCATTGTTGGTATTGAAAACGCTCCTGTGAGTTGAAAGTCATCCGCACCACACTGGCCACACTCTCGTTATGCTTCTACCATTGGGAAGAAGATACAGGAGCCTGAAAACCGTGATCAAGATCACAATCTCTGCCAAGATCAGCTTTTTCCTAGCAACCATCTCCCCTTGAATACCACACACTAACCTCAACAATGAACTACAAGGGTCTGTGATTTTGGTTGCACTATGGACTTTGTTTATTTTTTCACTAGTAATGGTTATTAATTTATTCAATTGTTTATTATAATATTTATCTGTGTGTATTGCGATTACAGGCCTGTAAAGGCTCGAAGGGCCGAATGGCCTACTCTTGCACCTAATTTCTAAAGCTGCTGCAAGTAAGAATTTCATTGTCCCCATTGTCAGTACATATGACAATTAAACACTTGGTTCTTGAAGTTGGAGACTCGGCCTCTGAGCTAGTTTTCCCAGCAGAGTTTATGAATGGTCTCTTAGGTTTCTGGACAATGATGATCTTTATCATGGGTCAGAATTATGATGATAGTTAAGCATTTAAATATATTGTGTGGCCATTGGCTGAATGATATCATGTCATTAATCAGCCCAAACCTGAATGTTTTCCAAGCTTTGTGTCATGCAAAACAGACTGAGGAGTTGCAAATAGAACAAGGCATTAAGCAAACATCTCTCAATGATAATGTGGGGAATTTAAGTGATAAAATAGCCGAGTCTTCGGCCTGCCCCAGGGAACTCCTCTGGGATAACTATCATTTTCCTTCGAACTAGATGTTTCTCCATCCAGTAGAAAGTCTTCATTAAGTTCCTTTTGATTTTAGTTTAGTGGGACTTCAATTAAATATTACTTTTATGTCATCCTACCACTGGAAGTTCCTTTTGGAATCAGGCTCCAAAGTCAGTACGCCGAGTGGTTTGGGTGTAATTCATGATCTGTTCGTGTTCATGTAGGCGTCTCAGTGTTAGGATAGCATTTTGTCACTGCTACTATTATTGTTGCAGAGATACATTTGTGACCGGCAGATTGGCGAGGAGAAAGTCAAGTAGGCTTAAGATTAGTATTGGTTCACTAACCACTTGTTGCGGGCCAGTCTTTTGTGGTTCTCGGTTGACAGTTGCAAATTCCTTATTGTTGCCAACTTTTGTGCCAAATTCACACTTTGAAAATATATCCCATTTACTCAATTCCAACTCATTAATATGTATCTAAAAGTGCCGGGTTCTTAATATTAGACCCTGAGGTTCATGACTGTACACTTTACAGTCAGCAAGAAGTTGTTCCCCAAAAAAAACATTTTGTCTCTCAGCCAATTTCCTACCCACAGTATATTATCCCCTTAATCACATGAGCTTCATTTTACCAAGGAAGTTAAATGGAACTGGATTAAATTGAGCCATGTAAATGTTTTATAATTATTGTCAATGCATATGCATTGAGTATTATGTGATAGACTCTACCATTAATCATTTTTATTTGTTTAAGTTTGAATAATGTGAATCAATTATCTCAGAACTGGTTCTGTATTAATCACGATATAATGTCTGCTTTGGTTCTATTGTGAGTAACTTCAAAAAGCTAGTAGTATGCTCTATCTTACTTTCATATTTGCAGGTATCCTGTGACTGAGGCCACCCAAACCCACACATCCTCTCAAGTAAATTTTACAGCAACGAGTGATCATTTAAAAAATGAAAACAAAAGCTGCAACATTGAAATAGATTCTCAATGGACTAAAATTGCTAACCAGATACTGCCTCCTTCACAACCTCACACAGGATCAATGGGAGTCAGTAACTTCCAAGCAGAATCTCATAATCCATGTAGTTCTGCATGTTCTGACCTGCTGGATCCTAGCCATTGTTTCTCTGAATATTATCGCATGAATCCAGATGATATTTCTGCTGCAGCTGCTTTTGGCCTGCTCACAGATGAGGATCTTTTACGTGCTAGCATTGCTGCCTCATTAAAAGAAGCTAGAATGGATCAGAACAGTAAACTGGAAGTACCCAAGTCTTCAGTGTCTTCCCTACGGTGAGTTCCAGGCAATGAAAGAAAGGCAACAAAATATTTTCAGATAGCTACTTGTTTAATTTAATAACAGTTATTATTTCAGGAAGGGTTAGCAATCGATCAGAGTCCTACAGCCCCGAATCAGGCCCTTCGGTCCATTTCGTCCATGTGCCTGGCTCAAATCCCTCTGTACCTTTCTGTACTTCAGGTTCCTATTAAATCTTGCTCCTCTCACCTTAAACCTATGTCTTTGAGTTATTGATTTCCCAACCCTGGGAAAAGACTGCATTCACCCTATATATTCCCCTCATGGTTTAATACAACTCTATAAGATCATCCTCAATATCCTGCGCTCCAAGGAATAACATCCTAACTCAATGACTCTATGACTCAGGCCGTCAAGTTCTGGCAACATCATTATAAGTCTTCCCTGCTAAATTCAGTTCCCTGGTAGTTACTGAGGTCAAGCCCTGGAATCGCACGTTCACAGAAACATTTCTAAGGACAAAACTGGTTAAGATTGCATTCAAAAAGATCAGCTGATGACGGGCCTGCCACCTGAAATGTTAATTGTGTTTCACTGCCTACAGATGTGGCCTGACCAGCTGAGTATTTCCACAATTTTCCTTTTAAAAAAAAAGTTTTCCAGTATCTTTTTTTTTGATTTACATGAGTTGACCCTGAATCTGTTTATTTTCAGGCGTTACGTGTTTATTGACCAGAAACTGTACAAGCCAGGACTTTGTTTTGTTTATATGCTAGGATGCCCATAAATATTAAGGTATTGGCTATCTAAATTAAACCAGCAAATACAGCAACAAAAACAATCTATTTGGTTCATTGGCAAACAGCAATATTCAGATATCTGATTTGAGTGGAGGAAGGAGTGCACTCCAAGGACTCATTGGATATAAAACATCTGTTGGATGGACAGCACATTTCCTCAATCCTTTTCTGTAGCCATTATATGAATGAATGTTTTATTTAGACCCAAATGTAATTAGAAATTGAGGTTATTTTGAAGTTTACAATTAACTGGTATTTCTCAAATTGAGAAAAATACTTGATGCAAACCAAATTAGAAGTTATTGTGTGTTTTCTGATATTCAGAGATATTTAAAAACTGTGAAAATGGATGCAAAATAAATAGAAATAATTTTAATGATTTATTTAAATAATTTAAATTTTTTTTAAAAGAAAGATAATTTTAAGAGCATAGCTTTCCATACTGTTGTCCACTAAATCTATGTGTAACAATTCTCATGACAATTAAGGGGAGTGGGGTGATGGTGTCCAGATCCTAAAGCAGATCTCCAGTTTCTGCTGGGAATCTCAGTAAGAGGTGCATCCACAAGTACTAGCAGTAGGTTGAATAGATTGTTTTTTGTTGCTGTATTTGCTGGTTTCAGTCAGATAGCCAACACTGTTATTTTAATTTTTGTGGGTATCCTAGCTTAGAAAAAACGAAGTGCTGGCTTACAGGGATTCAGACGGCCCTACCTGCCAGTAAATCCCACGTTACACAGCAAGTACACAGACCTTTGCAACTTATTTCAGATCCAGCAGATACGATTAACCAAAGTTGACGAGATCCAGCTCTTTATTTTGATGACATACAGGGTATAATCCTGCATGTAAAATACTGCTCTGTTAACCTTTGCTTTCACTGTGCCTCTCTCAGACTGCAGCAACTGCAGCAGATGGGTTTTTCTACGGAGAAGGCTGTTTTAGCTCTCGCCGCTTCAGGAAAGATGGAGGGTGCCATCAACCTCCTGGTGGAAGACCAAGTTGGAGAGGACGCCATCGTGACAACGAAGGGTAAAGTGATATCCAAGTAAATATCAGTGATACTGCTATATGACAAATTATCTCCTGATTCCTGAAAGGAGATTTAAACATAGACATTTTATGCATCTTTTGTGTGGGTTACTGCAAAATACTTTTTGTGTAGACTTGCATCTAAATAACAAAAACTTAAATAATCATGCCAAGTAGCAGTCTTTTTTTTGAATAACATATGATTCACACTCCAAGCTCTCCCAGTCGACTGTGCTTGAACCGCTCTGTCAGTGGATCACCAAATTCCTGACAGACAGGAAGCAGCATTTGAAGCTGGGAAAGCATATCTCGGACCCGCTGACCCTTAGCATAAGAGCACCGCAAGACTTCTCCACTCTCACTTAGGGTTGCCAACTGTCCCGTATTAGCTGGGACATCCCGTATATTGGGTACGGCCTTTGTCCCATATTTGACTGCTAATAGCAGGTGCTCCTCAACTTACGATGGGGTTACATTCCGATAATATCGAACATATCGTAAGTCGAAAATGCATTTAATACACCTAACCTACCATCACCTGAGTGTTCAGGGTTGGACTGCCGGGCGCTTGTGTGTTTTCATTCTCCAGGTTAGTCCCACCCCACCCCCTCCCCCTCTCTCTCCTCTTCAGTCCTCTGCCTCTGGGAGTGTTTTTTTATAAATTTTATTTATTAGAAATAATGTACATTACAATGATATAAGCCAAAAATAACATAATACATTTCCTGTACCACTTCTTATTTTAAACTTTAAGAAGAAGAAGAAGAGAGAAAGTTAGATAAGATAGTATGTGCGTGAGCGAGTGATCAGGAAGAACCTGTAGAAGCGTAAAACACAAGAAAGAATCAAAAAGAAAACCAAAGGAAAAGAAAGAAAAAAATAGAAGACAGAAAATATAAGAAAGTAAAATAAGATAAGATAAAAGGGATGTACCTACTTCGTATCTTTACACACCCCTCACCAGGTCCTGATACCATTTATTTTCCAAGTTGTGTTGCACCCTATGCTTGTAATAAGTCGATAAATGGAGACCAAATCTTTTGGAAATGGTCTGATTTGCCTGCTAGGAGGAATCTCATATCTTTGAGGTGTCGCCTCTGGGAGTGTTATTAATGTCCACGTTTTAATTATGAAATCTCTTTGGCGTCTCTCAACTGCCCACCCCACCCCCACTTCCACCACCACCCCTGTTCGGTCGGAGCGCGCACCGACACCCCTTAAATCTCCTGAGTGCTAGACCCCGCAGGAGCGAACACATGGTGAATGCAGGTAGCACTCTGAGATTTTATCAACCGGCTCATCAGATCTGTTGCCGTTCGATGTCCATCTCGCCTCCTGCAAAATTCTTCACAAGTCCCTCCCTCATCGCTTCCTTCCATGGAAAGGCTGTCACGGTTCTCTTATCTCCCTGCAAAATCTAGACGTATGCCAACCTCTCTCTCTCTCTCTCTCTCTCTCTCCCCCTCTCCCCCCTCGCATACAAAACAGCTGACTCAATCGACCTTACATCAAGATAAATAGGAGAGAAAGTGCACAGGCCAACGTTAGATACAAACAAGCCAGCTCAGTCGAGCGAGTGCATCTGCTCAACAGAGCAGGCGTAAATCTAAATATACCACAGGAAAGCAATTTTAATTAAACTGTAAAGCATTACCGCTTAAGTTATCAAAGCAGCCTGAGGCATGAGGCAAGGCTAGTGAAATACGGTTTCTACTGAATATGTATCGCTTTTGCACCATCGTAAAGTGGAAGCATCGTAAGTTGTGGAGCATCTGTACTCTGTAATCACCAGAGGGCACGGTTACAGGCAGATCCTAGATCTGATACAACAAGGCGTACGTGTTGCATGTGCTGTTGGCGCCACACACGAGTGATTCACCCGTCATCCAATCACAGGCCCCCTTCTGCGCATCAGTTGTACGCTATATTTTGCCAGTTCCTGCCAAAACAAAATGCTTCAGTAATGTCTGGTGTTGTTCAGTCAGTTTGGCATGTGCAAATATGGATAAACCTGCAAAAAAGAAGTGACTGTGCAGCTATAACAAGCAAGGGAAGCAAAAAAGACCTGGGTTAAGCCCGTCAGCGGTGACTCGTCAAAAGGCCTTCTGTACTTTATGCCGTTGGGAATTTGTCCCTTATTTTGACCTTTTTGCCCCTTGTTTGGGAGTGAGTTGGCCACCCTACTCTCTCTACACCAACGACTGCACCTCCACAGACATCTCTGTCAAACTTCTCCTTTTGGTCTGGTATTTTATTTCATTCTTCACATGTTTAAATTATAATGTTTTATTCTTAATTGTTTACTGGATATCGTGTTGTTGGCAAATTCCTTGTATTTATACATACTTGGCTAATAAAAGTGTATTCAGTTCTATTCACTTCACTTACCTGAACACATTACTGAAATATGTATAAAAAATGGTCTGAAGAAGGGTCTCGACCCGAAACGCCACCCATTCCTTCTCTCCAGAGATGTTGCCTGTCCTGCTGAGTTACTCCAGCATTTTGTGTCTACTGTGAATGCAGATATGGTTTTGCTGTTTTAAAATTAGTTTCCAGTATGTATGAATCAGATTAGAAATATTTTGCAGGGAGCTGAATGATGGTTGATTTAATACAAAATCTATACTTTAAAACATCTCTACAATATTTTGGCAAGAAATTTGTATTTCTTTGTCATTTTACAGTGATTTAGTTTGTCCTGAACACTACAATATTTGTTCATATAAACTGTGTCCCAAAAGACATGAAGCTAAAAACTGGACAAGTTAGGTGAAAAATAACCTTCATCTTAAATAAAAATGACACCATTAGGTATAATTTTAAATAATTCTCAAATGTTACTTCTGCTTCTATGTACCATTTCAATGCAAAAAATCATAGGTATCACTAAATAAATTAACAAACCGCATTAAACATTGTCGTCTGTAACAATAATTATTTACATTTACAGATATGAAGTAGTGAATAGCCAAGTACAGTCCAAGGTAGGCAAAATGTTCCAGCATCTGTCGTTCCTTCTTAAACATTCAGTCCAAGGGCTGCTTTTAACCCTTTGTTGAGTGCCTAGATTTTCTGGAATAAAATTTGGTTTTGAGTTTGCATATGTTTGAGTACAGTTGAAGTTCTTGGAAATACATCATCAAGCCTAAGCAAACTTATTCAAAATCTGCAGTAGAGTTTATGTTGGTGGAGGATTGCAGACACCCTGAAAGCTAGTGAGCATCTACTTTGGAAAGGATTAGGATTTTCAAGTTCATTTTAAAACCACGCAGCTTACCTGCATATGGAGTTAAGCTTCCAGCTTCTCTCCTCAACTGATTAAGTCACTCATTGGTTTGATGTTATCTGGAGCAGGAGTGAAGAATTACAGTTCCCACTCACAGATCTATTCCGTCACATCTCTTCTCACAGGCCAGGACATGTGGCTGCGATCACAGTAACTTTCATTAAAGCAAATAAGGCTAGTTTATGTGTCAGAATATAGTCATAGAGAGATGTGGCATGGAATCAGACCATTTGGCCCAACAGGTCTAGGCTGCCCATCAACCACTGATTTGCATGAATCCTTTTGACCAGTTTTACATAACCCATTCCAACTCGCTGTTCTTTGGGATGAAGAGGAAGCTGGAGGAGAGCCATGTGGTCGTATAGAGAACATGCAAACTCCACACATATCACCCAAGGTCTGGATTGAAAATGTGTTTGGCCCTATGAGTCAGTGGCTTATACTAGCAATGCCACTGTTTTGCCCAGAAAGCCCATAGGATTCCACAAAAGGTTGTCTTACAGTACCAATAGACATTTAAAAAATCCTTGCTTACATCTGGATAAAACATTGGGATTCCAAAAGTACCACTTCATGCAAAAAAATTATCTTGGGCTATAAAAGCTCTCAGAAATGTATAATATACATAAAGTAATCACACAGTTGAGGTGAATTTCATTCTAACTTCTTGTTTTGTAAGAAATGCCACTTGAGAATTTGAACATAATTTCAGAGATTTGGCACTGACAACTGAGTGAGCTTCATCACAACTGTGTTAGAAAGTGAAGAGTAGGAACCACACTTGAGATAATGGTGCTCTCTGTGTGTGGATTACTGACTGGCACAGGTCTCATCCCAGACCGTCCAACAAGCAGTGAATGGAATGGTGGCTTTGAAGTCAGAATTTCAGTTCAAAGGGAAATTTATGTCTGATTAAGCTTAGTGAAGGATTCATGGCACTCATAAGTTCATAAATGATAGGACCAAAATTAGGCCATTTGGCCCATCAAGTCTACTCCGCCATTCAATCATGCCTGATCTATCTTTCCCTATTAACCCCATTCTCCAGCCTTCTCCTCATTCTCCTGCCTTCTCCCCATAACCTCTGACACCGATGTTAATCAATAACCTATGTATCTCTGTCTTAAAAATATCTATTATCTTGGCCTCCATGACATGACATTGTTTTGATATCATTCCACCTGCAGGATCCAATCCTCAGACAAAATTGAGCAAGGCAATGCATTATTTCCACAGTTTCTCTTTGCTTGAAAGTGTTTCAAGAATCTTGTAAATGAGTCCTGAATTTAGATCTGCTCTGGGCAGAACACAGTGAACAGGTGTGTTTGAGAGACTAACTGGTGCAGGGGCAAGAGATAAGTGGTTAATATGTGACTGTCTTATACAAAGGTATGATAATATTTAAAATTAATAAAATACTTCAAAGAATACTAAATGGAAAAAAATAAAACTTAATAAACAGGTAAAAAGACTTAATTTATCTTTTAATGAATATTTTTGACACACTTCTCATAGTTGGTATAAAACAGTGCTCTGTACATGGAAGTAAGTACGCTCTTAAAGACAGCATCATAAAAACACAGTGGCACCAAAAGTTGCACATTGTACATATAGTGAATAAGTGAATACTTTGGCCAGCAACCTGCATTAAAAGCCCATTGTCAAAATACAAAGATCCATGGATAAAAACAAATACAAACCAAATCAGTCGAACATTGCCTTAATTACAAAGTTAAACACTGCACACTTAGCACCAGTTAGACACGTTTAGGTGACTGTAATTGAAATGCTACCTTCAAGTACAAATTCAGAGATATCTGTAGATAAATACTTATAGTATATTTTCATGCCGAGATGGTGAAATATCCTATTTATTATGATGTAGATTTTTAAGGAGCAGACCTCATTTCTCTAGTGTGTATTGATTTGGTGTGTAAGTAATCCATATTTTTTTGTTGATTGGCTATCTATTTTAACATATGTCTGTTAGAACTAAAAATATAAAAAATGTTTTAGGAATTGCTGAAATGTAATGTTCAGATGTAACAGAAAATTGTGTGTTTCTTGTGATGAATAAGGCATGGATCATTTTAATATTGTGAATAAAATGTTGAAACTATACCTATTTTGATCAAGGTGCAACAATTGCAACAGCTCACTTAAAACAATTTCCTTTACAGCCAGCCCCTTACTATCACGATGTAACAGGAGATCAACAAAACACTTTCAATAGAATTTAAAGAGACAGGATCCCATTTTGTGAAGCTTCTCCCAAACATTAATTCCAGTTATCAAAATACATATTAAAATGCATCCTGATGTTAACTTCTCCTCACAAATAATGAATGGATGGGAAGTGGTGTATTCCAAAACCAACTATTGCAGTGTAGCTACACCGCTGGCAAGGTAACAAATTTGTATGCCTTGCTCTTGTGAAAACACATTTAAAAGAGAGCAAAAAAAAAGAATCTCTGTAATTGTTCTTTACCTTTGATCTAAAATAGTTACATCTTAATTGAAGAGTCGTTACTGGCAAACCCATTTTAAAATCAAAAATAAAAGTCAACACCCTGAGTACACAGAGATTGTTGGGCAATTACACCACAATTTGAATATAAAAGAGAGTGAATAATCCTGCACTGAATCAGCAGGTGTGCTTTTTGTTGGGGATAACAAGATGGAAGGTGACCAAGGGATGGTGTCTCATTAAAAATCCAAAAATCTCCACGTAATTAAACTATGATTTAAGTACATAATGTAAACTGATGATTATACAGAATTTCAGAAACATTAATCTACTTGTGATAGAAAGTAAAAGGCAAAGTAAACATTTTCACAAAACATAGGAGAGGAAGCACCAGTGGCTGCTTTGCGGAATATTCACCAGTGCTCATAATGAGAAACCACAGAATAGTCAACTGTGGTGAACCAATGCATGATATCTATATCATATCTCTGAGATTCCCATTAAGAAAGCAGCCTAGGATGCAAATTATTTTCAGTACATATAAAGGAAAATGCCCACCGTTGGACGAGGCAAATCAAGTTAGTCCGCTGATGTATTACACTTAGGACAAATATAACAATTCCAGTGGTTTGGTAATCTGCTTACCCCAGTTTACCACCTGTTGTTGTAAGAAGGCACCACACAGTTGACATTGGCTGACATTAATACTGTCCTTAATCATTTCTCTTCGGTTTTGTGTGCGAGCCTGTGCGAGATAATCTTGTAGGCTGCAAAGCTGCCTCGCTTACCTCTGAAGAAATTTGGAGGTATTGTAGCATAAGGGTCTACCCCAGATCCATGATCAGGTTCTGTGTTGACAAAGCAAGGAAGTAAGTTCAGTAGGCAAAAACATAAAGGTTATTTGATTGTTAAACAAGCTTGCTTATGGTAGGTATGTAAAAATGACTTGGCAAATAAGTAATGATAGATGAAATTACTGTTATTATTTTGATTAATTGAAACTCAGCTACATATTTTCAATTCAATAGCACTCATTTGGGGAAAGTGCAGTAATTTGAAAAATAGAATTTGACTCGTCTGGTTTAAGCATTGAATTTTATGTGGGGTTATTTAGTTGTAAAAGTTTGAAAATTGGAATATATAATTTTGAAATGATTGTCAACAATCTCATGTGGACAATACTGTGTTTTTCTTTTTGACATATTATTTGATATTTATTATTAAAGAAGATAAAATTTCAAATGTATCCATGCAGCATTATATGCTAACAGCACTTTGGATAATTAATACCCAGTGTAACCTATATGCAAGATTTTCATTTGCAGTTTTAGATACTCCTTTGGTTAGGGGAACTTTAATAAAATCTTATGGAGCCGTCAGGCAATTAGTAGGTTGAGATTTAATTCTAGGCTTGGCATTAAAAGATCCAAAAATGATTAGGGGCTTATTTTTAATACAGAATTTCTATTAAAGAAACTATGAAACAATGTTATACATTTTGTCATATTTATAAAGAATTGAATAATCAAAATTATCTTTGAGTGATTTTTGCTCATCCTTTATCAATCACTCTCTATGCAAATTTTGACTGCTATCTTTACAAAGTGTTAGTTTTTAGTCTGTGTTATGGCAATCAACAAGCCTTTATTTCATATATACTTTGACATTTATTATGCAGATCAAATGAATGCACTTCTTTAAGCCTGCAATAAAAATTGTAAATCTAGGAATACCATGTATTTGATTGGCTGACATTTCCAGCAAGGACAAAAGAAAAATAAGGAATAACAAAATTGAATAGCCTTTTGGTTCAGCTCAATAATTAGTTGAAGATTGCCAAAAACTTCATTCCAGGCAATCTTCAGCTGATTATTGAACAGGACTGGTATTCTGATAAATGTATTCTATTGAAATATCAGGTTCTGTGACAGCGATTAAGACAGAAACCCCATTTTTAGGAGAACGTTCGATACGCTAAATGCTGAAATAATCTGATGAATTCCAGGTGACCTCGTTACAACAGTTCAGTTTACAGAAATTCTCCTTTTAACAATGAACAAATCACTACCAAACAACTTTCTCGCGGAGAATATACGTATAAAGAAACAAAATGTATCTTTATTCAATTTTGTAATGCAGGCTCAGATGACATGGCTTTGCAATATGGAAAGTCGTGATACACATCGTTTTTCCATAATGTGAGGGTTGCCTGAAACATGAACCTGCCCTTTCTTTATTCAGATTGTTAAAGGCTTTAAATGTGTTTACAAAATGTTCACGTTTTATTTCACATTTTCAACACTTGTCACTTGAGTTAAACTGTGAATGATGTGAATTCATGTACTTTTTTTGTTTAAAACATGGCAGAGGAAAGGCTTAATTATCTGGCATTTCCTTAGCTGGCATGCTGCAGTCACCAGCACTTCCGAGGAAACAAACACAGACCAACAGAGGGCAGTATTGAGGGGAGCCCGGACTGACAATGGTTTAACCAGCATCTCTGTTTAACCTGCATGAGTCGGATTTGTGGTGAAAAACGGAGCATTTTACTGCACAAGGATAGTCTCAAACAATGTTATAAAAAGATTACAAATAAGAATAACTTTTAACAATGAAAATTAAAACTCTTTTACACAGGGAGCTAGAGGAAGAGTTACTATCTTCTCAGGAAAAGAGCAAAACCAGAAAGGGCCAAAATCCTCAATAGGAATTCAGTAAATTATTTAAAACGTATCGTGTGTAGGAAGGAACTGCAGATGCTGGTTTAAACCAAAGAGAGACACAAAATGCTGGAGTAACTCAGCGGGACAGGCAGCATCTCTGGAGAGAAGGAATGGGTGACGCTTTGGGTGGAGACCCTTCTTCAGACTCTGAATAAAATTTGTAACATTATGCCCAAATATGAACTCAAAACTGATTGCATTAAAACTTGAGACTTAACCAATGAAGCATCACAATAACATTTAACTATTTTATGTGCAAGATAGTACAAAGGATCTATATATTATTATTTTCTTTACGTGTATTGTATTAAAAGTTGCAGTTTCCATTACTGTCCTTTTGTGCGGACTTTGAATAGTTCAAAAACATTCTTGACTGGTAAAACCTGGGTCGTATTAACGGCACAACTTTTCCTGAGAGCATTTATCAAACAAAAATAATTGTTAATTATTTTGGTGAGTATAATTATGATCTGCTTATTATTAAAAACAGTCAAATTTATCTGTCACTAATATTTTTTAACTAAGCTTAATGGAAAGATGTTATATCTGAAAGATTACGTGGAGCTGGTTTGGATAAGTATTACAGAAGACATAACCAAAAGGTATCTTTAATATGGTGACAACCATATCTTACTGTTCATTTCACTTTTTGGGGGGGACTGGTTGGGCTTTCATTCCTCAAGCCATCCCGATAGGTGTACAGAGATAGGATGCCCATGGTGACGAGCTATTGGGAATATACTGCAAGTGGGGGGAAACCCGAACTAGAGAGCATAGGTTGAGGGTGAGAGGGGAAAGATTTAATAGGGACCAGAAGAACAACTTTTTTCTCACAGAGGGTGGCGGGTACATGAGAGGAGCTGCCAGAGGAAATAGTTGAGGCTGCTACTATATCAGCATTTAAAAGGCATTCAGACTGGCATATGGATAGGAAAGGCTCGGAAGGATGTGAGTCAAACACAGGAAAATGGGACTACCTTAGATGGGGCATCTTGATCAGCATGGCTGAGTTGGGCTGAATGGCCTGTTTCCGTGCTGTATGACTCTGATACTTAGACGTTTCTGGGGAATAAGTGTACCAGAATATATTTTGTCCTTCCTCTTGTCAATGGTTTGAGTTTAAACATTCTGTACCTACCGGGGTGGGGTGTGGGGGGGGGGGGGGGGAAGGGGAGAGGAGAGAGGTTGTGCTCCTGTGCGGGGATAGTCTTGCTGTGCAGAGAATGTATTTCACACTACCTGATACACACGACAATAAAGAAACCATTGAACCGTTGTAAACTTTGCACTGAGTTCGAAGGGAGCGTGTGTGTCAGTTAGCTTTCATCTGAGGCAGGGACTATTGCAACATTTAAGAAGTAATTAGGTACATGGATTGTTCAGTTTAGGTACAGAGCGAAAACAGGCCCTTCGGCCCACCGGGTCTGCGCCGACCAGCGATCCCTGCATATTAACACTGTCCTACACCCACTAGGGACAATTTTTACATTTACCAAGCCAATTAACCTACATACCAGTACGTCTTTGGAGTGTGGGAGGAAACCAAAGATCTCGGAATAAACCCACGCAGGTCACGGGGAGAATGTACAAACTCCATGCAGACAAGCACCCGTTGTCGGGAGCGAACCTAGGTCTCCGGTGCCGCATTCACTGTAAGGCAGCAACTCTACCGCTACGCCGCCGTGCCCTAATAGGTCAAGTTTAGAAGGATATGGGCCAAATACAGGCAAGTGAGACTAGTGTAGATGGAGCATGCTGGTTGGTGTGGACAAGTTGGGCCAAGGGCCTGTTTCCACACAGTATGGCTATGACTATTACTTGAAAGACCATAGAAAATTATTAAAAATTATGTATCTATCAAAATAAAGACAATGTCATGTATCTCTGTGTCACTCCTATTTAAATCTGTGGAGAATTGCTGAGAGCAAAGTTATAGAATTATAGAGTCATACAGCCTGGAAACAGGCCCTTTGGCCCAACTTGCCCACACTGACCAATATGTCCCATCACACTAGTCCCATTTGCCTGCTTTTGGCCCATATCCCTCTAAACCTGTCCTACCCATGTACCTGTCTAATTGCCTCTTACACGGTTGTGTACAAATGTTGTAGAAAATACCATTTCATTGTCAGCATGAACACTGCAACTTTTAATGTTTGACCACTCGGTTACCTGGCCACACGATGGCTTCCAGTAAGGTTACCCTTCTAGCCAGAACTTCTAATTCAGCTTGAAGATCTTGGATCATCTGCCAACTAACAGCCTGGTGGAGATCGAAAACAGCAACAGAAAATGTTTTGTTCCCCGGTTAAAAACTAGCTTTGATCAGGACTCAGGAACCAGGACAGCCGTGCTCTTGCTCGTTTCAGCACTCGTTTAATTATCTTTGGTGAATAAGAAACTATTATTAATTACTTTACAACTTTTTTGGAAAATGACTAATTCACAAATGATCAGCTGGTAGATTTTCTAATTATTCAATATAAATTTGCAGGTTTTCATTGTAAATTTCAGAATTGTTAATTGTCTCCACTGAATCAGAGTGTAAGAGATAATGTTTTGAATAAATCACAGGCGTTCCTGATTCCCACTGTTGCGGTGTCTGGGTATTTGGTTATTCCCATACACACATACATAGCAGTATTACAGTGCTGATTTGTACTGAGAACTGAACTTCACACTCAGGCACACAACAAATACGTTTGTTTGCTGATACTGTACTAACACCCCTTTACTCGCTCCATACACCTAATGTGATTTATACCCATTTGAAAATGGAGATAACCTTACAAATAAGCTTGAAATCAAAACACTTGATTTTGCAGGTTCTGTTGTGTGTCCTGTTGTGCTTGGCACAAGACTCAGTGCAAAACATCAATCTATTCCCTTTACTCACCATGAATACCAATCATAGTCTCCAAGATTAATACCCTCTCTGCTAAAATCTTCAAAGCTTCCCGGATTTGGTGTATACCTTCCCCCTGTGGAAGACAGATACAGCCATCAAGGGAAATGCCAGCAACTGGCTTGCTGTCATATCCTCCTTTATGTATGGTAGGGTTTGGCACAAGTCCAGCATTCCATACGAATGACCAGAAACAGAGGCAACAGCATGCAGCTTCCATCTCAGTCTCTAAACTGCAAACACTTAGATATTTTAGGCAGTCATAACAATGCATTAACTGAAAGCTGGGACATTTCAAGAACAGTACCAAACAAGCAAGTACACTTTCCTTGTAAAAAAAATCAAACAGATTATTCACGAGGCACAATGCAAAGATTATGTTCAAACTTTTCACCTTTCTTCAAGCAATGGTGAATTTTGTTTTAGTAAAAGATGCGACCTATATCTTAAATAATTGCATATCATTATTACTTAACATGTTCCACAAGGCAGAAGGTGAATTGACAACACATCAGCATGCTGGTATTTCTCCGTTTAATGAAGCAGCCAGATGCAAGTTATTAGATTCAGGCAACATACAGAATATGGTAAGTCATGCAACAAGACAAGATGAATGGAGGACAGTTTTAATGACATTTCCACAGCTGTATCCCCTTCCTGCTACATGAGGAGCAGGTAAATAACTGAAGCAATCGGCACATTTACAATGTATTTGGAATACATTACTACAAAATTGGACTAGTTTAATTAAACTTCTGGAATCTCAGGGTTAGAGAGAAAAAACACCCCAAAACTATTTTCACAATTTATTTGTGGTATTTTTAAGAATCGACTAAGTATAGCCAGTCAGAAATTTGACTAAACTGCAAAATATATTAAACAAATTAATTAACATGAAACAACAAACCTAGAAACGACTTTTGTATCCCCAACTAAGAAATATATTTTGAGACTGAAAGTAACTTCCCATAAAAATAACTCCCATAACTCTATCGAGAACACGATTGCTGTGTGATAATGGTGATTTGTCTCACAGAACAAAATAAAAGTTTAAATTTCAAATGAAGGGATTTTTTTTTAAAGAAGTGAATGATTGAAAGGATAACACACTGTTACAACCTCAGCATCTGTCTCCACGGGAAAATACCAAAGCAAATCTAAAAGTCTACTGTACTTAAAATGGTTCTGCAATGCCTTTATTCGTTAAAATATAGAATTATTTACTAAGTCATTAGATCAACAAAAAAACAAAACTGGGTTATTGGAAAAAATCTTGTTAATTCATTGTTTGATTTGTGGTTACCCACCAACATATAGACTTAGACTTTAGAGATACAGTGTGGAAACAGACCCTTCGGCCCACCAAACCCGCGCTGACCAGCGATCACCCCAGACACCAACATTATCCTACACACTACGAAAAGTTTACAATTTTACTGAAGCCAATGAACCTAGAAATCTGCACGTCTTTGGAGTGTGGGAGGAAATTGGAGTACCCAGAGAAAACCCACACGGCCACAGAGAGGATGTTGAAACTCCATTCAGACAGCACCCATAGTCGGGGATTGAACGCAGGCCTCTGGTGCTGTAAGGCAGCAGCTCTACCGCTGTGCCACCGCGCCGCTCACGTAAACAACTTGCTGCCAGACTTGCATCATAGTTGGTGGTAGAAGGGCTGGGGTAGTATGGCTTTTCCTTCCTTCTCTTCTTACGGAAAAGTACTTGGTCTCAACAGACTCAAAATTAGGGAATACGTCAAACTACAAGGAGGACTCTAACCAATCTCTGGACAACATGGACAAATAAGCAGGTCGATGCAAAATAACAGATAGACACAAAGTGCTAGAGTAACTCAGCAGGTCAGGAAGCATCACTGGAGAAAAATGATGGGTGATGCTTCGGGTCAGGTCTGAAGAGTGGGTTCTGACCCAAATTTAATATTAATTGTGGGAAAGCATTCCTGTCAATTTTTGGAATGGGCTTTAATTTACAGTATTGATGGGAAAACAATCCAGTGTTATTCAGGGTATTGTAGAAATATTGCATGATAATACTCTGAAGCACAAGCACAAGTAGTTGAATGGTTGTTCTCTTTTGAATTCCTAACTTTGTTGCTGCTTTTGCAGCATGCCTCAACTTGAAAGTGGCAGTCTAACCACAAACCTGGAAGGCTAAGCCAATGTGGTGTAATGCGTACGCATAGAGCTTTTGGCTATGCTCACTCATGTACATGGAACAGAGAACAGTACAGTACAGGAACAGGCAATTTGGCACACAATGCCTGTGTCAAACCTGATGCCAAGACCAACTCTTGTCTGTCTACATTCCCGGCATATCCCTCCATTCCCGGCATATCCATGGGCCTACCCAAAAGTTTCTTAAATGCCACATACCAGCAAGCAGCAAAGGAAATGAAAGTCCAGTCAGTGAGAGATTCTTGAAAGTTTCAGGGAAAGTTAAAGATGCCAGGTTTGTACAAATGTATTTACAAAATTCTAACTATGTAGATGACATGAACATTTGTGGAATTGTGTACAGTGAGGATTGGCACAGGTTACAGATCAGTTGGAAAATTGGATGGAGAAGTGACAGATGGAGTTTCATGTGTGAGGCATTTTTTGAGGTCAAATGCAAGAGGAAAGCATTCAGTAAATGGCAGGACCCTAAAGAACATTAATATACAGAACGATCTTGGGGTGCAAAGTCCATAGCTCTCTAAACGTAGCAGCACAAGTAAAATTTCAGTTAGACGCATTTGGAGTATTGCATGCAGTTCTGGTCACCATGCTATAGTCGGATGTGGTAGCTTTGGAGAGGGTGCAGAAGAGGTTAGCCAGGATGCTGCTACTTGGATTGGAGTGTATTAGCGATAAGGAGAGGTTGAAGAAACTTGGATTGTTTTCTCTGGAACACCAGAGGCTGAGGGGTAGCCTGATCTAAATATATAAAATTATGGGAGCCATGGATGGTCAGAGATCTTTTTACCAGGGTGATAATGTCAAGAGGAATTTGTGAGGTAAGTATATTTTCCACAGAGAGTGGGAGGTGAAGCAACTACAGATGCTGGAATCTTGAACAAAACACAAAGTGCTGGAGTAACACAGCAAGTCAGGCAGCATCTGTGAGTACATGGTAACGTGATGTTTTGGGTTGGGACTCTTCATTCAATGGTAGGTGGATGGAATGCACTGCTAGGGGAGGTAGTACTTGGAGATATGAGAGCAACATTTTTGCTTAATGTGTGAGAAAGAAGTGCAGATGGTGTATAAAATCGAAGGTAGACAAAATGCTGGAGAAACACAGCGGGTGAGAAGGAATGTGTCCTTCTCTTCATAGATGCTGCCTCACCCGCTGATTTACTCCAGCATTTTGTGCCTACCAACATTTTGCTTAGTTTAGGTTAGAGTTACCGTGTAGAAACAGGACTTTCAGCCCACCGATTTCCATACTGCATCATTTCCACGCTGCATCTCTAAAGTGTATAGTTCTTTTTAAAAATAAACATTTTGAGCACCTGCAAACTTTAGATTTTAGACAACCTTCTACCTCTTGGTTTTCAAGAGACGTTCAGTGGGAGATTTTGGGCGAGTGAATGGAAAAGTTGGTTGGGCCAATTGGTTTAAATGCCAGGGAAAGCTCTCCCACCAAAATCACAGCAAGCTGATGCACTTCTAGGCAAAATACTGCAGAATTACAATCTTGCATCTGCAGAAATATTAGTGTCTTTATATAAAACACACTTGACATTCCTGTACAAACAAATGTTGGCAGCTTTTGATATTTGTCAGTTTGCCAGAACAACAAAGATCAATGCTGGTAGATACATGGATGTTAGTAAAATTTGGTGCACTTGGCATTTAACAATTTGCTCAATTACTCATGATTTATATATATCTGTAACAGGAATGTGTCCCTTATGTAACCTCTCTTCAAAACAAACATTAGAAACACACTTATCAGCTCAGATCATTGGATTTTGTTAGATTTTAGAAATACAGTGTGGAAACAGGCCCATCGGCCCACCGAGTCTGTGGCAAAGAGTGATCTCCCCGTACATTAGCACTATCCTACGCTCTAGGGACAATTTACAATAGCCAATTAACCTACAAATCTGTAGGTCTTTGGGGTGTGGGTGGAAACCAGAGCATCCGGGGAAAACCCACGTGTTCACAGAGAGAGTGTACAAACTCCATACAGATAGCAGGAGTAGTCCACATCTATGAGGCAGCATCTCTACCGTTGCACCACCATGCCGCACTAACATTGACACCGGCAGCAAGGAATGATATGCATACCAGCATCTTTTTGTTTACCAAAACAACACTGATTTAAAACGAATTAAAATTGCGTATATCTCATTGTTACTCTAGTATGAGTACTGGGTGTATAACAAATTTAAACATAAAGAACGGGAAATGTTGTTTTGTGAATTCAACGATCAAATAGGATTAATATATGACAGGAAAAGACAGTGGCACAACAGTAGAGTTGCCGCCTTACAGCACTAGAGACCCGGGTTCAATCTTGACTACGGGTGCTGTCCGTACGGATTTTGTACGTTTCTTCCCACACTCCAAAGATGTATGGGTTTGTAGATTTATTGGCTTCTCTAAATTGTTCCTGATGTGCGTAGGTTAGTGTATGAGGTGATCACTGGTCGGCACGGACTTGGTGGGCCGAAGGTCCTGTTTCCGCGCTGTATCTCTAAAGTCTAAAAAGAATACAAGATCTGATTCTACTAAATAGTGCATGGTTATTAATCACATAAAGTGTTTTACCAGTTCTGTGGAAGTTTGAACAAACTTTTTACGGAAATGTAATCGGTATGGATTAAGATCTTACCGGCTGTCCTTTATCTCCCGGTTCTCCTTTTGTTCCTGGTTCCCCCTGAAAAATATGAAGAAATATTTAACGTTTAAATCTTTTACGACCAAATGAAAGTAAATGCAGCCATTGTATATGCAAAAGAAACAAATCAATTTTTATTTGCAAAGGGCTGAATTAGTGCGGAAATTTTACTTATTTGGGGGATTTTCTTCCTCTTGGTTCAATTGTACATTTGGGTCAATGTCCCACCTCATGTGCTGCTGCCTCACACAAACCAGAGTCTTTCTGGTTAAATGTTTGGAGTATGTACAGCTGCCAGTTACAGCTCACGTGACAGTGTAACTGGTAGTTACGTCTCTTTGTGGGACTGTGGCAAAATAGTAAAGTTGCCTTAAAGGCCACTGACAACAAGAGAATTCAATCAACCAATGATTCTGCTGTTAAGAATATCATCAGTTCATCAAATGACACAAGAGCAGCATTAGGCCATTTGGCCCATCGAGTCTACTCTGCCAATCGATCATGGCTGATCTATTTTTCCTTCTCAACTCCATTCTCCTGCCTTCTCCCCATAACCTTTGACACCCTGACTAATCAAGAAGCTATCAATCTCCGCTTTAAAAACACCCATGTGGCAATGAATTCCACAGATTCACCACTCTCTGGCTAAAGAAATTCCTCCTAATCTCCATTCCAAAGGTATGTCCTTTTATTCTGATGCACTGTCCCTAGACTCTCTCAACACTGGAAACACCCTCTCCACATCCATATCTAAGCCTTTAGTAGTTTATCTGATCAGTTCCATATGAAATCAGGCTTACTGTAGTAATAGGTCTTAATCAAATAGGATTAATATATGACAGGAATAGATAGGAGCTATAGCATGAATACAACAGATGGAAAGACTAGTCTGCACCAGTGCACATCCTTGAGGATGGAGTTCATCCAGAAAGTGAAGAACTCTACATCAATTTGAAGAAGGGTCCCGACCCGAAATGTCATCTATCCATTCCCTCAACAGATGCTGCCTGACCTACTGAGCTCCTCCAGCACTTTGTGTTTTGCTTCAGATCCCAGCATCTGCATCTCTTGTGCTTCTCTTCGAACCTGTGTGTTTTCACCCCATTTAAGCGGTGACTACATACAACAATTTTTTAAAATTTCAAAATATTCTTTATTCGAGAAAAAGATATATACAATACATGATCCTTACAAATGATGCATCCTTTCAGAGGTGTTGGCGACCTTTACTGCAGAGGCCTGTCACACAGATGTGTAAACTGACAGACTGAATCACATTTGAGCCATGATGAATATACAATGTTTCACAAAAACTGTCTGTGTGAACTCATGATAATTCTACGAATCTATCAGGGTGTACCTTGCACCAGGGTAAGTAATTCTTGGAAAATAAACCCACTTAATGTCAGAGATTTCTACTAAGGCATATGACCACATGAAAACATTGTCTCTTGCGATGTAAAAGCACCTTACTTACTTTAAATTGTTGCAGTCTTGTGGTAAAATAAGGCTTTGTTTCAACCACACCTAAACGCCTAAAGACATTTGTAGGATTTTGGTCCTCTAGTAACTCCGAATGTTTCAGTAAACCTGGTAAAAAGGATTCATTGTGTACTCCTCACAGTCTGATGTTATTTTTTGCATAAAAATATGCATACTGGATTGAATATTCACCTACTTGAAGCCCATTTCTCCTGGTGGTTTGGTCTCAGGCAGCCGGCATTGGTGTCGGTATATTCAGAAATAACAGGCTGCCATCAAAATAGGAAGTTCACTGAAAAAAGACACAGAGTACTGGAATAACTCGGCGGGTCAGGCAGCACCTCTGGAGAACATGAACGTTCCTAGGTGATGTTTCGGCTTGGGTATGACGAAGGGTCCTGACTCGAAACATCACCTATCCATGTCCTCCAGAGACGTCGCCTGACCTGTCGAGTTACCCCAGCACTTTTTGTGTCTTTTTTTGTAAACTGACAGCTGTGGCTCCTTGTGTCTGGAGCTCAGTGGAAATAATGGATCTAAGGTTGGAGAGGTATGGGTGGGATGGCTGGATCCATGGGGAAGGGAGGGGTACAATGTCAAAACCCAAAATTACAAGCTTGACTGTTATCCTCACAGTCAGACCTTGTCTCTCCCATGGATCCCACTCCTGTATGGTTTCCAATTCAACTTCTCCCCTCAATGTACTTTTCTGGTCAGCTACACACAACCCTCCTTCCCAGCTGATTGCATCCTATCTTCCCTTCCATTATTAGGCTTCTGGGATGCAAGCAGAAGCCTCCGCGTGGCACATCCCGGGCAATGCTGACGACAGGAACTGTACAACAGTGACTGACTGAAGTAGCCAATTCTGCAACCACCGACCGTCAACCGTCACTGACCGACCGGCAAGACGTGATATAGAAGATGGCCGGACACGTGAAGAAGAATTAGACTTCGGAACGATCCTTCCATAAGCTAGGGTACTGTCTGATTCTCCATCCTACCTCATTGAGGACATTGGGCTTTGTCTCTGGAACTATTACACCACAATGCTGAGAACTATATTCTGCTCTCAGTACCTTTCCCTTCACTCGACCTATTGTACTATAGTTTGGCGTCATTGTATTCATGTATAGTATTATCTGATATGTAGTTGGATATCGTGTCAAAGTTTTTCACTAGATTTCACCAGATTGTTTACAATAATAAACCTGAACCTATCCCATCAATTGTTTGTTGTTTGTTGTCCGAAGCACCTCAGTCCACAATTACAAGCCAAGAAATATACACTGCGTTAAATAGCGGGAATACAGTCATGAAGATCTGAGAGGACCCAACTTACTGTTTCTCCTCTGTAACCTTTTTCTCCAGGTAATCCAGACAGACCCTGATGGAGTTAAAAATACAAATTTCACTCATGGTGCAGCCACTAAATGTAGAGATGCTTTTGGAAAATCGTTTTTCTTACAGCAGCAGGCAGCATACTTTGGATTTGGAAATTGTTGACAGATGGGAAAGGGTAAAACAAATGTAGACACAAAATGCTGGAGTAACTCAGCGGGTGAGGCAGCATCTCTGGAGTGAAGGAATGGGCGACGTTTCGGGTCGAGACCCAGTCTGAAGAAAGGTCTTGACCCGAAACGTCGCCCAATCCTTCTCCCGATAAATGCTGCCTCACCCGCTGAGTTACTCCAGCATTTTGTGTCTACCTTCGATTTAAACCAGCATCTGCAGTTCTTTCTTACACAAGGGTAAAACAAAGTTAGCTTTTACCAAAGTGTCACAGTGGCGCAGCTGGTAGAGCTGCTGCCTCACAGCACCTGGGGTAAATCCTGATCTCCGTTGCTGTCTGAGTGGAGTTTGCATGTTTTCCCTGTAACTGCATGGGTTTCCTACGGGTGCTCCGGATTCCTCCCACATCCCAAAAACGTGCAGGTTTGTTATTAATTGGCCCTCTGTAAATTGCCCCTCAACAGATGAGAAAGTAGAATATAGAACTAGCGTGAACGGGTGATCGATGATTGGCGTGGAGTCTATAGGTCGAAGAACCTGTTTCCCTGCTATATCTTCCAATTCAATTATCAAAAACTGGTATCTCAATGAAAATACCTTCTTTGCTAGGAACCACAAGGGGCTGGAAATGACATTTTTTCGAGGCAACAAACAGATGATGCAGCTGGAAAATTCCATCAAAGTAATTTTTCGGCACACTATGGTGTACAGGGGACCGCAGAAAAGGAGAGGTGATGATCTGCCTGCTGACCAGGCTGCAATTGGCAGCTCAACCATAATGGTATAAATCATGCTTGCCGACAGCTACTTCACCAGCTAGTCCAATGCCATCGTTAGGTGGCCCAGTCGGAAGTGAATCTGTACAATAACAACATTTAAAGGACATTTGTTCAGGTACATGGATAGGAAAGGTTTAGAGGAATATGGACCAAATGCGGGCAAATGGCACTAGCTTGGATGGGGTGCCTTGGTTGGCATGGACATGTTGGGCCGATGGGCCTGTTTCCGTGCTGTGTGACTCATTACTGTGTTCCTAAGCTACACCTTCAGTACATTGCTCATGTTGTTCTCCGACATGAGATACATAATTGCAACTTACTCGGTCTCCTTTTTCACCTTTAGGTCCTTCTGGCCCCGGTAAGCCCGCTCGCCCAGTTGCACCCTGCACACAAGAAGGTATTTTAGAGAAAGGGTTGAGATAAATGGTTTCAGATACGACACACATTCAATGATTCCATTCAGTAACCCGTGTTTCTATCTTAGGGATATTACTCCAGGAGGATTTCAGTAGACATTGACAAAGTCCTTTTATGAAAAAATATAATCCATTACTCTTTGCTATTATGGTCACGGGATATGCTCTTGGTTCTATGCTTTGATGAGGACACCAATAAAATCATTCCATGACAAAGAGTGGATCCACCGCGATATTGGAGAATTTTCTCTACCCGTACAAGATGAACCATGCACATTCCATCCAGCAGTGACTTACATCTTTTCCAGGAGGTCCTGGTGGTCCTATGGGTCCTTGAAGTCCAGGTGAACCTAAGCATTTTGACCAAAGCAGAATGTTTAATATCGGCAAACCCTAAATCAGCCCACTACCAAATCTTACAAAAAACAAAGTGCTGGAGTAACTCATCAGGTCAAGCAGTATCTCCAGAGAACATAGATAGACAATGTTTTGGGTCGGTTCCCTTCTTTGGACCTGAAACATCGCATATCCGTGTTCTCCAGAGACACGGCCTGACCTGCTGAGTTACTCCAACATTTTATGTCTTTTTTTCTAAACCAGCATCTTTTCTTGTGTCGTTGTGTCCCTTGTGTCTTCTGATTAATTTAATTCAGGACAACTTAAGCCAAAGTGTCATCAGGGTGTAAACTCACCCATGGGTCCTATTGGTCCAGGTGATCCAGGAGGTCCTCGAACGCCGGTCACTACCGTGTCCGTGAAGGTATTGGACAAGACTGAATCACCAGCTGCAAAGAACAACACCAATACCATTATAAATAAAGCATTCTGGAGAACATACTTTTCACACAAGTGTTACATTAAGAGCTTTATACCTTGGAGGATGAGGCAGGAGGTGATCTTATAGAGATGTATAAACTGGTGAGGGGGTCACAGTTAGGGTGAATGCACAGAGTATATCACCCAGGTTGAGGGAATCAAAAAACCAGAGGACATAGGTTTAAAGTGAGAGGGTCAAGTTTTAATAGGAAACTGAGAGGCAACTTTTTTGCTCACAGGGTGGTCGGTATATGGAACGAGCTGCCAGAGGACGTAGTTGAGGCAGGTAGAACAACAACATTTAAAAGGCAATTGGACAGGTAGTGTAGGAAGGAACTGCAGATGCTGGTTTATACTGAAGATAGACACAAAATGCTGGAGTAGCGCAGGCAGGCAGGCAACATCTCTGGAGAAAAAGAATAGGTGACGTTTCGGGTCAGAAGCCTTCTTCGGACAGGTACATGATGAGTCAGCTCATGAAGAGTCGCTCCAGCTTTTTGTGTCTTTTTTTGTAAACCAGCATCTGCAGTTCCTTGTTTCTCAGACAAGGAATATTCCTTTACACGGAGGGTGGTAAGTGCCTGGAACGCACTGTAGAGGGTGGTGGTATTGTCAGATGTTAGTTTAACAGGCTTTTGGAGAGGCTTTAGGTATAGTTGATTATTATCACATGCACCAAAGTACATGGAAAAACGTAGTTTTGCATGCTGTGATGTCTTTGTAATGTACTATATGTAATGTAATATATAATGTAAATGCCAGTGCCCTTGAGGTCAAAAGAGAAGCTGGCAAATGTAATTAAAGTGAAGGGGGAGATGTGATGTCTTTGTAATGTACTATATGTAATATATGTCATGTAATATATAATGTAAATGCCAGTGCCCTTGAGGTCAAAAGCAGAAGCTGGCAAATGTACCTGTGCCTCGTGACTGAGGTCAAGTGTCCTTCTGGAAGTTTCAGTCATTGCAGATTAAACTTATCTTACTCGATGGCAGACGTGTTGTCTTTGTGTCAGTCACAACAGGGCCTTACGTGGTCTCACACTTTACACATGCTATCTAATCATACATATCATACATAGATACAATCAAGTCAAACTCAAGTACAATAGATAGAGCAAAGGGAAATATACAGAGTGCAGATTACAGGTCTCAGCATTGTAGCATCATTCCATAGACAAAATCCAATTTCCACAATGGGGTAGAGATGAAACGGATTGTACGCTAACTTATGGAAGGACCGTTCAGAAGCCTGATGCAAAAGGGAAGAAGCTGTTCCTGAGTCTGGCGGTGCACGTGTTCAAACTTCCGTACCTCTGCTGACGGGAGCAAGGAGAAGAAGGAATGCACATGGATGTGCAGGGAATGGATCACATGCAAGCAGAGGAGATTAGTTTAACTAGGCATCATGTTCAGCGCAGGCATTGTGGGCTTGAGGGCCTGGCCCTTTGTTGTGCTGTTTGATGTTCTATTAGGTAATGAATTGAGGATTTCTTGGGTACACAAAAGGCCGGAGAAACTCAGCGGGTGCAGCAGCATCTAAGGAGCGAAGGAGATAGGCAACATTTCGGGCCAAAACCCTTCTTCAGACTGATGGGAGGTGGGGCGGGGAGAAGAAAGGAAAAAGGAGGAGGAGGAGCCCGAGGGCTGGGGGAGAGGTGGGAAGGGGAGGAGACAGCAAGGGTTAACAGAATTGAGAAAATTCAATGTTCAAGCCCAGAGGATGCAGACTCCCCAAGCGGAATATGAGGTGCTGTTCCTCCAATTTGCGGTGTTGCTCACTCTGGCCATGGCAGAGGCCCAGGACAGAGGTCAGATACGGAATGAGAGGGGGAGTTGAAGTGCTGATCCACCGGGAGGTCGGGTTGGTTATTGCGGACCGAGCGGAGGTGTTCGGCGAAACGATCGCCCAGCCTCTGCTTGATCTCACTGATATAGATCAGCTGGCATCTAGAGCAGGGGATGCATTAGATGAGGTTGGTGGAGGTGCAGGTGAACCTCTGTCAGACCTGGAAGGACTGCTTGGGTCCCTAAAAGGAGTGGAGGGGGGAGGTGAAGGGACAAGTGTAGCATCTCTTGCGGTTGCAAGGGAAAGTGCCCGGGGAAGGGGTGGAGTGGGAGGGAAGGGTAGAATTGACAAGGGAGTTGCGGAGGGCGCGGTCTTTGCGGAAGGCAGACAGGGGGGGAGATGGGAAGATGTGGCGAGTGGTGGGGTCACGTTGGAGGTGGTGAAACTGGCGGGGGACTATGTTGTATGTGCCGGCTGGTGGGGTGAAAGCTGAGGACCAGGGGGACTCTGCCCTTGTTGCGAGTGGGGGAATGGGGAGAGGGGCAATGTTGCGGGGTATGGAAGAGATCCTGGTGCGAGCCTCATCTTTAGTGGAGGAGGGGAATCCACATTCTCTGAAGAATGAGGACATTTGTGATGCCCTGGTGTGGAACACCTCATCCTGGGAGCAGATGCGGCGTAGACGGAGGAATTGGGAATAGGGGATGGAGTCCTTACAGGAAGCAGGGTGGGAGGAAGAGTAGTCCAGGTAGCTATGGGAGTCAGTTGGTCTGTATGTGGATGTCGGTCAGGAGTGTATCACCTGCAATAGAGATGGTGAGGTCAAGGAATGGTAGGGAAAGGGCCTGTCACACTAGCGCGCGATTAGACGCGATAAGCGCGACAAATTCGGACGCGGGGGTCGCGTGGGGGTCAGGCGATCCCGGTGCGAGTGAAGGGCCTGTCACACTAGCGCGCGATTACACGCGCGACGTCCGAAGGAAGGACGTTATTTTTCATCACGTGACGATGCGCATGAGCATGCGCGTTGCACGACGTCGGGCAGTGACGTCATCACGCAACGCCACGCTGAAGACGCACAACGTCAAAACGTCATCACGTTCCGCGCGACAGGATTTTGCCGCGCGTAATTTTTAAGCAGTGTCGGTTTTTGGACACTACGCGCGATGTCGACACCAGCTCCACACGAGTCCGCGGAACTCCACCAGACTCCGGCGATCGCAGTGGGACAGGGTCATGCGAGGCCGGACGACTAAAGCGACCACGGTAGGTCGCGCTTATCGCGTCTAATCGCGCGCTAGTGTGACAGGCCCTGAAGTGTTGGAAATGCCATTGGATGAATTGGGAGCACAACCCAGGACAGTGGGCCACAGGTGGAGGACGGTGTCCATCAGAGAACATCATCAAATGACACATAGTGGCAGCACAGTGGTGCAGCGGTCGGGTTGCTGCCTGACAGCACCAGAGACCCAGGTTCAATCCTAACTATGGGTGCTGTCTGTACAGAGTTTGTACATTCTCTCTGTGCCCACGTGGTTTTTCTCTGGGTGCTCCGGTTCCGTCCCACACTCCAAAGATGTGCAGGTTTGTAGCTTAATTGGCTTTTGTAAATTGTAAATTATCCCTAGTGTGTAGGACAGTGCAGATGCACGGGGTGATCACTGGTCGACACGAACTCGGTGGTACTCCACGCTGTATCTCTAAAGTCCAAAGTAAAGTCTAAAGGACACCATCAGATGACACCAACCAGGGCAGAGGGCCACAGGGGAAGACTGAGACCCCTGCTTCTGATGAACTAATTTAAGCCAACCTCAGGAAATGATTAGAAGCGTATAGGCCTGGACTTCAGCTGTCTCATTGCAATGGCTGGTCTGCAGATGGTGCTTGCAGTTTTGGACCTCGAACCGAGACAGAGAGCCTTCAGATCATTTTTTTTGGCAATGACACAGTCTTTACTTTCACACTTCCATTGATTTCCATTTCCTCTATGGCCTTCTGTTCTATCACAAACATATTCTGTTATGTTCTCCCTGTCTCACAAGAGTCGAGAGTGTCTAATTGTCATATGTACTGGCAATGGAATAATTAAATTCATACATGCTGCAGCTTAATAGTCACATTAAGGCAGTAACTCACATATCATCTTGTAATAAACAACCACCATCTAGATCAGATCATCGTTATTTTATAGTTCTATCCCTTTAAGAATTACATCATGTGACCAACTACTTTCTGATTTGCAATAATACAAATAAATTAACAACAATAATGCTAGCTAATTATAACAGTGCAAATCTGTAGTCCATAGTTCAAGTATTTTGATTCGTAAGGGTGTCGGGGGTTATGGGGAGAAGGCAAAGGTAGGGGCTGAGAGGGAAAGGTAGATCAGCCATGATTGAATGACAGGGTAGACTCGATGGGCCAAATGGCTCTACTCTGCTCCTATAACTTATGCACCTGTGAACAAAGACACAATCCATAGATGACAGTTGCCAAGGTTAGTGTTGTGCAGTGTTGAAGTGCCTGTTGGTTGTTGGGAAGAAACTGTTCTTGAACATGGAGGTCACAGCTTGCAGGTTCCTGCTCCTTCTTCTCGATGTTAGTAATGAGATGAGAGCGTGGTCAGCGTGGTGTGGGTCTCTGATAATACCTGCTGCCTTTTTGGGGCACACTAACCGCTTTTCTCTCCAACTTAAAAGTCATTTGGTCTCTAACTTCTCCCTCTTCATCAGCCTGCATAGTTAACACCGTTTTCCTCTCTCCATGGACGCTGCCTGGCATGCAGAGTATTTCCAACACAATGTTTAACCTGTTAAAGAAGGAACTGCAGATGCTGGAAAAGGGTTTCCAGCATCTGAAGAAGGGTTTCGGCCCAAAGCGTTGCCTATCTCCTCCGCTCCATAGATGCTGCTGCACCCGCTGAGTTTCTCCAGCATTTTGTGTACCCACAATGATTAACCTGATCAGCGCCACCCCCAAGTATACTCGGGTCAGAGTATACAAGTGAGTATACAAGTGACATTTTTTTTCACGGTGAACAGGTGAAAACCCAGAGATACACTGCACACCTCAAACACAAACCCGTACATGTCACTGCAATTTAGAATGGATACACTCTCCTGCTCAACCTAAAACCCACACTCCAAAGAATAAATAAATAGAGGAACTGCGGTGAAGCCTCGTTATCACGCGCCATAACGGGGAGAATGGTGTCTGTGATTGTCAATTGTCCGCTATAACCGCGTAAGGTACTATCAGTGTATAAGTACCTGTAGTAGAAACAAACAGCTGCGGATACAACACTAAAGAAACCAGATTCCTGGAGCAACACAGCGGGTCAGGCAGCATCTCTGGGTGAACATGGATATGTGACATTTCGGGTCGAGACCCTTCTTCAGACTCTCGGTCTGGAATTGGGCCCGGAATCCAGGTGAGCTGGCGGCTGGGGGAGAGGCGAGGAGCGGCGGAGTCCATGTGAGGGTCGCCGCTGGTGGTGGTGGCGGTGGCAGCCACGGCCTGTAAGCAGCAGGGCCCGTGGTGCAAGCCAGGGGTAGGTCTGTCCACCATAACCGAAATGCAAAAAACTGTGGCCTCCTTTTGGTCTGGTATTTTATTTAATTCACATGTTTAATCGATAAAGGTTTAATGTTTTATGTGTCATTCCTAGCTGTCACTGTATGTCATGTTGTCGCTTGCGGGCGGAGCACCAAGGCAAATTCCTTGTATGTGAATACTTGGCCAATAAACTCATTCATTCATTATGAAGAGTTCCGTTAAAATGAGGGTTTACTTTAGGAAGGAACTGCAGATCTGAATAACACATGAAGACAGGCACAAAATGCTGGAGTAATCTGAAGTCTGAAGAAGGGTCTCGAGCCGAAATGTCACCCATTCCTTCTATCCAGAGATGCTGCCTGTCCCGAGTATTCACTGTAGTTACAAATCCTTTTTTAGGTGATAGTTGAGCAACTAATAAATGGCCTTGTTTCCTACCCTCCCCCCTTCTATCTGGCAGCATTGCTAAATGGTTTAAAATAAGGATCGAAAGCTAAAGCCATGCTTTCAGTAACGTGCAGTAACATTTAAGGCTCTGAAGAGTTTTTTTGGCAAAACGCATCTCTGCACATGCCAAATAAGGCATATCTTTACTTGTGGGATTTTAAAAGGAGCTTTTCAGCTTTTTTTTTTTGCAGTAAATGAGAAGGGTGAGGGAAGCAATTTCCTTCCTGTTTAGTTTAATCAGCTTCAACGTGTAATTAAATGTACTGGCTACAGAACAGGCCAGGGCTTCTCTCAAACAGCTGAGTGTCATGAGAGCTGATATTGTTGGCGTGGATATTGTACCACCCACAGACCAAGCTGACAGCACTTACTCCATGACAGCTAGCCAGTTTCCTCTGTTCATGTGAATACACAAAGAACTGCACTTTAGACTTTGCTTGATAGATACAGTGCAGAGACAGGTCCTTAACCCACCGAGTCCGCACCGCCCGGTGATCACCCCACACACTTGCACTATGGCTCTGCCCGAGCCGGCTGCCTGCCCCTTTTCCAGAGTTACGTCCGCGCCCGGTGGTGCTGGAAAGGGATTACGCGCTGTCCACGGGCACCCTGAGGGATTTCCGGGACCGTTGGGCACCGAGGGGGGGCTGAATGTTTCCTGGACATGGATTGGAATATAGTTGTTTGATAGTTTATGTAGTATATTTGTTTTGTCTTGTACCATGGCGGTGGGTTCTGTTGTGTTTTATTGCGTTGTAAATACTATTTTAATATTTTAATAAATATTTTTGATTAAAAAAAAACACTTGCACTATCCTACACACTAGGGACAATTTACAATCTTTACCGTAGACAATTAACCTAAAAACCTATCCGCCTTTGGAGTGTGGGAGGAAAGTGGGCAAAACCCACGCGGTCACGGGGTGAGCTGCAAACTCGGTATTGACAGCACCCGAGGTCAGGATCGAACCCAGGGCTCTGGCGCTATAAGGCATCAACTCTACCACTGTGCCACTGTGACCTAATGCAGGTGCTGGAATCCTGAACAAAACATCATTTGCTGGAACAACTCAGCAGGTCAGGAAGCATCTGTGGAGAACATGGACAGGCGACTTTTCAGGTCAGGATCTTTTTTAAGACTTTATTCTTGCAGTGGAATTATATAGAATTTTTTATTTAATCGGACTCAGCTTTCAGTTTCATTTAGTTTAATTTAGAGATACAGCATGGAATCATGCCACTCAGCCCACCGTGTCCGCACTGACCAGCGATCCTCACACATTATCACTACCCTACATACACTAGGGACAATTTACAATTCATACCAAGCCAATTGTACGCCTTTGAAGTGTGGGAGGAAACTGAAGATCTCAGAGAAAACCTACGTGGTCACGGGGAGAACGTTCAAACTCCGTACAAACAGCACCTGTAGTCGGGATTGAACCCGGGTCTCTGGCGCTGTAAGGCAGCAACTCTTCCGCAATCATGCCAAGAACCTTGCTGATGGGGAATTGTCGCTGTGCGGCAAACATCTCAGAAAACCTGGGGACCCAAGGAAATGTAGATGCTGGAATCTGGAGCAAAACACAGAGTGCTGGAAGAACTCAGCGGGTCAGGCAGCCTCTGTGGAGGGAATGAACAGGTGACGATTTGGGTCGGCACCCTTTTGCAGACTGATGGAGTAGGAAGGAGAAAGCTGGAAAAGAGAGGTTGGGGCGGGACAAAGCCTGGTAAGTGTTCGGTGGGTACGGGTGATGGGGGGGGGGGGTGATTGGCACATGGGTGGAGTAAGTGACAAAAGCTAGAGGTGAAAAGGAGATAAAAGGTTGTCAGATAAGGAGAGAAGAGAAATGAAATGTAAAGGTGGAGGACAGCATATGCACATTGGGGTAGGTGGGCAAGGGAAAGAGAGGGCGTATTACTTGAAATTGGACTGTTCAATGTTCATACCATTGGGTTGTAAGTTACCCAAGTGGAATATGAGGTGCTGCTCTGCAGTTTGCATGTGGCCCCACTCCAGCAATAGAGGAGGCCCAGGACAGAAAGGCCAGTGTGTGAATGGGAAAGGGAGTTCAAATGGTTGGTGACTGGGGGATCCAGCTGGCCTTGGTGGGCCGAGCGCAAGTAGAATTCTCTGCCACACAAGGCAGTGGAGGCCAGTTCACTACATGTTTTCAAGAGAGAGTTAGATTTTGCTCTTCGGGCTAACGGAATTAAGGGATATGGGGAAACAGCAGGAACGGGGTACTAATTTTGGATGATCAGGCATAATCATATTGAATGACAGTACTGGCTTGAAGGGCCGAATGGCCTACTCCTACACCTATTTTCTATGTTTGGCTAAACGGTCAGAATACCTTTAGGTTTCAATCCCCACTAGGCTCTTGTCCGTGCTGAACATAATGCCGTTAACCTGATCTCTGACTTCATGTGATTCATATCTCTACATATCCATGCCTATGTAAAAGCCTCTTAAACACTACGATTGTACCTGCCTCCACCACAACCCTGGCAGTGCATTCCAGCCACCCACCACTGTGTAAAATCTTCGCCCTGGACATATCCTTTAAATCTTGCCCATCTCATCATGAGGCCTACCCTTCATTCTTAACATTAGTTACCATGTATTATGGTTATTAACGTATTGACTTATTGGTTATCATTTATTTATCTGTGTTTTATTGTGTTAATGGACCTGGTAAGCTGCAGTAAGTGAGTATCTAATCGTTCCGTTGCTATAACATATGCCAATGAAACACTCTTGACTCTCATTAACACTCCCTAGACATGACTGTTCACTGCACATGTCTCAATTATGCCTTTCAGATTTGGCCTTTCTAAATGCATAGTTGCTTGCCCCCTTGCCCTTCCTTCAAGCAGGAGGATGAAGGAAGTTGGTGCCGTCACCATCCTCCTCCGCCCACTCCTCCAGTGAACTTTAAATCAGTTGTACAAATGACGTGCATTGTAATTTTTTTAAACAGCAAGTATACTTTGCCATCGCCTTGCAGCTAAGGGTGTCAAGGGTTATGGGGAGAATTGGGTTGAGAGGGAACGACAGATCAGCCATGATTGAATGTGCAGTAAGGAGCTGCGGATGCTGGTTTTAAACCGAAGCGGACACAAAAAGCTGGAGTAACTCAGTGGGACAGGCAGCATCTCTGGAGAGAAGGAATGGGTCAAGACCCTTCTTCGGAATGGTTATGGATAAGGGGAATGAGAGATATAGATAATGATGTAGCGAGATCAAGAACAATGAATAAAAGATATGGAAAAAAGTATTGATGTTAAAGGAAACATACCATTGTGTGCTGTTTGTTGGGTGAAAACGAGTAGCTAGTGCGACTTGGGTGGGGGAAGGATAGAGGGAGAGGGAATGCCGGAGGAACCTGAAGTGAGAGAAATCAATTTTCATACCACTGGGCTGTAAGCTGCCGAAGCGAAATATGAGCCGTGATTGAATGGTGGAGTGGACTCGATGGGCCGAATGGCCTAATTCCGCCCCTTCGACGAACTTATGAGCCACTTTACTTTTCGACGTTGGTGTGAAACGCTAAATTGAATACAGGTTCAGACATACTCATGTATTGCAGGTGCAAAGCAACTTGCAAATTCAATGCAACATTTTCTCCAAGTATTCCTTGTTAAATAATTTACACTTTGACCACCAGAGGGCAGGAGAAGCCAAGTAATGGCTGAACGGTGAACAGGCTGATCAAAGATATGGCACCGTTGACTTTGCAATGCAGAAGGGACCCATTGCATGTAGTCCAATGCATATCATGGACCCAAATCCCTTTTCTCTGCAAGCCTCATCATTGTCAGGAAGTGCAGTAGACTAGAGATTAGATTAGAGTTTAGAGAGATACAGCGCGGAAACAGGCCCCTTAGCCCACCGAGTCCGCACCAACCAGTGATCTCCATATACTAGCACTATCCTACGCACTAGGGACAATTTACAACTTCACCGAAACGCAACTGAACTGAACGAAACAAAACTAAACCAAACCAAACCAAACATGTTGACTTTCAATAAGTTGCCCACAAGGAGAGGATTAGCTGTAGAGACCGGTTTACCATTGGCATGTTACCCAAACAAGAGCAGTGAAGGCCTGACCTTGGATAAATCCTGGGTCTTTAGTTGGATACATGCCAAAACCAAGCGCTATCAACCTTCTGTACATCACGATCAATGTTTAACAATTGACAAACGGACATTTCCTTTATCTTAAAAAATAAAAAATCAATCAAGAAATTAATTAATCACTAAAATAAATGTTGTTGGTATTTGCAATTTGCTTAACAACACTCTTCTCTTACTTCACATTTTATTATATATATAAATATATATATATATAGGTGCAGTTCACAACAAATAAGATCCCAATAGCTAATATTGAAAGTGATTTCATATTACAAAGGAAGAGTCTAATTTTATTCCTAAACCCTCCAGGGGCTAACAGGAAAGGCAAATTGGAACTGATGAGTTTATTGAAGATGACAATTCTATCCAAAGAGGGCCTCAGCAACTGGTTTGTCATTATGAACCATTCACAGTGTGGCTGAAGATACACACAAAAAGTTGGAGTAACTCAGTGGGACAGGTGGCATCTCTGGAGAGAAGGAATGGGTGACGTTTCGGGTTGAGACCTTTCTTCACACTGCAGTCGGACTTGGTGGGCCGAAGAGCCTGTTTCTGCACTGTAATCTCTAAACTAAACTGAACTAAACTAAACTAAACTAAACTAAAGAATGTTTAAGAAGAAACTGCAGATGCTGGAAAATCGAAGGTGGACAAAAATGCTGCAGAAACTCAGCGGGTGAGGCAGCATCTATGGAGCGAAGGAAATAGGCAACATTTCGGGCCAAAACCCTTCTAGCTTCTCGTTTTCACCCAACAAACAGCTAACAATGGTCTGTTTCCTTTATCATCGATACTTTTAAAATTAACAATCACATTACGAACAAACACTTAACTCCATCTATTTTCTGAGTGTGGTTTTACAATGCACTATTTACTCAGAGAGTAATAGCTGTCATTGGAGTAAAACACAGAGTGCTGGAGGAACTCAGTGGATCTCTCTACTGAGAAATTGTGGTCAGAGTATAATTATTCTGAAGGAAGAATCATTAACTCTTTCTCTCTACATAGATGCTGCCTGACCTGCTGGGCATTTGAAACATGTCCTGTTTTGATTATGTATCTCTGGTGTTGGGTAAATATTTAACCAGTGTTCATTGAGGAACGGTCACAAATTGCTTGATGAATAAACTAAAATATGGAACTAAAGGTGGGTAAAATGAGTAAAGCATAAAGTGTTGGAGTAAACTCAAAGTGTCAAGCAAGATCTCTGGAGGATATGGATAGGCAAAGGTTTAATTTAGTTTAGTTTAGAGATATAGAGTGGAAATAGGCCCTTCAGCTCACCGAGTCCACGCCGACCAGCGACCCCCATACACCAGCACTATCCTACACACACTAGGTACAATTTACAATTTTACCAAAACCAATTAACCTACAAACCTGCACGTCTTTGGAGTGTGGGAGGAAACCAGAGCACCTGGAGAAAACCCACGCGATCACATGGAGAATGTGCAAACTCCGTACAGACCCGTAGGCTGAAGACAGTTCCCCACCTGAAACATCACCTATACATGTCCTCGAGAGAGATACCGCCTGACCTACTGAGATACTCCAGCACTTTGTGTAAGTTTACTGCTTAGTTCTGTTCCAGATGCATAGGACAATTAAATACTCTTGACTCTTGAGAGAATTTACAGTCGGGATGGGGTCAAAGTAAAAGTCAGGAGTGATGAACTGTAATTAACAAAATGTATGTCTCTTTAAAATGTTTTTGAAGTATAATTGCCACACTCATCATATTTATAAAGTTAGATTATGGATTTTAAATCTAAGAAATGACAGCATTTCTTAACATATGAGTTTAATTACTAGATTATTTGACCGAGTATCATTAGAACAAAAGTCACATTATTCAGGTGCCTGGTACAGGCAGGTTTACTCCACTTTACAATGAGTTTACTCCACTTTACAATGAGCACTTATTTCAATCCAAAACCAACAATATCAAACCACAAGTCAATTGACAACAAATTGGGAAAAAGGTTGGAGGCAAAATTTATGTTACTAACCTTAACTTTGATGGTAACTGTACATACAGCTTAGGTCAGGAAGTGGTTCGGGTTTTATGGGCGAATATTCCCCAATGCCAATCTGAGTGCAGCAATTATTAATTCAGCTAACATAAGAGTCAGATATCAGATACCTTAACAAAGTCAGGCGGGTATATCATTTAAACCTGAACAGATGGTGAATAAAATTATTAGGAACTGCTTGGAAAGTCTTAAGTTTGGACGCGTGAATAGAATAAATATCGTCTACAAGTGGAAAACACGCATGGTTTAAAGATTTAGAGAATACTTGGCGAATTTAGGCAAGATTCTCTAATTTAGAGAATAAAGTTTCCTGATGCTAAAAAGCCATGTTAAGTTAAAATGAATAATGGATTCCAAACTCTAATAAAATTCATAGATAGGAAGAATATGCAAATGCTGGTTTACACTGAAGATAGTCACACAATGCTGGAGTACCTCAGCGGGACAGGCAGCATCTCTGGAGAGAAGCAATGGGTGACGTCTCGGGTTGTGACCCTTCTTCAGACTGAAGAAGGATCTTGACCTGAAACGTCACCAATTCCTTCTGCTGCCTGTCTCACTGAGTTACTCCAGCATTTTGTGTCTATCTTCTATGATAATTCAGGTTACTTTGCTGAAATGGCTTCTCCAGATTAGCCACTTGAGTTTTATAAAATTAATAGACTAAGTGGGACCCGTTGGGCCCCAGTCACACGGGAGGCCTGGTCCCCCAACGCAACCAATTACCCAATGCAATATTCCACCACTCACCTGTTCCCCCAACGCAATGGCGGGAACGTTCTGTAGCCGGGGGACGGGGATGGCTTCAGGCGGGGAGCGTTCTGTAGCCGTGGGAGGGGGACGGCTTCAGGCGGGCCCTGTCGGGGGCTAGTGGGGGTGGGGGGTGTGGGGGACGGTTTGTGTGTGTGATGGGGGGTGGGGGAGGGGGTATGGTCCACATTGACTATAACCATCAGCCTGTCCTTGTCATTCTTCTCTGTGACCTCTTTGGAGTAAACACGATCAAATTTGTGAGACATGTTTTCCCACACACAAAGCCGCGCTGACTATCCCAGCCCCCAATATTTTAATGTCCCGACTGCCCACTTCTAATGATCACTGAGAAGATGGGGTGGATGTGAGTCACTACTTGTGCCTCTTGTGTTGGGGATTTGGACTGAAGAAAGAGCAGTATACAGCACTCTAAATATCTACTCCTCTGACAGCTTCTTCCATATACCCATGACCCGCTCAGTGAAAAGGCTGCCCTTTAGGTTCGTCAAATCTTATCCCTCTCGCTTTAAACACAGACCTTCCTGTTTTTGATTCCCCTACACTGGGTAAAAGACTCTGAGCATTCAGCCTGTCTACTCTCCTCCTGATTTTAAACACCTGTACAAGAACACTGCTCAGCCACCAGTGTTCCAAGGAATAGAGTCCTAGCTTACCCAACCCCTCCCTGTATTTAAACTCCGAAGATCTGGCAACATCCTCGTAAATCTTTGCACTCTTTCTCTCCAACTTTGTCCAGAACGCAAGGCATTGTTGTAAGGAGGACCTCCATTGTAGCGGTCTATAAAGCAAGCAAACATTTGCATTGACATCTCGACCAGTGGCCAAGAAGGCAGTCTCAGGGGCAGAATCCCTTGAGTCTGCGGAAGGGTCCCGACCCAAATCGTCACCTATACATTTTTCTCCCGAGAAGCTGCCTGACCTGCTGAGTTACCCCGGCATCTTGTGTCTATCTTTGGCACAATCCCCTAGCCTGGCACTCTGTGGTTGATGCTCCTTCTGAGCCTTACTTGGAGTCATGAAGAATTTTTGCCCCACTGCTCTGTGCTGAGACACAATGCTTGATGAAATCTGCAAATAATATTGTTACGTTGGGTTACATTTGGGCTTTGACAGATTAGACAGCCCACATCCTTTGACACTCAAGATGATATCACAGCGAGTACATTCAATAGCAGTTAAATCGAGGCTCACTGCCATGCCTTTGATTTCCTCAGTACGTCACAGGTGTTTTCATATCCATGCTCGGGCCAACTTGAAACCCAGATATCAAATACAGAATCTGAACTTCATTAAAGTTATCCTTGGTGAAGAAAATCAATCATGTTTGACATGCTGGAGATCAACCACATGCAGTTTACATGTTTCCAACTTTCCCATTCCCAGGGGCCTTCCTAGTGCAAATGTTCATGCTCCCTACTCCATCAGCACTTGCTTCAGTTTAATTCAATGACTAGGTGTTTTTCTGCAGCAGAACCTCTTGTTGAGCATCTGTGGTGTTGTCTGAGGGATTGGAGCCCAGCAAGAACGCACGCCGGGAGAGGTCGGGGATGAATTTGCGGAGGTCGGACTGATGTGTTGGCGCACAGCTGACTGTGCAGAGTAGGCGCACATAGTGGTCAAATAATGGAGTCACGAATCACAGTGTAGTACGTAGAACAGTACAACGCAGGAAGAGGCCCTTCGGCCCGACAATGTCTACGCTGAACATGATGCCAAGTTAAACTCTGCCTGTATGTGATCAATTTCCCTGCATATCCACGTGCCTGTCTAAAAGCCTTCAAAACACCACTATCATATCTATCTCCACCATCACCCCTCCAAGCGTGTTCTAGGCACCCACCATTCCCTGTGTAGAAAAACTTGCCCTGCACATCTTCTTTGAAGTTTGCCCAATTCTATCTTTTACATACATCCATGTGCTCGGTAGAGCGCTCCAGGAAAGATCTGGCGGACCACGGCCTGTAGAGGGAGCCGCCGAACCCTGCCCCTGATCGTCCCCGGAGGACCATAGAGGAGGCCGGAGGCCTTGCAGCAGCCTGGGGGTCGCTTGGATCGGGGAGGCTGAGCTCGTGGACTGAAGTGGACTTTGAAAATCGCGCCAAAACCTGGCAACTGTTGCACATCTGGGCTCAGTGGACCTTATCTTGTAGTAATCGGGGATTATGCTTGGGTATGGAGACACTTTACTGAATTATGTGCGAGAAAATAATTTCACTTTACGTCCATCCATGTAATAATAAAGAACCATTGACCATCGATCTAAAAGCCTCTTGAACCCTTCGCCCTGTTTTAACCTGTGGGATAAATCACGTGGGTTTGAGCGAGGATTATTTACAAACTAAGGCGCATGGCTGGAGTGAGGAAAGATACCGTATACTTGCCATTGTTGGAGGATGTGTAGCCAAAGTCAGACGATCCCGGATAAGGAATGTTGGCACGCGAGGGTCCGGTGGGTCCCGGCGTTCCTGGAGGACCGGGGGGGCCTGGTAGACCTCTGGCCCCAGGGATTCCTGCTGCCCCTGTCTTTCCCTGGTGTCCCGGTGGACCTGTCAAATGAATGATGGAAAATTCCATTAGGTCGAAAGGGCCAACTCAATATCTTCTTTATTTCCTCACATCTGACAACAACATGACAAGTTAAAGCTGCCAAATACAATAAAGATATTTAAAAGATATTTGGACAAATACATGGGTGGAAAAGGGATATGGGCCAAACGCGGGCAAATGGGACTAGCTTAGATGGGGCATCTTGTTCTCTGGGTGCTCCAGTTTCTTCCCACACTCCAAAGACATACAAGTTTGTAGGTTAATTGGCTTCTGTAGATTGTAAATTGTCCCTAGTATGTAGAACTAGTGCTAGAGTACAGGGTGATCGCTGGTCGGTATGGACTCGGTGAGAAGAAGGGCCTGTTTCTGCGTTGCATCTCTGAAGTCTAAAGTAAAGTGCAGCTTGCTGTATCTTCTTTGGAAGATCTAACACCTTTCTTCATCTGGAGGAATGGAAATCTCCTGTACAAAGTCGTTTCAATGAAATCTGATCTATTCATTTGCGTTTTACCTGGGAGACTTCACTGTGTAAAAAGTGGCCTGGTTTGCTTAAGCCCCTGTCCCACTATCCCGAGATACTCACGAACTCTCCCGAGTTTTCGAACTCGGGAGAGTTCTTGATTCGAACTCGGATAATTTGCCCTTGATTCGAACTCGGATAATTACGATAATAGCCATTCGTAGGTACTCGGGCTATTTTGTTTACTCGTGGACATTTTTCAACATGTTGAAAAAATGTCCCGACTTACCTGATGCCCCGAGTACCTACGGGTGGCATTACGAGCCGCTACAAAATATCCACGGACTCCGACGGCCTCCTACGGACTCGCTACAGATATTCCCCGACATTCCACGAGTTTGAATCAAGGGGAAAACTCGGGAGAGTTCGTGAGTAACACGGGAAAGTGGGACAGGGCCTTTACATGACAGCAGTAGGTGAAATTGGCATTTGCTTCAAGCTGTGCTGACAACACTACAAGAGTTCGGTAAAAGAGCATGGTTTTCCTTGCGTGGTATAATAATATGAACAGTCACCATTGAGGAAAATAAATCAAGATGGTTTCCAAACACAGTGGCTCTGAATACCTGTTGTTGTTCACAACTTGAGTTGGCGGCCACAACAACCGCTCGTGGAATGGTGCAAATAACCCTTTCTCTCCGGATACATTGCCATTCCCCTGCTACATTTCGGAGATTCCTCATAGTAATACAGGGCGAGTGTGTGTGTGGCTTTTGGAGTGAATTAATTGCTCGTCATCCAAGTGCATTTAGTTTAGAAATATGGTGTGGAAACAGGCCCTTCGGCCCACCGAGTCCAGCGATCCCCGTACACCAGCATTGTCCTACACATACTGGGGACAATTTTACAATTGTACCAACTTACAATTTTACCAAAGCCAATTAACCTACAAACCTGCACGTCTTTGGAGTGTGGGAGGAAAACGGAGCACCTGGAGTAAACTCATGTGGTCTCAGGGAGAACGTATAAACTCCGTACAGACAATATCAGTAGTCAGGATCAAATCCGGGTCTCTGGTGCTGTGAGACAGCAACTCTACCGCTGCGCCACTGCGCCACCCTTTGTTCCTCATTTAACCAAAGAGTACTTCAGGCACCACGTACAAAAATGGTACGAATTTATTTGTTTTTGAACTGCGCCTCTGAAATGTGTATTGCAGAATCAGGGTCTGAAGAATAGTCCCGAACTGAAATGTCACCTATCCGTGTCCTCCATAGATGCAGCCTGACCACTGAGTTACTCCAGCACTTTGTGTCTTTTTTTGTAAACCAGCATCTGCAGTTCTGCAATCAACATTTTTACTACTCCATGTATTTTGAACATCGAACAGTACGGTAGAGGAAGAGTCCCCTTCGGCCCACAATGTCAATGCTGAACATGATGCCATTTTGCAACTACGACAGACTATGTCTTTCTGCATCACAGACTCCATTTTACTTGTGGGGCTAAAACTTTCTGAATTCATAAGTGGTCATAAATCCAACATTTGCCAGACTTAATAAAAAAATCAATGAAGGCAAGTTGGATCTTCTCAATGGCAAAACCCTATCCCCTTTATATTTGTACACACCACATCAATGTACCATTTACTCTTCGAAAAACACAAGATATGGGCTCCACATTGAAGCTGAGGCCAAAAAAAGCACACCAACGCCTCTGCTTCCTCGGGAGACTGTGGAAGTTCGGCACGTCTCCAACAACTCTTACCAACGTCTGCAGATGCACCATGGAAAGCATGCTCTCGGGTTGAATCCTAGTTTGGTTTGGCATCATCTCTGCCCAGGACCGCATGGCTGTTGATATAGCCCTGTGATCCACACAGACCAGACTCCCCACCATTGCCTCCATTTACACTTCACACTGCTGCTGGAAAGCAGCCAACATAACCAAGGATCTTTTTCACCCTGCTCATCCCCTCCCTCCCCTCTCCTGTTGGACAGAAAATACAAAAGCTTGAAAGCACATTCGACCACATTCTGGAACAACTTCTTCCCCGCTGTGATCAGACGATTGAACATCCTCCCATAAGCAAGAGTGAGGTCCTCATCTTCCAATTTACCCCATTGCGTCTCTAGTACTTTTTTCTCTGTCACTAAGGTTACAATGCTGTAACACTATATTCTGCACTCTGGTATTTTTCTGTTTGCACTCCCTGTTGCACTTGTATGTGACCTGATTTACTCAAGTAACGTGTGCTTTACCTGGCTGGCATGCAAACAAAACATTTTCACCATATCTCGGTATAAAATCATGACAGGGTGTACAAAATCATGTGAGGAATAGATTGGGTAATCTTGCCCAGAGTTGGGCAATCAAGAACCACAGGACATAGGTTTGAGGTGAGGTGGAAAGGTTTAATAGGAACCTGAGGGGTAACTTTTTTACACAAAGGCTGGTGCGTGTATAGAACGAGCTGTTGGAGGATGTAGATGAGGCAGGTACGATTACAACTTTTAAGAAACATTCAGGCAGGTACATGGATAGGATAGGTTTAGAGGGGTACGGGCCGAACGCAGGCAGGTGGGATTAGTGTACATGGGGCATGTTAGTCAGTGTGGGCAAGTTGGGCCGAAGGGTCTGTTTCCAAGTTGTATGGGTCTATAATTCAATAAAAGCCAATACCAATGCATTTACTAACACCACCAAAAAAGAACCAATGTGAGTAAAAAGCAGAGATATAATTACTTCATTGCCAGGGAATTGTTATCAAATTCAATTACTGATTTGATAACAATCTGATGCCCTTTGATTGTCCCAGAAAGCTGTAGATAATTGTATCAGCACGAACGTTTCAATGTTATATTAAGAGTCAGAGTGGCACAAATTAGAGCCATAGGGTTTTACAGCATGGAAACAGGCCACTTGGCCCAGCTTGCCCACACTAGCCAACATGTCACATCTACACTAGTCCCAGCTGCCTGCATTTGGCCCATATCCATCTAAACTTGTCCTATCCACGTACCTGTCTAAATGTTTCTTAAACGTTGCGTGTACCTGCCTCAACTACCTCCCCTGGCAGCGCATTCCATGCACCCACCACTATGTGAAAAAGTTACCCCTCAGGTTCCTATTAATTACTAAAACAAAATCTCAAACATAAATGAATGTTAATTTTCCATGACTGACTTTATTTCATAAACACATGTGACACCTGTTTAAACAAAATATTTATCCAGGTATCATTTTGCTGTTTGGAGGTGGGCCAGATGACCCATCTGCAGTCATTGACACGTGTAATCTTATATTAAATAAGCAATGGCAACCATTCAAAGTCTCCAAACACCGAGGAGCAGCTGATAATCTTTTCTTTTGGGAGTGAAGGAGACAGGACTGTGGAGAAACCTGCTTTAATTTTCTGTTGTTACAGCTGTTTGAGGTGTCACAATATCTAGCCCAAAATCTCAAACATTACAGCCTACAGAACCCAAGATGTTTGCCCCGCACTGCTCTGATGGTCTATGCCTAAACTTTAGGAGTAAATGATCAATTTAAAATAAACATGGGTCACTATTAAACAAAGAAAGTCTTGTCCTACTGGCTACGGGCACATCTGGAAAGTAACATCTGTACTTGAGAAACACGTTTGTGCTAATGATATAACTCCCTGAGTCAAAAGTAACTCCATTAACAATAAAAAACATAATGTAGCATATATATATATATATATATAGACTAAAAATCACTTCTCTACAATTACCTCTAGAATGAAATCCACTCAGCATAGTCAGATACATAAATTATCACTGGTTTGGTAAAGCCCAAAGTCAAGGCTTTGCAAAGATGACCTAGTTCCATTTGTCAACTAGTGTAGATAGTCACAAAAAGTAACTCAGTGGGACAGGTAGCATCTCTGGAGAAAAGGAATAGGTGACGTTTCGGGTCGAGACCCTTCTCCAGACTGAGAGTCAGTGGAGTGGGAAACGAGAGATATGAAAAAGTACAGAGAACAAATGTATGAAAGGTTTGCAAAAGGACAAATCAAAGCCAGCATCGATGATCAAGGTAAGCTGGAGCCCACAAGGCAACTTTGTTCACAACTCATGCTACAGTGTCCGAGCTCCCAGCCTCAAACAGCACCTTCCTTTGGCCACAATCTCCCAACGGCCAGAGGCTCCACTGTAAGTGATGCCCCGGGGCATTGTAATGCCCACCTCCAGTTGTATCGCAACTGCAGCACTTCACCAAGTGGCTCTACGACACAGCTGGACAGGCATTGTTCTACAGAAAGGCTCATGTATTTATAAGGCGAGTTTTAGAAAGGCAGTAAAAGTGTGACCACATTGATGTGACAGATAAAAAGGCACACCAACGCCTCTACTTTCTGAGAAGACTGAGGAAATTTGGCATGCCATAGGTTCATAAGCCATAGATACAGAATTAGATCATTCAGCCCATTGAGTCTACTCCATCATTCAATCATGGCTGATCTATCTTTCCCTCCTAACCCCATTCTCTTGCCTTCTACCCATAACCTTTGACACCTGTACTAATCAAGAACCTGTCATTCTCTGCTTTAAAAATACCCAATGATGGCCTCCACAACCATCTGTGGCAACGAATTCCACAGATTCACCACCCTCTGCTAAAGAAATTCCTCCTCATCTTTTTTCCATAGGTACGTCCTTTTATTCTGAGGCTGTGCCCTCTGGTCGTAGACACTCCCACTAATGGAAACATCCTCTCCACATCCACTCTATCCAAGCTTCTCACTATTCGGTAAGATTCAACGTGATTTCCCCTCATTCTTCTAAACTCAGATGAATGCAGGCCCAGAGACATCAATTGCTCATCATATGTTAACCCACTCATCCCCGGGAACATGCTCGGTATCCTCCTCTGGACCCTCTCCAATGCCTCATATCCCTCTTCAGACATGTCTCCAGTGACTCTTCTGCAGTGGCGTCATAGAAAGCATACTGTCTGGTTGCATCATAGCTTGGTTTGAGAATCAAGACTGCAAGAATTTGTAGAGAGTTCTGGATGTAGCCCAGTCCATCATACAGACCAGACTCCCCACCATCGACTCCATCTATACGTCACGCTGCATTGGGAAAGCAGCCAACGTAAACAAAGACTTGCCCCTGTCCCACCCTGATCATTCCATCTTCCCCCTGCTTCCGTCCGACAGACAGCACAGAAGCATGAAACTGCACACAGCCGGACTCGGGAACAGCTTCTGTCCCTCTGTTATCAGGCTTCTGAACGGTTCTTTCATAAGCTCGGGTACTGCCCAATACACCTCTCCCCAACCTCCTGGCGAGTTACTCCAGCATTTTGTGTCATTTTGTGTAAACCGGCATCTGCGGTTTCTTGTTCCTACGGGAGTGGGAGAAAACGAGTGGGTGATATTGAGGCTAATTTAATTGTTATTTTTCGTTCAAAAAGAGGACACCTTTGCTTTCATAGAAATTATTTCCCCAATGTGCACTAAAATACAGAAACAAATCCAAATCTTTGTTTTTATATTACAGCACTTTGAACCAGGCTGAAGCTATTAAAATTTGGATGAAACTTATTTTTATCGAAGGCACTCATAAACACAAATGGGACACTTGAAAATAATAGATATAATGTAGGCCACTTCAAAATTCCATCAAGTAAAAGCTATGGAGCAATTAATTTAATGGCTCCTTAATTTTATTTTAATATAGGGTTGAAATTGTGAAAATCCCTTTAAACATCAGTAGCAATTTGTAGATGAATAGTGTGATTTAATAGAAATGGTATGCTTGTTCACCCACAGAGTTTCCTAGAATGAGAATAGCAATGGAATGCCAAAACTGTTAGCTGTGAACAAAATAAACACAAGACATCATTAAAAAATCGACAGTGTTCTCTCAGTGACAGGAATCAGCAAAAACCTTCCAAAGTAAATTGAAAGTAGCATGCTGTGTACAGGGTTCAGTGTGTTGTTTTAAACAGGAACCCTATGACAAGAATACTTGCAACATGAACATTTTGGCTCACATGTCGCATTTTTTAAAAAGAAATAAACACAATTTCTGGAAGCCTAGACTATAGTTCAATAATGCTAGAATTGCCTTCACCATTTTGAAGGAATTCAAGTTCTGCAGTCAAACATAAATACTGGGTCGGTGAAGTATCCCCCTGGGTGCAGGGGTGAGGTAGACGGGAGGCTCTGGTTAATGGGTGAAAGGGTGAACCGCTGTACACCATTGATATGAGGGATCTTGAGGTTGCAGTACATATCTCCCTGAGAGTAGCAACGCATGTAGATAGAATGGTAAGGAAGGCTTGTGGTAAACTTGCCTTCATTGTTCGGGCCATTGAGTACAAGTGTCAGGAAGTCACGTCGCAGTTCTATAAAGTTTGCTTGGACCTCGTTTGACGTTTTGTTGTAGTTCTGGCCACCCCATTAGTTTTACTTTAGTTTAAAGATACAGCGCGGAAGCAGGCCCTTTGGCCTACCGAGTCCGCACCAACCAATGATCCCCACACATTAACACTGCCCTATACAAACGCGGGACAATTTACATTTATATCAAGCGAATTAATCTGCAAACCTCTACGTGTTTGGGGTGTGAGATGAAACCGCAGATCTCTGAGAAAACCCACTCGGTCACAGGGAGAGAGTACAATCACCGTACAGACAGCACCCGAAGTCGGGATCGAACCCTGGTCTCCGGCGATGCAAGCGCTGTAAGGCAGCAACTCTACCGCTGCACCACCGTGCCCAGACAGGAGAGTATGGAGTGGCTGCAGAAGAGATTAACCAGAAAGCTGACCCATTGAGTTACTCCAGCATTCTGTGTCTATCATGGGTATAAACCAGCAACTGTAATTCATTTTTATTACATAACCAGAAAGGTGCCTGGATTAGAGGGTATTAACTACAAGGAGAGTTTGGACAGACTTGGACTGGTTTTTTTTTGGAATGTCGGAGGCTGAAGGGAACTGATATAAGTTTAAAAAAAATTATGAGTGGCATATATACGGTGGACAATGAAAACCTTTTTTCCCAGGGGGAAAATGTAAAAGACTGTAAGAGACCATAGCTCTATGGTGAGAGGAACAAAGCATAAAAGAATAGAAACATAGAAACATAGAAATTAGGTGCAGGACTAGGCCATTCGGCCCTTCGAGCCTGCACCGCCATTCAATATGATCATGGCTGATCATCCAAACTCAGTATCCCGTACCTGCCTTCTCTCCATACCCTCTGATCCCCTTAGCCACAAGGGCCACATCTAACTCCCTCTTAAATATAGCCAATGAACTGGCCTCAACTACCCTCTGTGTCAGAGAGTTCCAGAGACCCACCACTCTCTGTGTGAAAAAAGTCCTTCTCATCTCGGTCCTAAAGGATTTCCCCCTTATCCTTAAGCTGTGACCCCTTGTCCTGGACCTCCCCAACATCGGGAACAAACTTCCTGCATCTAGCCTGTCCAACCCCTTAAGAATTTTGTAAGAATGTGCAAGGCAAGCTTTTTACACAGAGAGTGGTGGGTGCCTGGAATGCATTGACAAAGGTGGTGATGGAAGCAGACATGACAGTGATGATTAGGCTTTTAGATAGGCACATGGATATGCGGAGAATGGAGGTTATGGATTATGTGCAGGCAGAGGAGTGTTTAACTTGGCATCATGATCAGCACAGATATTGTGGGCCGAAGGGCCTGTTCCTGAGCTGTAGTGTTCTGTGTTCTATTTTCAATGTCACCAGATGGAACCTTGGCCCAATTGAACTTTTTTCAACCAAATGAAATAACTCAATCCTCACCAAAGGCATGGTGCTGGGGCAGTGGTTTAGGTATTGAACCGAGAGTCTAGAAGTCCATGCAAACAATCCAAAGACTGGAGTTCATTTCCCACCAGGCAAAAAACAAATGCAGTTAGTAATCTGGAATTTGGCACAAAAGTTAGTCTGAGAACTTGTTTTTATCTTGTGTTAAATGTTGTTCCCTTTAGCTGTACACCACAGACATCTTGATTTTAATCATGTACAGTCTTTTCTTTGACAGGATAGCACGCAACAAAGGCTTTTCACTGTAGCTCAGAACACCTGATATATAGCAAAGATTACCTTGCAAAATCGTCCTCACCATCATCTGCCGACTGACGCCTAAATGGGGAGAGCCAGCCAAGCAAGATCTGATTGAATTACACTTCGGATACCCTCCTCCATCATGATAGCTGGGAGCACCCTGACCCATCCGCAGGATAGACACGAAAGAGGTGGTGGTACAGTGGTACACAGGTGGTAGGAGGCAGTCCTTGGTGTTCTCAACATTGACTACAGACACCAGGATATCCAAAGACATCACAAAGGACATGGTCAACAAAACCATCTACTGTCCTCCTTCATGTCCTCCTTCACTTTGGGCAACTTTTGGAAGAAGCACTGAGACTCTGTTCCTTGGAGTGCAGGAGGATGAAGGGTGTATAAAATCATGAGAGGAATAGATCGAGGAGACACACAAGAGTCTCTTGCCCGGAGGAGCGGAATTGACCAGAGGACATACGTTTGAAGTGAAGGGGAAAGGATTTAATAGGAATCTGAGGGGTAACTTTTTCACACAAAGGGTGGTGGGTGTATAGAACAGGCTGCCAGAGGAGATAGTTGAAGCAGGGACTTCTAGAGGAGGTTTACAAGAATGATCCCAGGAATGAGTAGGTTAACCCTCTGATGAGCGTTTGTCGGCACTGGGCCTGTACTCGCTGGAGTTTAGAAGAATGAAGAAACATACAGAAAAGTGAAAGGCTTGGAGAGAGTGGATGTGAGGAGGATGTTTCCACCAGCGGGAGAGCCTGGAGTCTGGACGAGAAGTCATAGCCTCAGAATAAAAGGACGTTCTTTTAGGAAGGAGATAGGGAGAAATTTCTTCAGTCAGATGGTGGCAAATCTGCGGAATTCTTTACCACAGAAGGCTGTGGAGGCCAAGTCAGCAGATATTTTTAAGGCAGAGATAAATACAGTAGATTCTTGATTAGTACGGGTGTCAAGAGGTTGCGGGGAGATGGCAGGAGAATGGGGTTACTTAGGAGGGAGAGATAGATCAGCCATGATTGAATGGCGTAGTAGACTTGATGGGTTGAATGGCCTAATTCTACTCCTATCACTTATGACGTTATGTCTATCAAAACGATGAAGAAACAATTAGACAGATACATGGGAGAGGCCAGGTTTAGAGGGACATGAGCCAAACGCAGGCAGGTGGGAATAGTGTAGCTGGGACGTGTTGGCCGTTGTGGGCAAGTTGGGCCAAAGGGCCTGCTTCCATGCTGTATCACTCTGTGACCATGACACTGGACGTAGCACATGCAATACTGATTTGGAACTTGCTTGTCCACATCTTGAAGCTTCCTCCCCAATCGCAGCATGAGAGAACTTTGACCATGATGACAGCAGCTGTTCAGGAGCACTGCTCATCATCAGCCTCCCAGGGGTGACGAGGGACAGCCAATAAATGTCACTGTGCAGTGACACTCAACTCCCAGAACAAAGAACACAAGAACAGGCCCTTCGGCCCACAACGTCCGTGCCAAACGTGATGCCAAGGTCGGAACAAATCAGGGATGGTAGGCCTTTTCTCGCTTCCAGTTTCCCCCCCACTACCCTCACCCCTGCACCTTTCAGTCTGAGGAAGGGTTCCGATCCAGAAGGTCACCTATTCTTTCTCTCCAGTGACGCTGCCTGCCCCGCTGAGATACTCCAGCATTTTGTGTCTATCTTCGGTATAAACCAGCATCTGCAGTTTCTTCCAACACATGATGCCAAGATCATCTCTTGTCTCCATATCCCTCCTTTCCCTGCATATCCATGTGCCTATCCAAATGTCTCTTAAATGTCACGATCGTATCAGCGTCCAGCACTTTCCCTGGCAGTGCCTTCCAGGCACCCTCCACCCTCTCTGTAAAAAAGGGCGTCCATGGTGGCACAGCTGTAGAGTTGCTGCCTTAACAGTGCTGCAGCGGTGGAGATCCAGGTTCGATCCCGACTACGGGCGCTGTCTGTACAGCGTTGGTACGTTCTCCCCGTGACCACGTGGGTTTTCTCCAAGATCTTTGGTGTCCTCCCACACTCCAAAGACGTACAGGTTTGTAGGTTAATTGGCTTGGTGTATGTGTAAATTGTCCCTAGTGTGTGTAGGGTAGTGTTAATGTGCGGGACCGCTGGTCTGTGCGGACTCGGTGGGCCGAAGGGCCTGTTTCCGCGCTGTGCTGCCTAGTACTTGTTTTTTCCAAGTTACCCTATCTATGTTTCCATTTTCTACCTTATCTATGCCATGAATACTTTTAAATAATGAAGTGTGTGGTGAATTTAAATCCAAGTTATTGAAGAAATATGGAATCAAATGTTAAAAAGTCAGTAAGGAAAGTTTGTCTTTAAAAACCCATCTGGTTCAGTAACAGGCTTTAGGAAAGAAATCTGTGTCCTCTTTACCCAGTTGGCACAGGGACACAGAGCATTGAGGTAGGATCTGAACTGCGCTTGGCCCCAGGACAGTGGGGAATGGGCAACGAATGTTGGCCTTGCCAGCAGAGGCCGCATCCCAGGGGTGAATAAATAAGTAACATCTGATACTGTCCAGTCTCAGAGAGTATAATATCTAGCCAGGGAACCAACCTCCTAACCTCCTGGCAGCAGGGATCCGAGGGATCGTTGCACAGTGCTGGATGGGACTCAAGTCTTCTTTCAAAAAATAATAACATCGTGTACCCAGGGGTGCCCTTTTGTTCCCAGAGCAGATGATCCAGGATTAATCACAGAACATGTGACAGCAGTAGTTTTTACAGTTTTCCTGGCAACTGCCCGATCCCTTTTTTTGGAGGAATTTATGGGCTTTGCACACTAATGGCTTGTAGCTGGAAATTCAAAACTCCAACCGTGACCTGCCTGAGAAATGTTTTCTAATCACCCCCCACTCCACTCTGTCTGGGCTCAATGTTAATTCTGCTGGTGCATTTTGCCTGGTGCAGCATGGAAACAGGCCATTCGGCCTATCCAACCTCTCCCTGTAACTCAATTTCCGCAACCCCAGGTAAATATCCTGGTGAGCCTCCTCTATAAATCAGAAAAAAACAAGCATTTCACACAGATTTCATCTGTGCTTTGTTCCGGCAATGGATAGTTTAGTTTAAGGATTCAGCACGGAAACCTCTTGGGCCCACCGAGCCCACGCTCACCATCGATCACCCGTTCACACTAGTTCTATGTTTTCTCACTTTCGCATCCAATCCCAACGCATTAGATGCAATTTTACAGAGGCCAATTAACTTGTAAACCCGCACGTCTTTGGGATGTGGGATGAAACCTGAGCACCCTGAAGGAAACCTGCGCAGTGATAGGAAGAATGTGCAAACTCCACACAAACAGCAGCAGTTCGGCAGGATCGAACCCGGGTCCCTGGCACTGTGAGGCAGCGGCTCTACCCACTAGACTACTGTGCTGCTCCACATTCTCCCTGTGACCGCCTGGGTTTCCTCCGGGCACTCCACATCCCCCCACAATCCAAAGACGTGCAGGTTTGTGTATTCATTGGCTTCGGTAAATTGTGTAGGATAAAATTAGTGTGAATGGGTGATCGCTGGTCGGTGCGGACTTGGTGAGCCGAAGACTCTGTTCCCAAGCTGTATCTCTAAAGCCTACAGTATTTCCAACAGCATCCTGTTTTTAATCTCGGGGTATCAGCCTCTGCGGCATTTTGATTCTGGGGAAAAGCACTAACCTGGCGGCCCTACAGGTCCTTGTGTTCCCGGTATTCCCGATGGGCCTCGGACTCCTGGTTCACCTCTTGGACCTGGAATAATTAATAAGAGCAAAGGAGAAATGAAAGGCAAGACTCAGATAAAGATATAAACATTTGTGTAAACTCATCAGGAATCTTTCATTGTGGTATCAAAATGTGCATAATAGTTTTATTTGGGATTATAAAAATCATAGAATAAGTAAAAAACATTTATGTAAATCTAAGATAAACGGAGGACTAGCACTTCCAAATTTTTTATATTATTTTTGGGCAGTCCAGATTAAGAATATGAATTTTTGGTGGGTAAATATGGATCATGAACCAATGTGGTTAAAGATGGAAAAGGAAGATTGTTTACCTTATAATGTAGGCTCGATTCTCTTTGCTCCAAAGGAAGTACAAAAAAAAAATTATAGGGACAACCCTATAATTTATAATAATAGACGTATTTGGAAACAAATAGTTAAGACTTTACAGCTAGATAATCTCTCACTCAGGCTACCAATAACGAATAACCCATTATTTAAACCCTCTATATTGGATGGAGGGTTTAGACATTGGGATGATTTAGGAATTAAAAGGATAGAGCACCTTTATAGAAAAGGAAAATTTCTTTTATTCCAAAAGTTACAAGATATCTACGGACTGTCTCCGCAACACTTGATTAGGTACTTACAAATTAGAGATTATATAAAATCCAACACACAAGATTATAAAAATAAAGTACCAGGTTTATTAGATGATTTGTTTAATTTGCACCCAAATACAGAAAAATTAATAGCCCATATATATAACATAATTTTGGATAAGGAAAATCCAGCAACTGAAACATATCGTCAAGCATGGGAGAATGAAATTGGTTTATCCATAACAAAAGAAAATTGGGAAGAAAGTTTACAGCAAATACATCGGTGTTCGTTAAATGCCAGACATACATTGATACAATTCAAAGTATTATATAGATTACATTATTCAAAAACTAAATTAAACAGTATCTTTCCCAATCTCTCTTCAATTTGTGATAAATGTAAGAATTTAGAAGCAAATTTAACACATAGTTTTACTACATGTCCCAAATTGAATCACTACTGGACAGAAATTTTTAAGGTTATTTCTGAGGTTCTTAAAATTAGATTGGATCCAGACCCAAAGTTAATAATACTTGGAATTTTGGATTCAAATTCGGTACTTACAGTAAATTAAAGAAATTTCTTTGATTACTGTTTGATAATAGGGAAAAAAATCATATTGACATTTTGGAAGGGAACATTAACCCCCACAATTAAAATGTGGGCAGCAGAAATGTTGGAGACGTTACAATTAGAAAGAATCAGATTTGTCCTATTGGACAAATATAATACCTTCGAACAAATATGGTCTCCATATATACAGTATCTAGAGAAGTAGCTGTTCTTGACATCACAGCTTGACGGGTACCCTGCGGGACTTGATGAGAATAACATATTCTTATACTAGGATTAATAGGCATATCTTCATTGATATTATTATTTGTAATAGTTTTAGATACAATATATTTTGTTGATTTTCATTTATATATATATATATATAATATCTTTTCATTTTTTGTTAACCTTTTTTCTTTTCTCTATTTTCTTTTTCTCTTTTATATAATCAAATTATTATTTAATCACCCTCTTATTGATTTAAAACTACTCTATCCTTATCTTTATTTCCTAAAAAAATAGAAGATAATAACTTTCAACGGGTTATTTAAAAAAAATATGGAATTAAGTTGATGTTTGTATAATGTTTACACTATTGTAAATTGATTACTTCTAATAAAAGAAATTAAACAAAAAAAAAAAAAAATGTGCATAATAACCTTAACATTTCTCTTGTTATTTTATGTTAAGATAATGGAAGTGTTAGAACATGGAACAGTACAGCATAGGATCAGGCCCTTCAGCCCACAATGTCCGTGCTGAACATGATGCCAAGATAAACTAATCCTCCCTGTCTGCAGGTGATCCATTCCCTGCATATCCATGTGCCTATCTAAAAGTCTCTTTAAATGCCACAATTGTATCTGCTTCCACCACCACCCTGGCAGCGCATTCAGCACCTATCACCCTCTGTAAAACTCTAAAAACGCTTGCCTTGCACATTCGTTTAAACTTTGCCCTTCCCACCTTAAAGCTACACGCTCTAGTCTTTGACATTTCCACCCTGGGGAAAAAGGCATATCGATGTCTCTCATAATGTTGTACATTTCTATCAGGGCTTCTCTCAACCTCTCGCATTCTAGAGAAAGAAATCCAAGTTTGTCCGACCTCCCCTTGTAGCAAACATCCTCTAATCCGGGCAGCATTCGGGTAAATCTCTTCTGCGCTCTCTCCAAAGCCTCTACATCATTCCAACCAGAACTCCAAATGCTGCTTAACCAAAGCACTATAAGGCTGCAACGTGACCTCCTGACTCTTGTACTCAACGTGACACAGTAGTGTAAGAGCGTAGAGCTACTGCCTCACAGCGCCAGGGACTCAGATTCAATTCAGGTGCGTGTCTGTGTGGAGTTTGCACGTTTTCCCTGTGACTGCCTGGACCTCCTCCGGGTGCTCCGGTTTCTTCCCACATCACAAAGATGTGTGGGCTTGTAGGTTACTGTGACCCCTGTGAGTTGCCCCTAGTTTGTCGGGAGTGGTTGATAACAGGGCCTGTTCCTGTACTGGGCTGTTATAAATTCTATTTTCTCTTCACTAGAGAACCCATTTATGATCTCACTAAGACAGGCTAAGCTATCCGTACAACAAGACTAGTTACATCTTGGAGATACATATTGTGAGGAGAAAATAATGAACAATGAATAAATACTCCCCCTTAAGTAAAAAATAATGAGTTTTGCCAGAGTTACAGGTTTCAAGGAGCCATCAATGTTAAGCCTGAAATTTATGACACTTGCTGAAAATGTATTAATTTGGCAAGGAACGAACAAGATTTAAAAGTGTTTTCGTGCACGAAATCATCTCATGAACAGGAAAAGCAATTAATTTAAATGATGAAAAGTATCTGTTCAACCTTCCTTTGGATGTTATAAGCCAAATACTTGAAGGAAGAAAGCAAAATTCTGATGGGCAATACTCCCTGCCACGATATGTGGAAAATCATTTATTATTGCGCATTAAATTATATTTATGCTGTATATTTTTAAGCATTATCCAGAAATAATATTTCCATTAAAGAACATGCATCGTGTGATGTATAACTCGTAATGTTTGTACTCCATAATTCACAAATATTTCTGTGGGTGTCTAGGTATTGGTGACAAAAAAAATAATTTGTTAATGTGTGTGTCTTGTGGCATTTTGTAATACCTTTGGTCTGTACAATATCACCACAATGTAACTGAACTGTTTTATCAGCGTAGTGTGCAAATATTGACAAAATACTTGGACAACTGCAATGCCAATGAATCCTTAGATGGTTCTGAAGAAATATCGTCAACTTGAAGCATCAAGTCTGTTTCTCTCGCACTGAGGCTACCACACCAGCTGGGCATTTCCAGTATTTCATGTTTTTATTACAGATTTCCAGCGTCTGCAGTTTTAACGTCATCCTGTCATTAAAACTACCAGTGCAAACTGTACTTTCCGACTGACCGCTGAGCAATGTGGTGGAACCTGCCCTTGTGGACAAGAAGCTTGACAGCGCACGCCACCAGACTCAGGAGCAGCTTCAAAATTCAAGATTCAAGAGAGTTTATTGTCATGTGTCCCCGATAGGACAATGAAATTCTTGCTTTGCTTCAGACAACAGAACATAGTAGGCATGACTACAGAACAGATCAGTGTGTCCATATACCATCTTCTCCTCTGTTACCCATAACAGCCCTTTCATAGGGTACTGTCTGATTCACCTCTAACCAGTGAGGACATTGGACTTGAACTGGAACTGGTGCGCTACAATGCTGAGAACTATATTCTTCACTTTGTATCTTTGCCTTTGCTCAGTCTATTGTACTTGGGTTTTGCTTGATTGGATTTTATGACTAAAAGGCATATGAGGCATAGAACCATATAGCATGGTAACAGGTCCTTCAGCCCAGCTCATCCATGCCGGCCAAGATTCACCATCCAAGCTCGTCCCAGTTGCCAGCTTTCGGTAGTATCTCTCTAAACCTTTACTGTCCATGTGCCCATCTCAAACTTCTTTTAAATACAGTTTTTTGTACCCGCTTCAACTACCTCCTCTGGCAGCTCGTTCCATATACCCACCCTCCTCTGAGTGAAAAAGTTGGCCCTGAGGTTCCTGTGAGATGTTTCCCCTCTCACCTTCCATCAGTGTCCTCTGGTTCTTGAATCCACTAAACTGGGTAAAAGACTCAATGCATTCATTCTAGCTATTCACGTATAGCATTATCTGATTTGATTGGGTACACGTGACAATAATTAACCTAAAATTAAACCTAAACCTAAGTTGAACAGACGATTCATTTCTCTGTGGTCAAGTGTCCTTCAAACCTTGTCACTACACTGAAAATGACAAATCAGTTAGTTTCGTTTAGATTAGTTTATTGTCAGGTGTACCGAGGTACATTTCAAAGTTTTTGCTGCAAGCTATCCAGTCAGCAGAAAGTCTATACATGATTGCAATCGAGCCGTCCGCAGTGTACAGATACAGATAGAAATCATTTCACTCAGACTTGGGAAAGGCATTATGAGATAATAAAAGTAACAAAATGAAAACCACATTTTATAAGTTATCTCGAGGTGTATAATATCGTGAGCAGAATAGATTTGGCAGATGCACAGAGTCGGGGATTCCAGGACCTGAGGACATTGGTTTAAGGTGAGAGGGGAAAGATTTAATAGGAGCCCGAGGGGCAATTTTTTCACACATGGGTATGTGGAACGAGCTGCCAGAGACCGTAGTTGAGGCATGGACTACAACACCATGTAAAACACATTTGGACAGGTACAAAAGACAAAAGACAATAGGTGCAGGAGTAGGCCATTCGGCCCTTCGAGCAAGGACCACAAGACATTGCTTCTATGCTGTATGACTATATGATCCAATGTGCAGAGAGTTCTAAAGAGGATTTTTGTTTTAACTTTTTTCTCCTTTGTAATTCACAAATGTAGACTTTAGAGAGATACAGTGCGGAAACAGGCCCTTCGGCCCACCGAGTCCGAGCCGACCAGCGATTACCCCGTACACTAGCACTACCTTACACACTAAGGACAATCTACAATTTACAGAAGCCAATTAACCTACTAACCCATATGTCTTTGTGGGAGGAGTGTGGGAGGAAACCAGAACACCAGGAGAAAACTCACGCGGTCACAGGGAGAACATGTAAACTCCACACTGACAGCCCCCAAGGTCAGTATTGAACCCATGTCTCCAGCACTGTGAGGCAGCAACTCTACCTCTGCGCCACAGTGTCGCCCTGGCAACCACAGCAACTCATGATGGGACATAATACTTCTAGATATCTAACATGTAACAATGTTTATGATGCCAAACTGACATAAAAGATAAATGCACATTGGTGCAAGAAACAACAAGACTGTAACTACAATTCACATGCTGTAAAATACCAGGCAGCATGCCAAGCTATTTATTCTAAGTCAATGTTAAAAAGTGAACTGTCATTTCTCCATTTGGGGATCTTGCTGAAACGTTTGACGATTACGTCACTGCAGAGCTTATAAATTCCTCTTTGATGTACTGCTAAGACTTTGTGCGGCACAGTTACGCAGCGGTAGAGGTGCTGCCTTACAGGACCAGAGACCCGGCTTCGATCTTGTCTACGGGGTGGTCTGAATGGAGTTTGCACATCCTCTCTGTGACCATTTGGGTTTACTCCGGGTGCTCTGGTTTCCTCAAAGACGTGCAGGATTGTAGGTTAATTGGCTTCGGTAACCATTGTAAATTGTCCCTCTCGTGCGCAGGGTAGAGCTCGTATATGTGGTGATCGCTGGTCGGCGCGGACTCGGCGGGCCGAAGGGCCTGTTCCCATGCTGTATCTCTGAACTAAACTAAGCTAAACTTGCCACAGCTTGGTCAACATGAGAAAGACATGAAACCAAATTCTAAACCAAGAGGAGGGGGAGAAATCTAATGCTAGTGGACAATATTTCTTTCATATCAGGTGGGACTTACGGACATTTGGATGGAACATACAAAATAAATGAAAAGTGAAACTATATTAGCATACTAATTCTGTACTATTTATTTTTTCTTAAATCCCCAAACAGGGATTTTTTTTCAAGTATGTGTTTACATACCATCCTGGCCAGGAGATCCGTCTTTCCCTCTTTCACCAGGAGAACCTGTGCAACATTTGAACTCAGTTTTAATAGAAAATCACTCAGGTAAAAACAGCAAACTCAATGTAAACTTTGGAAGCGTCACTGACTATTTCAACGCAAGCAAATCATTTGCTCTGGACTACCCGATACATTTCAACATCACTCCAGTTCGGCAAGAATCAGTAAGACGTTGGCAAAAAATGATAGGGAATTGTGGACGCAGCCCAGACCATCACACACAAACCAACCTCCTTTCCACTGACTCCATTTATACCTCATGCAGCCTAGGCAAGGCCAGCAGCATAATCAATGATGAGTCGCACCCCAGCCACTCCCTCTTCTTCTCCTCTCCCATCTGGCAAAAGGTACGGAAGTGTCAAAATGCCAACCTCCAGGTTCAGGGACAGTTTTTTTCCCAGCGCTTATCGGGCAACTAAAGGGCCTGTCCCACGGTACGAGGTAATTCAAGAGTTTTCCCGAGTTCTCCCCTGATTCGAGCTCGTGTAATGTACGTAGCGGGTACGTAGGAGTTCGTGGATGTCTCGGAGCGGCACGTACGAGTAATCCGGTAAACTCGTGACGTTTTTTCAACACTGTGAAAAATGTCCACGAGTAAAAAAATACTTGTGATGAAAAAAATAGTTACTTTTTACCCGTACGAGCCCCTATGCATCCGCTACATACATTACACGAGCTCGAATCAGGGGATAACTCGGGAGAACTCTTGAATTACCTTGTACAGTGGGACAGGCCCTTAAATCATCTGACCAACAACTAGAGAGCAGTCCTGAGCTACTATCTACTTCATCGGAGACCCTCGGACTATCTTTAATCAGACTTTACTGGACTTTAACTTGCACTAAATGGTATTCATGTTATTCTCTTTACCTGTACACTGTGGATGGCTCAATTGTAATCACGTATAGTCTTTCCGCTGACTGGTTAACATGCAACAAAAGCTTTTCACTGCACCTTGGTAAACGTGACAATAAACTAAACTAAGCTAAAATAAAAACTAAAGGGGGAGTGTTAATTCTTCAACATTAGATGATGGCAATATAACCACAAAAACCCAGGAAACGGCAGCACGGTGGCGCAGTGGTAGAGTTGCTGCCTTACGGTGCTAGAGACTCGGGTTCAATCTTGACTACGGGTGCTGTTTGTACGGAGTTTGTGCGTACTCCCTGTGACTGTGTGGGTTTTGCCCGGGTGCTCCGGTTTCCTCGCACACTCCACAGGCATACTGATTTGTCGGTTAATTATATTTGAGAAAATTGCAAATTATCCCTGGTGTGTAAAATAGTGCTAGTGTATGGGGTGATCGCTGTTTGGCCAGTTTAGAAGACCCTAGACAAGTTGAAAAAAATGTCAAGGTCGTGTATACTCGCCGAAGTAAAACACTTCCTACGACCTCCTACGACTATCTCTACGATCTCCTACGACCCCCCCCACGACCTCCGTCTTCCACACCTAAGACCAACTACGACTAGCTACGAGTGGAAAATGGTCACATGATAAAATGATGTCATGTTTGCATTTTTTTTCTCGGGCCAGTTACCGTTGTACGACTACCTACGATTATCTACGACTACCACCACGACCTACCTACGAGTAAGAAGTGACAATATTTTCCATGACGACCTTTTTTTTAAACTCGTGGACATTTTTTTATCGGGCTGGAAAAAACGACCTACTTGAGGCCACAAGTACGCGGAGACCACTCACGAGCACGAGGAAGCGTTAGGAAGACCTCCTACCACCTCCTACAACCTCCTGGCGACCATGCTGCGAGTATGAGCCAAGGGCAAACTCGGCAGAGGTCGCCAGTTAAGTCGTGAAAGTGGGACAGGGGCTTAACAGATTTCAGCTCCATTGCTACTTAGCTGCGAATGAAAGGATTTTCATAGCATCCTGCCTTGGAGTGGAAAGTAGAAGACAAGTGCCAGATGAAGCCCATCTCCAACCCAAGCATTTTCCAATCATCTTCCAAGGCGTCTTCATTGTTAGATCACTCACCACCTACACCTGGGAGGTGACGAGGTTGCCATGGAACTGAACAGAAGCACCACATCAACAAAATAGACACAAATTGCTGGAGTAACAAAACAGATCAGGCAGCATCTCTGGAGAAAAATATCTGAAGAAGGATCCCGACCCAAAATGTCACCCAGCCTTTTTCTCCAGAGATGCTGCCTGACCCGCTGAGTTACTCCGGCACTTTGTGTCCATGTTTGGTATTAACCACCATCTGCAGTTCTTTGTTTTTACAGCCACATCAACAAAACGGCCACATTAAAATTAGCTCTGATGTATTCTGAAACTTTTCATACCTCATTTCCCTCTCCCCTGACTCTCACTCTGAAGAAAGGTCTCGACCCAGAAATGTCACCTATTTCTTTTCTCCAGAGATGCTGCCAGATCCGTTAGTTCCTCCAGCATCTTGTGTCGATCTTCAGTGTAAACCAGCATCTACAGTTCCTTCCTACAGATTCTAGCCACTATGTTTCAGGCAGCTGATGATTCTAACTGCACAATTTCTGTGAGGCTTTTAAATTTTCTCTTAATAATTCATCTTTTTCTTTCCTTACTCATCTAACTAATCCCCAATTGAAGAATTATTCAATGCCTCCTACAGCTTTTGCCTCCTCCATTATTGAATTAGCTACGATAATGAAGAATCCACAAGATCAAATACCTGAGGAAGGATGTGCTGGTATTGGATAGAGTCCAGAGGAGGTTTACGAGAATGATCCCAGGGATGATTGGGTTAACGTATGAGGAGTGTTTGATGGCTCTGGCTCCTTACCCACCTGGACTTGCTGCATCTTTCAATTCAATCCATTAATCAAATCCTTCTTGAGTTTAGAGGTTAGCGATAGAGCTTGGATACAAGCCCTTCGGCCCACAGAGTCCATGCCGACCATCGACCACACGTAATCACTAGTTCTATGCCATCTCACTTTCGCATCCATTCCCTACACACACGGGACCATTTTACACAAACCAATTTACCTACAAACTCTTTGGGACGTGAAAGGGAGCCGGAGCATCCGGAGAAAACCCACGCGGTCACAGAGAGAACTTGCAAACTCCTCACAGACAGCACCCGAGGTCAGGATCAGAATCCGGGGTCTCTGGTGCTGTGAGACAACAGCTCCACTGCTGCATTTTATTACGGTGCTATGACAGTCAAAGAAGCCATTATTCAGTCCAATTAATTCCTTCATCTTCACCACGAAAAGGCACTCCAAAGTTCTTTTTTGTATTAAGAGTTTGCTGCATCTGCAGAAATCTAAAATTAACTAATGCTCCCACATCAAGGAGAAGCAGATGTGACCAAATCCTCCCAACTTATGCGACACACAAATAGTTGACATTCACAGATCACAGATGCACACAATTTAATACATGAACATTATTTTCTAGTGACCACGGTAAAAATGCAGTCCTTCGATCAACACAAGTGCATTTGGCCATTTGCCACCACACAGCAGCCTAAATAGTACGGCAACATTTCCATTCAATTATTGGATCCAATCTTTCAGCCAGGGTCGTCATTTAGCAGCACGTTTCACTACTGCTGCCGTTAAATTAAAAAAACAAACAAAGAAGTTAAAAACCCTGCTCGGCTTTGAAGAACATTTTTTTATTGGAAGCAAAAGTCACAAGTCACAGTGTTTGCCAAGAAGCCACAAGAAAAAAAGTTAATCTGCTTGGAAACTTCCAAGAGGCATTAGCCTGCCAAAGAATGCAGTTCGAATCCCAGCTGAGCCATCTTATTTTTATAAGGAAGTGTGCCACAAGAACCCATTTATTGCAAGCACATGTCGTATGTAATTCCAGCTCAGAGCCTTGTCACTGAATTAATTCACAGCTAATCATACCAGATTGTTTTGTTGCTGAGCTCAGTTGTTCTTATTCCTATTATGAAATATTGAGAAAGACACTCCTCAGAACAGGACATACGTAGAACACAGAACAGTCCAGCGTGCGCCTAGGTACAGGTTTTTTGCGTGCTAACCAGGGAGCAGAAAGACAATACATGATTACTATCAAACCATTTACAGTGTTTAGATACAAGGTAAGGCATCAACGGTAAGTACATGGTAAAGCCAGCAAAGTCTAATCAAGGATAGTCATCCAAGAGGTAGATAGTTGTTCAGCACTGCTCTCTGGTTGTGGTCGGATGGCTGATAACAGCTGGCCGTTTACCATATCCATGCTCAGCATGGTCTTGTACACTTCAACAAGGTCACCCCTCAGACTCTATTCCCTGCATATCAACGTGCCCATCTAAAAGCCTCTTAAATGGCACAATCGCACCTGCCTCCACCACCACCCCTGGCAATGCGTTGCACGCACCCACCACCCTCTGTGTGAGAAAGTTTCTCCCGGATATTTCCGTGAAACCTCGTCCCTCTCACCTTAAAGCTAGGCGCTCAAGTCTTTGACATTTCCACCCTGGGGAAATGTTTCCACCTCATATATGCCTGTCCTAATTTTATATACTTATATCAGGTCTTATAATTCTATCATCCTCCAACACTCCACGGAAAACAATCCAAGTTTGTTTAAGCTTGCCTTGTGGGTAATAATATCTCTTCACCCAGGCAGCATTCTGGTAAAGACGTGGCATCTTTCAAACACAATTAACATTGGCAATTGGATAAAGTATTGGCATTTCAAGATTTAAAAACAATCTTGGCTTGAGTATTCAAAGAGTGCAGAGGAGATTCACCTGGGCTTGTGGGCTTGAGTTACAGGGAGAGGTTAGGTAGGCTGGGAATTTTCACTTTGGAATGGGGGGAGGCTGAGGGGTGATCTTGTTGAGCTGTACAAGATCATGATGGGCATGGATAGAGTAAACGCTCAATTTCTTTCCCCAAGGAAGAGGATTCAAAAACTAGAGGGCGGAGGCTTAAGGTTCAAGTGGAGAGATTTACGAGGGAGCTTTTTCAATCGGAGAGTAGTCCGCATCTGGAATGAGATGCCAGAGGAAGTTGCAGAAGTGGATACAATTACGACTTGTAAAAGACATTTGGACAGATGTGTGGATCGGAAGGGTTTGTAGGGCTACAAACCAATACAGGCAAATGAGACTAACCCAGTGTGCCAACTTGTGCAGCATGAACAAGGTGGGCTGAATGGCCAGTTTCTGTACAGTACAACTCTATGAGGCCTCCTTGGTAACATGTGCTAAGGTGGCACTGTGTGGGAGCCAAAATACCAAATGGTCTTGTTGCAAAATCTAAGGGGCGGCACAGTGGTGCCTTACAGCGCCAGAGACCCGGGTTCAGTCATGGCTATGGGTGCTGCCTGTACGGAGTTTGTATGTTCTCCCCGCGTGGGTTTCCTCCGGGTGCTCTGGTTTCCTCTCACGCTCTAAAGACATGCAGGTTTGGAGGTTAATTGGCTTTGCTAAGGTGTAGGATTGTCCCTAGTGTGTAGGATAGTGCTAGCGCACGGGATGATCGCTGGTTGGAGAGGACTAACGGGGCCAAAGGGCCTGTTTTTGTGCTGTATCTCTAAAGTCTAAAGTAAAGTCTAAAGTCTATTCCGACATCTCCACATCTTTCGACCACCTGTTTGCGGCTCAAATGTCTCTTCCACGGCCAATTATTTTCAGATGAAACCCCTGTGCCTTGGGTTGTTTTACTGCAGAGAGGGTGCTACATGAATACAAGTTGTTCTTAGAACAGTACAGCACAGGAACAAGCCCTTCAGCCCACAATCTCTGTGCCAAACACTGATGCAACGTTCAACTAATCTCATCTGCCTGCATGTGATCTATAACCCTCCATACCCTACATATCCATGTCCCTATCAAAAAGCCTCTTGAACCCCACTAGCATATCTGCCTCCACCACCACCACCACCCCTGGCAGCAAGTCAAAGGCACCCACAACCCTCTGTGTAAAGAAAACATGCCACGCACACCTCCTTTAAACTTTACCCCTCTCACCTTAAAGCTAAGGTGGGGTGCGCAATGGCGTTGTGGTAGAGCTACTGCCTTACAGCGCCAGAGACCTGGGCTTGATCCTGATTACGTGCTTGTTTGCACGGAAATTGTACGTCCCCCCCGTGACCTGTGTTATCTCCGAGATCTTCGGTTTCCTCCCACTCTCTCAAGACGTTCAGGTTTGTAGGTTAATTGGCTTGGCGCAAATGTAAAATTGTTCCTAGTGCATGTAGGGTAGTGTTAATATGCGGGGATAGCTGGTCTGTGAAGACTCAGTGGGCCGAAGGGCCTGTTTCTGCACTGTATTTCTCAACTAAACTAAACTAAACTATGCCCTCTAGTCTTAGAAGTTTCCACCCTGGGGGACAAAAGGTTATGACTTTCTACCCTCTCTATGCCTTTCACAACTTTATATACTTCTGTCAGATCCCCCGTCACCCTCCGGCATTGTAGAGAAAACACTCCAAGTCTGTCCAACCTCTACTCCCTAATCCAGGCATCATTCTGGTAAACCTCTCCAAAGCCTCCACATCCTTCCTGTAATGGGGTGACCAGGACTACACGCAATGCGGCCTAACCAAAGTCTTAAAGAGCCGCATCATGACTTCCTGACTCTTTGAGTCGATGCCCCCAGGCACAGAACTCTTGGTAGGGGAAAGACCATCAGATGATTTTCAAAACAGATCACTTCCTGCCTTATGATGACTTAAGTGCGACTTTACTTCAATTTGATTTTGGCCTTAAAACCCCCCCAAATAAGTAGAAACTGCTGTCTCGTTTGATCTCACAGCGTACAGTAGACGGAATACTTTCCCTTAAATTGAAAACAGTGCAAAATAAATTATGGAGATCGCAGGTTGTCGACTGATGGCCAAACAATGACAAATAATGATGCCACATTCTTTGAGAAGAGCTTCATCACTTGTTGGACAACGGCAAAGTCTACAGAGCACGATACAATTAAACGCCCTTCCTGTGGACCAGAGAAAGGATCTGTAATTTGTTTTGGGGGAGACCAATGGATTTTGTACTTCCTGCCAAATTCCTGCACTGGTTTATGTTTTGGTCCCTCAAGAAGCAAGCTGCAAAAATCTATCTTTGTAAAAATAACTTCCCTTTCTGTCATGGCAGGGCTACACTTAATCAAAAGAAAGACAATATTTCATGGTAAATATATGGGTTGAAAATAAAGCATTGGACTTGTGCATGGATTTATTGCAATTGTACTCAATAGAACAGTAGCATATCCTCCCACAGCCAAGTCTCCAACACAGCCCGAGTTGTCAGGATAAGGTTCAGAACAAACACCAAAGGAGGAGGCACAGTGGCACAGCAGTAGAGTTACTACCTTACAGTGCCAGAGACAAGGGTTCGATCCCGACCTTAGGTGCTGTCTGCACAGCAGTTTGTACGTTCTCCTTGTGACCGCGTGGGTTTCCTCCGGATGCTCTGGTCTCCTCCAACATTCCAAAGACATGTGGGTCTGTAGGTTGATTGGCCTCTGTACATTGCCCCTAATGTGTAGGATCGTGTTAGTATACAGGGTGATCACTGGTCGACGTGGACTCGATGGGCCAAAGGGCCTGTATCTCCAGAGTAAACTAAATTAAAGATGGGTACAAAGTGCTGGAGTAACTCAGCGGGTCAGGCAACATCCCTGGAGTTTTACGTGGAAATTATTTCAGTGGGGCAGGAGCAGGCAGAAACAATGGGTCTGCCAGGGCAGTTATGCTTATGGATTTTAGGGAGAAGATAAAACCAGGCCGTGCGGGGCTGGGGAACGCTAAGATGGGAGGCTGTGGAGGGCAGACTGCCGGAAGTGATGAAATCAGAGATGGTCTGAGAGATAATGGCCTGGTGCTCATCTGTGGGGGTCGTGGTGTACGGGTAAGTAGGAGGAGGTGTCCGAGAACCGGCGCTCGGCTTCAGTGGTCAAGTCAAGTCAATTTTATTTCTATAGCACATTTAAAATTCTCTCATTGACCAAAGTGCTTTACATTACTGCAGGTACTAATGTGCTACAAACAGTGGTACATAGATCAACAATACTTACATTGATACATATATACATACATACAGCGCTCCCTCAGAGGACCTCAAGAAAGGCTTGAGAGTAAAAATAGGTTTTAAGTCTAGACTTAAAAGAGTTGATGGAGTTCTGATGGGAAGAGGGATGCCATCTTTACTTAGGTCAGCCTGGATGAAGGGTCTCGACCCGAAACTTCGCCTATCTCCTTCGCTCCTTAGATGCTTGTGTACCCTAAGTAAAGATGGGACATGAAGCTGAGTTGCTCCAGCATTTTGTGTCTATCTTCAGTGTAAACCTGCAGTTCCTTCCTACACACTAAGTAAAGATGGGTTTGGAGCGAGAGAGGTAGATAGGAATTTACTTTAGTTGAGTTTGGAGATACAGCACAGTGAGAAGACTGGCCCTTGCACCTACAAACTGCTTTGAGGAGATAGTTTCTTGATCAGTTTGGAAAATGTAAAACTGCTAAAAGTTGTAAAATTATAAATGAACAGTTCAAAATGTAAGCAAGCGGCAGTCTTGCGTTTGTACAGCAGTTTTCCCAACTCTGGAGCTCCCAGGGTGCTACCGTTAGTAAAGAATTGTCAAGGAGTGGTGTTACAACCATTGCAGGGTTTAATTAAATAACGACCCTCTTTCCATTCTTCAAAGCTGTTTAATTAAATGAGATATTTATATAATATATGTATCATGTAAAAAGCTTAAAGTTGAATTGGAATCGAGAAATTGCTTATTTAAGTGCAATGAAAAATAAATATGACCAGTTCTTAACTGAAATTCTGCTCCCAATGTAACGTAAAAATGGATGGGTCTCAATTCTTTATCTCTAATAGTGTTATTTATAGTGTGAAGGAAAAACACTTGTTAAGATAGCAACACAAAGGAACTTTTCTCCTGTACAACATTTAAAAGGCATTTGGACAGGCACATGGATAGGAAAGGGTTAAAGGGATACGGGGCGAACGTGGGCAGGTGGGACTCGTGTAGATGGGGTGTCTTGTCGACATGTGCGTGTTGGGCCCGTTTCCACGCTGTATGCCTCTATGACTTTACAATACCATAGAATGTTGTACAAGACATTGGGAAGGCCACATTTGGAGGAGTGTGTTCAGTTTTAGTCACCTTGTCTCGGGAAGGGGGAGGGAAGGAGGGAGGGAATGGAGAGTGGAAGGGGGGATGAAGAGAGGGATGGGGAGTTGGGAAGGGGAGGAGGGAGGAGGAGGTGGCTGCAAAGCTACAGGCTGCGAGGCTTGACAGATGAAGCTCTGACCAAAGGTAGGCAGCAGAGGATGTTTCCACACATGTTTTGTTTCCGACTCTGTGGCAACCGTGGTCAATAGTTTAGTTTTTTTAGTTTAGTTTAGAGAAACAACAGAGAAACAGGCTCTTCGGCTCATTGAGTCAGCACTGACCAGCGGTCCCCGTACATTAACACAAGCCTACACAAAATAGTGACAATTTACACTTACACCAAATATGCAAACCCAAGCCAGTTTATCTACAAACCTGTACGTCTTTAGAGTGTGGGAGGAAACCGAAGACCTCAGAAAAAACCCATGTGGTCATGGGGAGAACGTACAAAATCTGTACAGACAGCACCCGTGGTTGGGATTGAACCCGGGTCACTGGCGTTGCAAGTGCTGTAAGGCAGCAACTCTACCCCTGCGCCACTGTGCTGTCCTTTGATGCTTTCACGGCACAGTTGGATCATGGAACTGAACACCAATGTCCGTCTCCAGAGGTTGTTGTCATGCCATCCCCAGCACATAACAACGGTTTAAAGGAGCTGTATCTGGCAGCATATGAAGGGGCAACTTGTACATTGTGTTTTCTCCTGATTGTATATCTTTCTCGTAACTATGGAAAAATCAAAGCATTATCAGGACCTTTACTAAGCCTTAGGGTTCAGCTTCTTGTAAACATCAAATAGCTGTCTTAACTTTCTTCACATTATTGTTACGCTGCCCATACCCGTTGTTATCTGCAACATAACAGGTGACCATTGGAAGATTTTCGTCAACTTGGTGACCCTTCTTGCTTTCAAATAATTCTAGTTATGGGGATAACACTGGCAAAGAAGCTGAATGACACAATGGTTGAACTTTACACCTCTTCTCGGTTCTCCTCAACCCCATTGCAGACATTGGACCTTGTCAATGGAACTGATGTGCACTGATCTGCAATCTGTATTTTCCTCTTTGCTCTACCTATTGTACTTGACTGCTGAAAGCACGGGACTTGGCTTTCAGGTCAGGCGATGCCCGTGCCTATAGTTCATCGAGGGCCAATCTGAAGAGGGGCATCAAGAACGCCAAACACAGATACAAGCTGCGGATCGAGGAGCACTTCGACAGCAACTCTGACCCCCGACGCATGTGGCGTGGCATCCAGGCCATCACTGACTACAGAACCACCAACTCCACCCCCACTTCCAGCGACGCATCCTTCCTCGAGGAACTCAATCACTTTTGTGGTCGCTTTGAAAGGGACAACCAAGAGTTGGCCATCAAGGCTGTGCTCCCTGATGACCACCAGCCCCTCACACTCAACCCCTACGACGTGTATGTGGCACTGAGTAGGATCAATGTACGCAAAGGCTGCTGGCCCTGACGGCATCTCCGGGCGCGTCCTCAGGACCTGTGCTGCACAGCTGACAGACGTCTGGACTGACATCTTCAACCTGTCACTTGCCCAGGCAGTTGTCCCCACGTGCCTTAAATTTACCTTCATCGTGCCAGTGCCAAAACACTCCTCAACGACTTCCGCCCAGTTGCACTCACCCCTATCATCGTCAAGTGCTTTGAAAGGCTGGTCATGACACCTCCAATGCTGCCTACCTCCCACTCTGGACCCTTACCAGTTTGCATACTGCAAGAACAGGAGCACGGAGGATGCCATCTCAACGGCACTCCACTCCGCGCTCTCCCACCTCGACAACAGAAACACTTATGTGAGAATGCTGTTCATCGACTACAGCTCAGCATTCAACACCATTATCCCCTCTAAATTGATCGCCAAACTCGATGACCTGGGCATCAACCCCTCCCTCTGCAATTGGTTACTGGACTCTCTAACCAACAGACTGTTAGGTTGGATAACCATTCCTCATCTACCCTCACCCTGAACACTGGTGTTCCCCAGGGCTGCGTGCTGAGCCCCCTCCTCTACTCCCTCTTCACCTTCGACTGCATACCTGTACATGGCACCAACACCATCATCAAGTGTGCAGATGACACGACGGTGATTGGCCTCATCAGCGACAACGATGAGCCGGCCTACAGGGAGGAGGTTCAGCTCCTATCAGCATGGTGTGCCGACAATAACCTGGCCCTCAACTCCAAGAAGACCAAGGAGCTCATTGTGGACTTCAGGAGATCAAGCGGCTGCACGCACACCCCCATCCATATCAATGGGGCGGAGGTGGAACGTGTCTCCAGCTTCAGGTTCCTGGGGGTCAACATCTTCGATGACCTCTCCTGGACCCACAACACATCCTCGCTGATCAAGAAGGCTCACCAGCGTCTCTTCTTCCTGAGGAGACTTAAGAAAGTCCACCTGTCTCCCCAGATTCTGGCGAACTTCTACCGCTGCACCATCGAGAGCATCCTTACCAACTGTATCACAGTATGGTATGGCAACTGCTCTGTCGCCGACCAGAAAGCTCTGCAGAGGGTGGTGAAGATCACCCAACGCATCACAGGCTCCTCACTCCCCTCCATTGAGTCTGTCCATAGTAAACGATGCCTGCGCTGGGCGCACAGCATCGCCAGGGACATCTCACACCCCAACCATAGACTGTCCACCCTCCTCCCATCTGGGAGACGCTACAAGTCCCTCCGCTGCCGTACCAGCAGGCTCAAGAACAGCTTCTTCCCTGCGGCTGTCACACATCTCAACGCTGCACCTCAATGACTGCCTGTCTCCATCCCTCCCCCCCTCCCCCACCCGGACTATCCAATCACCAGCAAATTGCACGGATACCACTGTATAGATGTATATACTCATACTGCTGTGCAATTACTTGTTTATTCGTATGTTCGCCCTTCGGAGATACCAACTGCATTTCGTTGTCTCTGTATTGTACACTGCACAATGACAATTAAAGATTGAATTGAATTGAATTGAATTGAATTACGTTTGGCTTGATTGGATTTGTGTTTAGTGTTATCTGATCTTATTGGAGAGCATGCACAACAAACTGTTCCTTGGTACACAAGCCAATAATAAACCTATACCTATGTAGAGTATTTACTGAAGATCCAAGGAACTGCAAAACGATGGAGTTACTCAGCGGGTCAGGCAGCATCGCTGGAGGAAAGGACTGAAGATAGACACAAAATGGTGGAATACCGAAGATAGACACAAAATGGTGGCGTCCCTCTGCTCTCATGTTGAGTGTAGCTCCTTGCAGACAAGGCCGGATCCGAGAATCACCTTCATATGTTCTCTCTTTAAGCCATTGACGAGTGCCAAGACCCCATGCAGAACCAGGAATTAGTACATTTGTTCCCAATCTGAGCGGAGGGATGCCAAATATTTGCCTAGTAAATATTTATGCAAACTCTTTGTGCATTTTGTGTCAAAACACATGTTAGATTGAAACAATGCAACCAACTGCAGGCTATGCTTTTCCAGAGCTGGATGGGGGAACTTTGTTTCTGTGCCCATCCCCACCGGACCTCTCATGTGAAGATGGCATTAAAGGAGACTTAAATGGAAAGAAGAGGTATCGTGCCCAAGGGACACTGAGAACATGAATTTATTTAGACATGAAGAATGGCAGATGCTGGTTTATGCCAAAGATAGACTCAAAGTGCTGGAGTAACTCAACAGGTCAGGCAGCATCCCTGGAGAAAAAGGATGGGGTGACCTTTTGGGTCAGGACCCATCTTCTACAGATGCTGGTTTTAAAAAAAAAGATGCAAAGCAACTCAACAGGTCAGGCAGCATCTGTGCAAAACATAAATGGGTGATGATTTGTTCTGAAGAAGGTTCCCGACCTGAAATATTGCCTATCCATGTTCTCCAGAGATGCTGCCTGACCCGCTGAGTCACTCCATCACTTTGTGGAAGAATTTATTTGTTCTGTTCCTGGTTCTTATGACAATTAAATACTCCTGACGCTTGAGAGAAAATACCTCAGTTGAAAGATCAATTTAAATCAAAATAAGTCAAGAATGTTTAATTGTTATACGCACTGACGATCGAATGATGAAATTATTAGTTGCTGCAGTTTAATAGGCCTGTAAACAACAATAATACTGATTATATATAAATATCAAAAATACAAAAGGAGGCACGGTGGTGCAGCAGTAGAGTTGCTGCCTTACAGCCCCAAAGTTGTATTCTGATTCTGAAACCGCGGGTTCGACCCTGACTATGGGTGCTGTCTGTACGGACCTTCATGTGACCTGTGTAGGTATTCCTCGGGAGCTCTGGTTTGCTCCCACACTCCAAAGAAGTACAGGTTTGTAGGTTAATTGGATTGGTAAAATTGTAAATTGTCCCTAGTGTGTGTAGGAGAGTGTTAATGTGCGGGGATCGTTGGCCAGCATGGACTTAATGGGCCGAAGGGCCTGTTTCCGCACTGCATCTCTAAACTAAAAACGAAACAATAAACTAATGACCGCAGTACTAAATAACCATAATTGTACAAAACTGAAGTCCATAGTGCAACCAAAGGCGCAGTCCATAGAAGATCGTAGTTGCTGAGGTCGGGGTTAGTTTTTAGTGGTGTTCAAGAGCCTGTTTGTTGCTGGAAAGAAGCTGTTTGTAGACATTCCAATGCAGAGAATTAGGGACACAAGGAACTGCAGCTGGTGGAACCTTGAGCAAAAATTAAAGTGCTGGAGGAACTTGGTGAGTCAGGCAGCATCCGAGGAGGGAATGGACAGAGGACATTTCGATTTGGGATCCTTCTTCGCAACTTCCAATCCTTCTTCACAACTCCCTTCTAAATGTTTTTAACGTTTGTGTCTCCATTCCTTTCACAGTGACCCACAGAGATTGAGAAGGTGCTTCTGCCACCCATGGTCCAGCCCATCCAGTGCAAATTCCTTTCTCATTTAATAATTTGATGCTTTGATACTTGCAAAGGCACGCAGAGAAAGAAATGAAACATGAAGATAGACACAAAAATCTGGTGTAACTCAGCGGGTCATACAGCATTTCTGGAGAAAAGGAATAGGTGACGTTTCGGGTCGAGTCCCTTCTTCAGACAAACGAAGCATACCAGGTAAAAGGTGGATAATTATTTTAAGATGTTTAATTGATAGTTTGACAAAAGTGGTATTTTCTGTTAACATATTGACTGAATTTCCAGAAATGACCTCACCTGCACACACCGAGAGGGTGAATGGGGAGACGGAATCTTTGAATTGAGGATTGCAAGACATGCACTTTGATTCAATTAATCTGAGCAACATTCTTCCAGTTGGATCAAGTTACATTTCTGAGATTGATTGGAGAGATAAAAATCCAAGCTGTGTACTACAATGCAGTAATTGAATCCTCATTTTTGTAAAAGAAAATTGTGGTTTATTTGCAGAACAATTGTGCAACTCCTTCAACTCTTTGAGATGGAAACTTGTTCACCTTCCAGAGAGCTTGGTTTAGAGTTTGGAATGCACCATGGATACAGGCCTTGCCGACCATCGATCACCGGTTCACACTAGTTCTAGGTTATCTGACTTTCGCATCCCATCCCGACACACTAGGGGCAATTTAAAGAGGACAATTAACCGACAAACTTGCACATCTTTAGGAAGTGGGAGGAAACTGGAGTACCTGGAGGAAACCCACACGGTCACAGGAAGAACGTGCAAACTCCACACAGACAGCACCTGAGGTCAGGATTGAACCCGGGTCTCCAGCGCTGTGAGGCAGCGGCTCTACCAGCTTTGGTTGGGGGAAAGCAGAGGGTAATTAGACTTCCCCCTCCCTTCTCCCACCACTATAATTTGCAACCTGTGGCTTGTTAAATTTCACCATGCTTTATACGGAGACTTGTAGATAACTTTTTGGAATGTTGCTGCAAGTTTTGGTAATACTTCTGTCGCCAATGTTATTCAAAGTCATTTTTCATCTGCAATTGCACGCTCTTAAAACCATCCGCACACGAGCAATGCTTGATCTGTGTGCAAGAAATGTGGAAATGTGCGGGCAGAAGCATTTAGTAATAATGCAGTGACTGCTGCAGATAGGAAGTGCAATGGCCCCTGGGTGAGGGGAAGTGGGGGCTCAAGCACAGTCGAACAACAGGGAAGTCAAGGATGCAGACTGCCATTCAGACCATTGAAACACATCTTTCTTGAAGCCAGTTCCCTTCTGAATATCTCCAATGCTTTTGTTTCCTTGACCCAGAAAGAATGCCATAGAGGTATGCCTGTGTCTTTTATTGGAAATCGGATAGTCCCTGTATTATCAGTCAGAAGATAGTCAGTCACCTGTAGCAAACGGACCATGTGAATTGATGAACCACGACCTCGGCAGGTGTTTAGGTGGGAGGGGCAAAGATAAAAGGATGTGTGTGGGGCAAGTATTTTCTGTACACAGAGAGCGGTGGCTGCCTTGAATGCGCTGCCAGGGGTGGTGGTACAGGCAGATACCACAGTGGCGTTTAAGAGGGATTAGGACAGACACATGGAGATACAGGGAATGGAGGGATTTGGATCACTCAAAAAGAGTTTATCTTGGCATCATGTTCGGCGCAGACATTGTGGGCCGAAGGGCCTGTTCCTGTGCTGTACTGTACAATGTTCTATGTCCGTAAATCATGGACGCAAATTCTAACCAACATTCTCAGCTCTGGCAAAAAATACTAAATCACCCATCACCTTGACATTATATTTAACTTCCAGCTGAGTTACAGGTCTTATATCCTGCCATTGACTACAGGTTTGTTTCTATCTCTGTACGCCACCTATCTGCCCCTGCCCAGCTCACCTGCCAGTGAAATCCCCACCTATATCTCTGTCACCTTGATGTGTGGCTTTACAATTGGCATTGGGTCATCACCCTTGCTCTACAGTCCAATGACCCAAGATCAAGGCTGACTTCTGGTGCTGTCTGTGCACAGCTTATACATTTTCCTTGTAGCTGTGTAGAATTTCACTGGGTGGTCTGATTTCCTTCCACATCGCAAAGATGTGTGTGTCAGTAGGTTAAGGATAGCGCGGACTATTTCAACATTTAAGAAACATCGAGACAGACAGGTACATGGATGGGGTAGGTTTAGATGGATATGGGCCAAAAGCAGGCAGGCGGGACAGGTGCAAATGGGGCGTGGGAAGTTGGGCCCAAGGGCCTGTTTCCACGCTCTATGGCCACTTTAGCTTGTCTCAAGCGTGTAGGTGAGTGGTAGACTCTGAGTGGAGTGAATGGGGATGTGTGAAGAACAGAAGGAAAGGGCTAGAGTGGGATTAGCATAAATAGGACGCTCGATAGTCACCACACACCTGGTGTGACAAGGACCCACTTCCTTGAAACATGACTCTACGATTCCACAAACGTGAGAACATCCAAAACTGCCTGCCTTCGAACAAACTCTGAGATCGGCTCACCCCTCTGCTCATAGTCCCACACTGGTGGCTGAACAACAATGGGACGATCTTATCATGACTGCATCCTTACTAAACTATAATCCCTCCCGGCCCACGCCACTCCAAAGACACCTGCAACTCTCCAGCTTTAGTTTCTTGCTCATCTCCGAATTTTCCAGCCTTGACAAACAGAAACATAGAAAATAGGTGCAGGAAAGGCCATTGGGCCTCTCGAGCCAGCACCGCATTCAATATGATCATAGCTGATCATCCAAAAATCAATAACCTGTTACGGCTTTTTCCCCTTATCCCTTGATTCCCTTAGTCCTAAGAGATAAATCTAACTCTCTCTTGAAAACATGTCATCAGTTGCAAACCCTCCAACTTTGTAGCAATGTTACAAAACTTTGAGATTTAAAAAATCAAGTCTGCAATTTATCCCATCAGATAAAGCACAAAAAGAAGTTTAATTTGACACCTAATTCACTTTCATTTCTTCAGTATTAAACAAGTTATGGCCATTTTCATACTCGGAAATTAGCATCTTGTTCCCCATTGCCTTTCCATTGACTTAACTCAAAAGCTGTGATCTAGAACAGTCAAAAGCCCATAACTTTTTAAAAAATTAATAGAACTCAATGAAATTTTCAGTTATTATAGATTGAAGCATTCTGAAACAAATATGAAACAATCTTACTTGGATGACCTGAAATTAAAGCATATAATTAGTTAGTCACCTAATTGTAGATAACAACAAAATTCAATTACTAGATCTAAACATCTATCCATTTCTTAAGAAATGATAAGCATTTTAAAATTGCCTAAGTGTCCAAATAACATTCACTCAATAATCCACAATATAACATGATTTTTAAATCTCATTTTCATGAATTTATAGGCCAAATGGAAGGAAGTTAGTGTTTAATTCCCGTAAATTAATGGCCATTTAAATCAACTTGCGAGTGGGTTTTAGTGGAACGCGGTGGATTGGAACGTTGCGGTTTGCGGTGAATTTAACCCCCAGTCGGCAGGAAAAATACAGCCGGTTCGTATATTTTTTTTGTCCCTTTTTTGCATGATGAAAATTTGATTAAATGCTTCCCAAGAAGCACGTTTCTATGTAAAAATAAACTGTGTAGCTTCTTTTATCGCCTACGTTAGGTCCGTTCCGCTGTCGGCGTTCACGGCTTTAGAAGATGAATTTTAAACTACTCCAGCTAATAAATAATCTAGCACAGTTTAAAAATAGCTTCATGAATGAAATGTCGGAGCAAATGCTCATTAGCAACGAAATCGCCTGAGATTGATCGATTTGGACTGTCTGGGGAAAAACGGCATTTTAAACCTGCCCCCCTCTGAAAGGCGCCAAAGTCACGCACACGGAGAGCGGCAGAACTGCAGCGCTGCTAAAGGTAGATATTGTAACATACCTAAACTTTGGGAACTCTTTGTGGCTCTTCACCCTTAATTCCATTCTCAAAGAGTTGTTCAGGCTTTTGGCATCTCCTCTAATATCTCCCACGTGCAAGGCTGATAAATCTATCATTTGATAACGTTGCAGTGAAGCATTTTGCAAAATTAGTTCAGTTTAGAGATACAGCGTGGAAGTATCTCTAAGTTCGGGTCTGCGCCGACCAGCAATCACCCCGTACACGAGCACTATCCTATACGTTAGGGACAATTTACAATTTACAGAAGCCAATTAACCTACAAACCTGTATGTCTTTGGAGGGTGGGAGGAAACTAGAGCACCCGGAGAACCAAGCAGTCACAGGAAGAACATACAAACTCCATATAGACAGCACTCATGGTGAGGATCGAACCTGGGTCTCTGGCGCTGTAAGGCAACAACTCTACTGCTGCACCACTGTGCCGCCCTTTACGTAATATAGATGAAGCCGTCTGTCAGTGTTGTTTTTGCCAAATAGACGCTTACATTTTGAACCAGTCTCACTATTTTCCATTCATTGTTGGGTCCTGCCACAACATGATGCTTTTTACGAAATAAGATTTTATGATGTTTCCTCCAAAAAGGATTAAGCTCCACAGATTAATTGAACAAAATATCGCACAGGATTTTGTCTAGAATTTTGACAACAGAGTCTGCAAAGCTTATCAAAAACAGGCTTGGTGCTTTCTGCATACCATTTAACACTTTTTGTCACAATGGAATTAGAATTGCCCTAACTCGACTTGTCACAGAAAAAGATAAAGATAACACTTCTAAACCTTTTAAGAATTGGTTGCATCCTGAGCTTGAGGTGCACTCTTAATGTTTCAAAAACAGACAAGCTTAAATAATTTGACTACAATTTCAAGACAAGGTAACATGATTCAACTAGAAATGTAGACACAAAATCTGCAGATACTGGATGCATGAGCAAAGCACAACGTCAGCGGGTCAGGCAGCATCTGTGGAGGGAAATGGACAGACCACGTTTCGGGTCGGGATCCCACTTCAGTAGGGGGTAGAAAGCTGGAAGAGTGAGGTGAGCGTGGGACAACTAGAAATGCATTTTCAGTATCTCCTTTATTTGATGGGGTTAAATAAGTATATAGTAAAAACATTTTTCCAGTGTAATATTCTGTGATAGAATATTCAGCACCGTGACACAGCAGTAGAGTTGACCTAGACCTCAGGTGCTGTGTGTATGGAATTTGCACGTTCTCCCTGTGACTGCGAGGGTTTCCTCCGGGTGCTCTGGTTTCCTCCCACATGGAAAATGTGTGTAAGTTTGCACTTTAATTTGCTTTTGTAAATTGTCTCTACTGTGTCGGATAGAATAGTGTGCGGGTGATCGCTGGGTGACGTGGGCTCGGTGTTTCCATGTTGTATCTCTAAGCTAAAGTGGTTCACAAAACACTATTCAAATGTGCAATTCCCCAAAGTATTAAAACGCTGCTATTAGAAGCAAGAACAGTAGAAAAAAAGGACCAACGTCAATGTGCAGTGTCTCTAAAACTAACCTAAACTAAGAATCACTCCAACCATCTTGTGGTCGTTCCGATAAGCACAAATCTCGATCTCCAGCAGATTTGGTCCGCTATAACCAAAATTCGTTATAAAGAGGTCTGTAATACCGAGGGTTACTGTGTGACATTATTGGTGATGACTGACCTTTAGGGCCCCGCACTCCAGGTACGCCACGTGCCGCTGGGGCACCTCGCAGTTTGTGGGCGTCTTCAGCTGCTCCTTTACTTGTTAGGTGGCCATGGTTGGTCAATAGGGGGGTGACGGGCTCTGCAGCCGCCAGTAGTGCAACCTGTAACACCAGCGCAGGTGAGGTGAAGAAAGAGAAAGGGGATTACTTAAAATTGGAGAATTCAGCATCCAAAGGAAAAGTGGTTTATATGCAGAAGAATATACAGTAACTTGGATTTGTTCACTCGCTGTCAAACTATTCAAACTTATTCAATATAGTTGATATTTGATGCTGAAACCATTAGGAAAAAATCCATAAAACATCAAATGATCAAAATTACAATTGCCCCATCATGTCTTAATCTATACTGCAATGAGATTTCAATTACTTTAGAGATCATAAACAATGAAGAATATAGTTAGAGACATCATTGCATCAGTAATCTTACAATTTGATTTACTACCTCTCCAGATTAGGTTTCTGAATAAAGATAAGATGGGAAGTTTGTCTACTCATTTGCCCTTTCATTGTAATATATAATCTGCAAACAGAGGGAGATTTTGCCTGGGTTCTCTGCAGTCAAACAGAAATGAGGCAATTCACGTGAAGAATTACCTTCGGCATATCTTAATCAAGTTACAAAATTAAGTTGAAAGAATTCCAACACCCGTCTTAACGTATGCCTACACACATACATGAAAAACAAACATGGTAATAAAAAGGAATTGCAGATGCTGCTTTATACCAAAGATAGATACCAAATGCTGGAGTAACTCAGCGGGTCAGGCAGCATCTCTGGAGAAAATGGATAGGTGACGATTCGGGCCAAGACACTTCTTAGACTGAAGAAGGGATCTGACCTGAAACGTCACCTCTTCATTTTCTCCAGAGATGCTGCCTGACCCGCTGAGTTACTCCAGCATTTTGTGTACGGATTGTACATGGAACCTTTCCACTGAGGAAATTGCCACAAGAATGCTGTCATTTAGTTTAGTTTATATATTGTGGAAACAGGCCCTTCAGCCCATCGAGTACATGCTGACCATGGCTCACCCGTTCACACTAGTTCTATGTTCACATACACTCCCTACACACGAAGGACAATTTACAGAGGCCAAATAACCTACAAACCCACGCGCCTTCAGGATCTGGGAGGAAATCAGAGCACCCGGAGAAAACCCACGCAGTCACTTGGACAACGTGCAAACTCCACACAGACAGCACCCGAGGTCAGGATTGAACCTGGGTTTCTGGCGCTGTGAGACAGCAGCTCTACCAGTTGTGCACAGCTTTTCTCTCCATTCAACGGGGTAGAATGTAATGAAGAATAGATCAAGAGTAGAGAACAAAGTTGGCACCAGAACCAAGATGTTATAGCTGTCAAAGGTAGAGCAAAAATGTTGGGATATTTTCCTTTACAAATCATTCTCCCAGGGACAAACTAATAGATGACACAAGTAACACAAAGACAAACTGGTTCAATTTTTGAGAGAGTCAAAGGCTTGTGGCACAAATACACTAGGAATAAGAAATAGATCCTAAAAATAATTTGGTTCTATAAGAATGGGACTCTGAAGAGTGATGTGCTGGTGTTGGCAATTGTCCAGAGGAGGTTAATGAGAATGACCCCAGGGATGATTGGGTTAACATATGATGAATGTTTGACGGCACTAGGCCTGTACTCGCTGGAGTTTAGAAGGACAAGGGGGGACCTCATTGAAATTTACTAAGTGAAAGACCTGGATTGAATGGATGTGGAGAGGATACTTCCACTAGTAGGAGAGTCTAGGACCAGAGGGCACATCCACAGAATAAAAGGACGTACCTTTAGAAAGGAAATGACAAGGAATGACAATGACAAGGAATTTCTTTAGACAGAGGGTGGTGAATCTGTGGAATCTGTGGAATTCATTGCCACAATTGGTTATGGAGGCCAAGTGATTGGGTATTTTTAAAACGGAGATTCTAGATTAGTAAGGGTGTCATGGGTTACGAGGAGAAGGCAGGAAAATGGGGTTGAGAGGGAAATATAAATCAGCCGTAATTGAATGGCAGAGTATACTTGAAGGGACGAATGGCCTAATTCTGCTCCTATGACTTACTTCATTTAGAAATATGAGATTCACTATCATTATTGAGTCAACTAAGCTTAGCTCCTATAGAAGCAAAGGAGGAGAGAAAGGGGAAGGGAAGGATAAGTTATAAGGCTTGGTTGATGGCGATTGATTGGGATGAGGCTCCTGCAGAATAATAACACAGTATAGATACGCGGGCCAAATGGCCTATTCTGCGCCACGAATGATCTGTCAAATATGGCATTGTGCAATGCACCTCAATGTACCTTTTGTTCCAGTGTTCCCAAACGGTCTGTCAGCTGGGAAATTCTACTGCAGTTCAAACAATCTGTAAAAGAGTAGCAATTTTTAATAAGAATTTCAAGTTTTAAAAAAAGATATCGACGCATTAAGAAAATAAGATATAGACACTGAATGCCCGTACCATTATAAATGTTTTGAGTTACATTTTTCTCTTTAGTTTAGAGGTACAGCGCGGAAACAGGCCCTTCGGCCCATTGAGTTCGCTCCTACCAGTAATCCCCACGACTATTAACAATTTTTACCGAAGCCAAATCGACCTACAAACCTGCATGTCTTAGGAGTGTGGGAGGAAACCGGAGCATCCGGAGGAAACCCACGCGGTCACGGGAGAAATGTACAAACTCCAAACAGACAGCACCGGTAGTCAGGATTGAACCTGGGTCTCTGGCACTATAAGGCAACTGTGCCGTCAATTTTTTCTCTTCTAAAATTTCATTTGAAAGTCCATGTGATAAATGCAACTCAAAATAAAGTCATAGTTACTTGTGATAACTGTGGGAATCAAAGTACATGTTATTTCAGTTCATAATAACCGTAGTAAGTCGACATAGACAGCACCAAAGCATCTTCAGCTCCACTTACCAATTAAGCCAATAGAGATGTCTCGGAGTTCTATAATGGAGTTTTAGTTAAGATTTGGAGACCCAGCTGAACATCTCCACAGATGGGACTGCCAAAAGACAAATTCTAAACTGATTTCCCCTCCATAACCAAGGACATTGACTTAATGATCTAACTTCTTCACCACTGCATAAGCCAATCATTTCAAACTGAGTGTGTAGGAAAGAACTGCAGATGCTGGTTTACACTGAGGATAGACAGAAAGTGCAGGAGTAACCCCACGGGTCTGGCAGCATCACTGGAGAAAAGGAAGCGGTGACTTTTAGGGTTGAAACACTTCTTCAGGCTGATTGACTGACAAATCAACCCCTTTTCCAACTTTCTTCACCCCACCTCCCCCTACAATCAGTTCTCAACCATGAAACATCATCTACCCATGTTCTCCAGAGATGCTGCCTGACCTCCTGAGTTACCCCAGCACTTTTGCCTCCTTTTGAGTATTAAACAGCATCTGCAGTTCTTTACTGTATATTTCATGTATATTACATGTATATTTCAACTTTTATCTGCTTTAACCAGAAATGGGGAGGTTACATGTTTCTCATGTTTTTTATTGCAAATTTAAAATCAGCACAATTTCAGAGCATTGATACTTTTTTTGTGAAAAGAAATGTCTAAGGAATGGAAGGATATGGATTCTGTGCTGGCAGATAAGACTTGGTCTTGGCATCATGTTCGGCACATACATTGTGGGCCAAAGGGCTGTTCCTGCGCTGTTCCTTATATTTGATTATTGCTAAATATTTAATAACCTAATAAGTAAAAAGTATTAAACTAATTAAAATCAAAAACAAAGAAAATCTAGTTTTAACTTCTTAAGGCGTTTCGCTACTTCTAAAAAGTTAAAAACTTGATTTTCACATTTTTAAATAGCTTTATACTTTTTTGTTATTGGTTTATTAACGAAATTTAATTCAAACTTGTTTTTGAATGACAAATAAAGAAATTCAATTCAATTCAATTCAATTAGAAGTTGATTGGTCACAAATGGCAAAGCAGAAACTGGAGTATATTGATGGAAACATTGTTGATAAATGTATCTTGAATTTTTAATTGATCTGCATACCAACACCATGTTGTCTACATATAAAGCACTGCCAAGTACTGAGTTGTAAGTAAATAAGTTAGTTTATTGGCCAAGTATTCCCATACAAGGAATTTGCCTTGGTGCTCCGTCCACAAGTAACAACATGACATACAGTGACCGTTACGAATGACTCAGAAAACACTAAACATTAATAATAATAAAACATTAATGATAAAACACCATTGATCAAGCATGTGAACCAACATAATACCAGATCAAAGGGAGGCTATGGATTTTTGGCTAGTAGAGCAACAACTCGTGGATAAAAACGGTTTTTATGTCTGGCTGTGGCAGCTTTGACAATCCGGAGTCGCCTTCCAGAGGGAAGTGATTCAAAGAATCAGGGTGAGAGGGGTCAGAGATGTTGTTTTGTATTTGTTAAGCCACTGAGGTCAGGCCACGCTCAAGTTTGAAGAGAGAAGGTACGGTGATTGATATCGGCATCTGAAAGATCTGCATCTGATCTCCTTCGTGGCCCAAGGAAGATCAGACATTGGGACCCACGCCCTATTACCCCGGGCAGTGGAGAGCAATGCCTGCCTGTGTGTTGGCGGAAGCAGCCGCGTGAGGCCTTACAGTAGCCGGGCAAGCGAGTGGATCAAGTGCAGCTGACAGCATCGCGCTGGGCCAGGCCGACCTCTACTTCATCCATCCAGTGCTGCCAGGACACCGGGCCTTAAAGTGCGAAAATAAGAAACTGCAGCTCTCTTTGGGACAAGATCGGACTTTTCAGAGACTTGGAAGATGTCTGAATGTGGCGACTCTCTGCGTGCTGCTCCACAAGAGGATCTATTGTACTCATGTACACTGGATAAGCACGCAGAACAAGCCTTTCACTGCGTCTCTGTGTACATGACTATAATAAACCAAACTAAATAAACTAAACTAAAAAAGTTGTCCCAAGGACTGCTTTCTACTGGCATTACAGATGGTATCTCATTTTACACTTAACATTTGTTTTTGGGTTCAATTAAGTGATTTGTTTTAATGAATCAATCATTTACCTTATCCACACTTTCATGAAAATATTTAGCACTTTTGTTTTAATCAGTCTGACTGCCAGTCCCATTGAATGTTTTAATAACTTCAAAAATAACAATGGATTGTTAGTGCAGAGAAGCCAAGAGCAATGTTCTTGATACTTTGCCAGATGACAAAAAGTTAAAGTAAACCGAGGAAAACATCGACTGGATTGGGGTGGATGGAGGATTTAAGGGACACTTCCTAATGGGGCCCAACCAGGCAGTGAGTGGTCCAGTGACCAAAGGCTGTTGCCCACATTGGTCATGCTTCTGAACGGCCAAGTGACTATCCTCCATTTTCCCGTTGTCGTGACAACGAAGCAGCCAGCAGCCATCTCCATTACTGTAAACATCCCGGCAACCTTTGGCATCGCCTTCGCTCGGTTAAACATGGAAATCCAGAAGCTGCTGACAGCAATTTCCTGCTTCCCCACAGGACGCCCAGCTTGCAGATCACTCAACGCAGATCAATCAATAGCCTGACGAGACAATAACACTTGGGCGGCACAGTGGTTCAGCAGAGGAGTTGCTGCCTCACAGCACCAGAAACCCCGGTTCGATCCTGACTACGGGTGTTGTCTGTACAGCATCTGCACCTTCTCCCTGTGATTCAGATTCCAGCACAACCTCCCTTCTCCTATTCTATACCTCCGCAAATAAAAGAAACACCCTCTATGCCTTTTCAACCACCTTATTGCCCTGCCTTGCCATCTTTAAGGATGTGTTGACATACACTTCATGGCCTCTCAGTTCTTCCAAACCTCTCGTCATTCTCCAATTTATTGTTTATTTCCTTGCCTTGTTGCACTCCCTAAATACATCATCTCACACTTCCTTTGCCAATCCTCTGCCCAAGGACCAGGCTGGTTGACTCTTCCCGTGGTCCAAAGTTTTCGACGTCACCATCAATTACTCAGCAATCCCTCACTTTTCAGCCTCCACAATGAGTCAGCAAATTATTCAACAACGGTCTTCACCCATGTTCCAAATTTCTTTCCAGCACATGTCACTGAAGATTTAATGTTGTAATTTAATGATGTAATGTCATAGGGATGTAATGCTGAGGCTCTATAAGATGCTGGTCAGGCCGCACTTGGAATATTGTGAGCAATTTTGGACACCATATCTGAGGAAGGATCTGCTGGCTCTGGAGATGGTCCAGAGGAGGTTTACAAGAATGATCCCAGGAATGAGTAGGTTAACCTATGATGTGCGTTTGTCGGCACTGGGCCTGTACTCGCTGGAGCTTAGAAGAATGAGGGGGGACCTCATTGAAACATACAGAATAGTGAAAGGCCTGGATGGAGTGGATGTGGAGAGGATGTTTCCACAAGTGGGAGAGTCTAGGACTAGAGGTCATAGCCTCAGAATTAAAGGACGTTCTTTTAGGAAGGAGATGAGGAGAATTTTCTTTAGTCAGAGGATGAATCTGTGGAATTCTTTGCCACAGAAGGCCAAGTCAGTGGATATTTTGAACAGCAGAGATAGATAGATTCTTGATTAGTACAGGTGTCAGAGGTTATGGGGAGAAGGCAGGAGAATGGGATTAGGAGGGAGGGATAAATCAGCCATGAATGAATGGCTGAGTAGACTTGATGGGCCAAATGGCCTAATTCTACTCCTATAATTTATGATTTTATGACCTCAAGATTAAGGAACTTGAACTTGAACAAGTAATTCTGAAGATTCAAGAAAGTGCAGGTGCTAGAATCTTGAACGACAAACAAAGTGGTGGAAGAACATTAAAGACCAACAAAGACCAAATTCCTGGCCACGTTTTCATTTCATCTGATCTTTATTCTTGAACCAGATCCACAGATGATGGTGTTGCAGTTTATGGCAAGATTTTGAAATTTAATAAGAAGTCAATCTCTAGGGAACTTTATATTACAAATCTGAGTAAAATGTGTTCTGAAGAGCTTTGCACTAGAACTCTTACAAAATAAATGCATCTCTTGAAGGAGATTACTAAAGGTGGCGAACACTGCCTGGTCCATCACAGGTACTGACCTCACCGTCATCGAAATCATCTATAGAAGACACTGCCTCAAAAACTCTCATTTGCATTCCTGCCATCGGGAAGAAGGTACAGGAGTCTGAAAACCGTGACTACTAAGTTCAAGAATGGCTTCTTCCCAATAACCATCAACTTCTTGAACACTACACCACGCTTTTCGATGAACCAAGGACTATCTTTGGTTGCACTAGAGACTTCTAAGTACAACAACCAAGATGCCCCATCTACACTAGTCTCACCTGCCTGTGTTCAGCCAATATCCCTCTAAACCTGTCCTATCCATGTACCTGTCCAAATGTTCCTGAAATGTTGCGATAGTACCTGCCTCAACTGCCTCCTCCGGCAGCTCGTTCCATACACCCACCACCCTTTGTGTAAAAAAGATTACCGCTCAGGTTCTTATTATATCTTTTCTTGCCAGACTTTCGTTCCACCCCTCCACACCTATATCTCTGAACTAAACTCAGGTTACAAAGTGAGAATGCAAGGGTGCTGCGATGTTAAGCGAGTTATTTCTTAGAATTCTTTCAAATAATTTTCAGTAAAGTTCTACATAATGAGACTTATGGATGAAGTCACTGCGCACTGAATCAGGGGGTGAGTTTTACAATGGGGAACCAGCTGGCTGCAAGACAAAAAGCAGAGATTAGCGATAAATAACAATTAAGAGCGCATTAGTGGGGAAGTCAGGCACCTCTGGGCTTTTCTGCTGATTTTGAACTTGCAATGAAAAACACAAACTTTCGATAGAAAATTGTCCACTCCGAGATTGGCAGCAAATTGCATGGCATTAATCAAAGTGAAAAACGAGCTCATAATTATTTCATTGTGCCTATATCTGAGATGTTGCAAGTTATTTAGAAAAATGCACACACTTTAGCAAATAAGAAAGCTACGTGGGAGTTAGCAGCAGAGTGATTCGGGAGTGGAAATGCACCAATCACTCGAACCTTAACTTGTTGACAAGGCTTTAAACAAAAACACACTAAGCACTGGGGGGAGGGAGTGGTGTTTCGGGGGGGGGAAGGGTACAGAGAATGGAAGGAGTTATGGTAGACTGTCCGTTAGGGAACGTTGCCGACTGGCCCGCTCCAGACTGCAGGAGTACGTGCTGAGGGACGCATACTAAAGCTTGGTGCAGCCAGCGCCAAGGCTCTGTGGGGAGGAGCACACAGAGGGTCCTTCCGCTGCTGGATATCGGGGGGCAGAGTCCGGTGGGTGCGCCCCTCAAACAAAGGAAGGGTTATCACCCCAGGGGACCAAGAGTATTTTTTATTCTGCATAAAGTTTATTTTGATAAAATAGAGTTGTGCTAGACATCTGATGAAGCTTGGAGGACTGTGCAATGTTCCACAAAACACAAAGTGCTGGAAGAACTCAGTGGTTCGGGCAGCATCTGTGGAGGGAATGGAGGAATGTGAAGTTAAGGGCCTGTCCCACTTTGGCAACCTAATCCACGTGACCAGAAGAGTGCCTTCGACCTTCAAGCTCGAGGGCACTCGCCTGGAAAGCCTCGAGCTGGATCGGCCAGCCGCGTTGTAACCACGAGCAGGATCGACCGAAGCGCGAGCTGCATCTACAGACCGCGCACACACAAACACGTCGCGAAGGTGGGGGCCATGGAGAGCGGAGTAGTGCTGACTGCGCGATGAAGATGAAGGTAAACGGTTGCCACAGAGTACAGTAAGTCCTTTAGAGAGCGTGGGGGGGGGGGGGGGGGGTGAGAGAAGGGGAGAGAAGGAGAGAGAAGGAGAGAGAAGGAGAGAGAAGGGGAGAGAGGAGAGAGAAGGGGAGAGAGAAGGGAGACAGAAGGGGAGAGAAGGGGGGGAGAAAGGGAGAGAAGGGGGGAGAGCAGGAGTGTAGACGGTTTTAAGAAGCATAATAAAGTTAGCGGGCATTTTACCTACTGGTGGGTCTTCTAGGTCGTGAAACTCCAATGAGCCAAACAAAATGGCCGGTCAGCGAAGGAGATGGCCTTCGACTGCCTGTAAGTAAATAGCGACCCCACTCCACTGCCCTTCGACCAAACGGCGACATATTTTTAGTCGAGGCCGGTTTTAATCATGATGAAAAAAAAGCAGCAACCTAGATGAAGCCTCGACCACGCGGAAACCACTTTCGACCATTAGGGAGAGTGACCAAAATCTCCTGTGACCTCGTGATGACCTTGCAGCGACCAGGGGTGGCGGGCAAGGTCACCAGAGGTTGCTGTGGAGGTCTCCTAAGTGGGACAGGCCCTTTACTGTCCTATTAATGAAGACATCTTTGTGGATCCTCAACCTTCCTCTTCCAAAGTCAACAATCAGTTCCTAGGTTTTACTGTCGTTGGGAGCAAGGTTGTAGTTCTGGCGCCATTTGGTCAGTCAATCGATCTTGTTCCCATACTCTGACTCATCGTCATCGGTATTTCGTCCAACAGCCGTGGTGTCGTCAGCGAACTTGAAGATGTAGTACTAACTGTCCCCGGCTACACAGTCATGGGTATAGAGTGAGTAAAGCAGGGGGCTGAGCACGCAGCCTTGAGGTGCATTGTACAATAGTCACCATGGAATCGAGCAGAGAATTAAGATTCACCCAGGGTGGACAATGTTTGGAACTTGGTTATAGTCATAGAGACATAGAGTCGTACAGTGTGGAAACATGCCCCTCTGCCCAACTTGCCCACACCGACCAACATGTCTCCTCTATACAAGTCCCACCTGCCTGCGTTTGGCCCATATTCCACTAAACCTATCCTATCCATTGTACCTGACTAAATGTTTCTTAAACATTGCGTTAGTACTTGCCTCAACGCCCTCCTCTAGCAACTCGTTCCACATACCCACCACCCTCTGTGTAAAAATGTTACTCCTCAGGTTCCTATTAATTATTTCTCCCCTCACCTTAAACCTATGTCCTCTGGTTCACGATTCCCCTACTCTTGTCAAGGGATTCTGAGCGCTTACCCGATGTATTCCTCACATCCATAAGATCATCCCTCTTCCTCCTGCACTCCTTGGAATAGAGTCCGAGCCTGCTCAACCACCCCCTCTAGCTCATGCCGTGGAGTCCTGGCAACATCCTCGTTAATATTCTCTGCGCCCTTTTCAGCTTGACAACATCTTTGAACAGTCGAGGCACTGAATTGGACATTGGAGGACGGCGTTAGGGGGAGAAAGGAATCACACCTGCTAATGGAATTTGCTGTGGAAACTGAGAGGAGGTTGAAGTAGGATGGAGTCTTCTGATTGAATGGACCTCTGCAAGCCACATGGTGCAGTGCAATTCCACTTGCCAGCCATCTGACCATTGTGTCGGGAAGCAGTGGTACGTCAATTAAACTTCACAAACAACTGCAATGTGAAAGGTTCCTCATTATTTTCATTGCAAGTTAACGTATCAGATTTCCTTTCTAGCCATCCCCAGAAAGCAATCATTGTGGCACCTGGCCTACAGAATATGAAGTAACAGTGAGGTCAGATCCAGATTTGAAAGATAGACACAAAGTGCTGGAGTAACTCAGCGGGTCAGGCAGTATCTCTGCAGTGACATTTTGGGTCAGGACCCTTCTTCAGACTGCTGAATGACTGCTGGATCCAAAACCAGTCTTCAGAGACATGCATGCCTCTCTACACAACTGTCCTGTCGATGAAGATAGGTTTGTGGATCCTCAGCCTTCCTCTACCAAACAAATTCTTGCATTTGAAGTAGTCTGAAGAAGGGCCCCAACCTGAAACGTTGCCTATCCGTTTTCTCCAGAGATACTGCCTGACCCGCTGAGTTACTCCAACACTTTGTGTACATCTCGGGTATAAACCAGCAACTGCAGTTCCTTCTACAGATCTGGATTTGGTAAGGTCCCTTCATGAGATATGTGCACAATGCAAATAGGCAACTCTCGATCAAGAGAAAATCAGGCCTCTTCTTGACTTTCCCGCAAGTCCACACTAAACAGCAACAGCCCTTACCTCTGGAATTCTTGGCAGAAGTTAAGTAAATGATTGAATGATAATAATGTTGTGCTTGAATATGCCCATCTCAATGTAAACCAGCTGACCCATTAGGGAGCTATGCATATCTTTCAACAATAAATACAGTGCCAAACACGCTTTTAGTTACACTGATTTCTGGCTTTATCATAATATTTTGGATGAAATGTTTCTTAAACCATGCATAATAGACGATTTCCTAGCGTTAAACGTTAACAACCTTCATTACACTTTCAGCCGAGCTCTGAAAATATGAACAAATATACAAATGCAAAGCCTCATCGTCGCTGAGTAAAGCTAAACCACATGTCCTAGTTGTACAAGATATTGGGGAAGTTGCAGTCAGGAGTATTCTGTTCAGTTTTATTCACCCCTGTTTTAGGAAAAATGTCATTAAGCTGGAAAGGGTGCAGAGAATACTTACGAGGATGTTGTTAGGACTTGAGGACCTGAGGTACAGGGAGCGTTTGGGCAGGTTAGGACTTTATTTGCGGGAGACTGAGGGGTAATTTTATAGAGGGCAATAGATACAATGGATGCATAGTTTTTTCCCTACACAATAGGAAAATCAAGAAGCAGGGACATGGATTTAAAGAGAGAGTGGAACGATTTAATAGGGGCAACTTCTTCACACAGAGGTTACAGGGTATTTGCAACGAGCTGCCAGTTGAGACAGATACAATAACAACAATTAAGACATTGAAGATAGACACAAAATGCTGGAGTAACTCAGTAGAGAGAAGGTCGAGATCCTTTTTCAGACTGAGAATCAGGGGAAAGGAAAATGAGAGATGTAGACAGATATATAGAGAGATATAGAACAAAGAAATGAAAGATATGCAAAAAAGTAACTAAAACCCAAGATAATTGTGCTGTAACACCAGAATAAGCGCTCAACTAAGAAAACCAAGCCCAATGTCACAGTAGTATCTAAACCGCTTATACACACTTATGTTATAGGACAATGACTAATTCCATATTCAGTGATAAGCTATCTACATGTTAACAAACATACAAGCTAAATGTTTCACCAAGAAACTTAATCCCAATGCTGCATGAAAATCTAAGATGCCTTAACACAGTTAAACTATGGGACGATTAAAAGCGTTGGTGTGTAGATGCCGGTATGCCATTGCTTGAGGTTATAAAGTGGGCATCTCCCTTCACTGGTGTTTTGTTGCTTTAAGCCCACGACACCTCAGGATGGCTCAACAGTTAGCCAAAACCAATACCTAATTATTGTACATCGATTACAATTTACCATCAGAATGCAATAGAAGTAACGCCTACATCTTTGTCAGAAACCGTGGTGCAGAAGTGGAATTCCCAGCAGTTGTGGCAGGGACTCGCAGGAGTCACCAGGTGCCACCACATGATAGAGTAGAAGACCCATGAAAATTCTCAGTGATAGTTTCCTTTACCTAGGGATTGGTATGGATTACATCAGCCACTTTACATCGAACGTTAAAGCTCACATTCAATTTTCATGAGTTGGGGAAGATATACAGTAACATTTGAATGATTTTTGATAATCTTCCAACTTGCATTTGAAATGGACTTTGATTTAGGATTTCTTCCAACATCAGTCACTTAAACAGAGAACTTTTGCTCATCTGACATGGGTTTCAGGTTCACACATATGATTCAATATTTCACTGTTGTTTGGTGTTTATTAAAATTATGGTCAAGAGATATCTCTTCTACTTTAGTGATTCAGTGCGGAAACAAATGCCCTTCGGCCCACCGAGTGCGTTCTGACCAGCGGTCACCCCGTACGCTAGCACTATCCTAAACACCCGGGACAATTTACAATTTTACCGAAGCCAATTAGCCTACAAACCTGTTCGTCTTTGGAGTGTGGGAGGAAACCGGAACATCCATAGAAAACCCACGCGGTCACAGGGAGAACGTCCAAACTCTGTACAGTTGCTCCTCGACGTACGATGCTCCGACTTACGATATTTCGATTTTACGATGGTGCAAAAGCGATACACATTCAGTAGAAACCGTACTTTGGATTTGGAATTTTGATCTTTTCCCGGGTTAGCGATATGCGGTCTGATACTCTGGCGCGACGCTGGGCAACGGCAGCGAGCCACAGCTCCCAATCAGCCACGCGATCATGAGCGTAAACAACCATTTACACTTGTGATCGCATCAATTACGCCAATTGGATGTTAATTATTTATCGCGTCAATTTACGAAATTGACGTTAATTACGAGAGATTCGCAACAACTGACAGGCAGATACAGTGTCGATGCCCCAGTGCCTTCTCCCACTATTCTCGAGCCTTATCAGAAGAGAGATAATGTTTGGTAGGTTAGGTGTATTAAATGCATTTTCGACCTACGATATTTTCGATTTATGATGGGTTTATCGGAACGTAACCCCATCGTAAGTTGAGGAGCAGCTGCACGGAGAGCACCCGCTGTCAGGATTGAACCTGGGGCACTGGCGCCGTAAAGTAGCGACTTCACTGCTGTGCCACTGTCCTGCCCTTTTGTGCAAATAATCCACACATTATATCAAAAATCCCTTCAAAAATTGCCTTTACAATTTTTACTGCAACCATTACAAACATATCTGTCTGGCACATACAGGTGATTACGTAGTGATAATACATGGTGGATGAGAGCTTTTCTCAGTTAGATTACTAATCACGTCTCTTTGCGTCGCGGCCATGTTTCCACCAATCTTTCCACCACTATGCGCAAGAAGCACAAGAAGCGCAAGACGCCATTGTATGCAGATGCCGAGAAGTGTGTTCAGCTCTGGCTGAACAATTCTAATCTTGTGATGTGGACACGATAAGAAGAAGTCTCTTCGAACCTCAAAGACCTCTTCCTACCCACTCTCTTTATTGTCCCCCCCTCACCCTGATACATACACATTTCTCCCACCTTCCTCCACCCTGCCTGTCACACTGCTCCTTTTCCCTCCATCCCACACTCATCTCCCATCTCCTATATTTCCCTAACTTCACCCCCCACTTTTACCCGCCCCTTGCCCCTTCCACCCATATCTCTCCCTCCAGCCTTACTTCTCTCCTTATCTGATACCCTTTATCTACTTTTCACCTCTAGCCTTTGTCACTCACTCCCCCCATCTTCCAATCAAACCCCCCTCACCTGTATCCACCTATCACTTGCCAGGCTTCGTCCCACCCCCACCTCTCTTTTCCATGTTCTTCAGTCTGAAGAAGGGTCCCCAACCTGAAACGTTGCCTGTCCATTCCCTCCACAGGTGCTGCCTGACCTGTCGAGTTCCTCCGGCGCTTTGTGTTTTGCTCATGATTCCTGCGCCTGCAGTTCCCCGTCTTCTCTCACAAGATATTCAATTTGAAAATTTGCCAAACAATGAAATCATGAAGGAGAATGGTGAAACTTGCATCAGAACATGCGTACCATCCCCAATCATTACTCAACATACTGGCATGCTGCAATGCAGAGAACTATACTCTGCACCCTGTATCTTTCCCATTGCTCAACCTATTGTACTTGAGTTTGTCTTGATTGCACTTATGCATGGTATATCTGATGTGTTTGGATAGCATGCAAAACAAAGCTTTTTGACTGTACCTCAGACAATAATAAACATAAATCTACACCTAAACCTTAACTTAACTTTCAAAGATTTTGATTTATAAAAAAGTTTTGGCTGAATCATTTCAGATTATGGCCTTGGGGTTCAGCTTGAAGCTGAAACAATACTCAAGTGGAATTTCAATAGTCATGCATTTTTGGATAAAATATGAATGTAAGCCTTCGGTGAGCATGTTTTATGAGTGCAATTTTGTGTGGCTGTTTAATCAGGAAGGCAGTAAATCATCTGGGAAGCTCTGTTGCAGCTTTCTGATCTGACATGGCACCCGCCCAGCAGACTGTCGACAAGAATGGTGATCTCAAGTTTCTTCCTCTGAGATGGAGGGAATTAAGGATCTATAATAGTTTTTCCTTCAAACTGTGTAGGGTAGAGGGCAAACAACTCAAACTGAGAATGATTTTCCCATCATTGACATTTCCTATAAAGTCCGCCGTACAGTCAAATAAGATAACAGAACATTTCTATAATTAACTTGTTAAAATGAACTTGTTGAGATTTAGGCGCAGGAAACAATTCTTGCATTTTATTCATAAACCACTTAAAACTATAAAACTTTAATTATTTGTAAGTGTTATTGAAATATTAATTTAACTGCTTTGGAAGTAAAGCAATCAAGAATATCAAGCAACATCTTTCCAAAAGGGCTTCAGTGATATAGGTAAGACCACATTTTCTCCTGTCTCGAATGATACTTGCTTTTTTTTCATGTGTTTCTACAGTATTTTTACCATCAGACAAGCGAGATGGCAGGAAACGTTGGCTCGACTTACTTTCATCTCTTCAGACCAATCTCTGGTAGAAATAATGTCCAAGCACTTGGAAAAAGTCTCTGATGGGAAAATGGCAAGACGGAACAGTGTCCCCACAGATAAATTAGTGATCTTTATTCTTGAACTAGAGGCATGTGATGTTGTTGCAGCTTACGTTAATAGTTTGAAATGTAAAAAGAAGTCATTCCCTAGGAAATGAGAGGAGATTTTATATTACAAAGCTGTGTAAAATACATTCTCCCACTAGAACGCTTACAATATAGATGTGACTCTTGAAGAACATTACATAAAGACCGGTCCTGGGCCCTGCACATTAATGCAATCACAAAGAGAGCCCATAAACCTCCCTACTACCTCAGATTGGGGACATTCGGTATGTCGATGGATGGTCTTGTAAACATCCACAGGTATGCCATAGAGAGCATCTTGACTGGTTGCATCACGGCCTGTTTCGGCAACTCAAACACTCAGGAGCAAAGGGAATTACAAAAGGTGGTGAACACTGCCCGGTTCATCTCAGGTACTGATCTCGCCACTATCAAAGGCATCTACACGTAGCCAGCATCATCAAAGACCCACACCACCCCGGCCGTGCTCTCATTTCACTCCTGCCATTGGGAGGAAGAAGGGACAGGAGTCTGAAAACAGTGACCACCAGGTTGAAGCCCAGCTTCTTCCTAACACCATCAGGCTCTTGAACACTACACAACGCCAACCTCAACACTACACAATGCTAACCTTTGGTTGCACTAAGGACTTTTTTTTTGCATTTGTTTTGGGATTATTAATTTATTTAATTTTGCTTATTACTTATTATCTATATATAGTTTAGTTTATTATTGTCACGTGTGCTGAGGTACAGTAAAAAAAGCCTTTTGTTGCGTACTGTCCAGTCAGCGAAAACACTATACATGATTACAAACAAGTTGCCCAGGACACAGGGAATAACGTTTAGTGCAAGATAAAGTCCAACCAAGTAAGATCAAAGATAGTTTGAATGTCTCTAATGAGGTAGATAGTAGCTCAGGACTGCTCCAGTTGTTGGTAGGATGCCTGTTCAGTTGCCTGATAACAGCCGGGAAGAAACAGTCCCTGAATCTAGAGGTGTGTTCTATTTAAAGGCCTCAAGCAATCATTTCCATGTTCCGCTGTTGGCACACATGACAATTAAACACTCTCTTGACTTGACTCCGATCGTCAGAGGCATGCTTAACAGATGACATGCAAGCTCGTAAGACAATTATTATCTTGAGATTTGTTCAATTAGTACGCTTGTGAGATTTTTAAACTGAAGAAACTTTGACATTTTAAAAGATGTGGAGCCGTTTGCCGATCTGCAGACATTTATTCCATTGCCACAGAAGTCCAACAGTCTGGTTTCACTTAGAACCATAAAACTATGGGTTAGGTCAGCTTAACAATGAGCCAGCTGTCATTTCCACGTTTGGGGAGATAGGTGGAGGGAGTGGGGGGGGATCACCGAGAGAAATAATTTGGGATAGGTCATGTTCCCATTGAGAGATGAGGAACCCAAGATACTAATGCAAGCAGATACATCTTCCCAGCTAAAGGATGAGTACAAGATGAGGAAATACTGTTCACTGGATTGTGGAGATTCCTTCCTGACCTACATGCTGATTTGGGAGGGAAGGGGAGTAAAAAGGTGCCTTCTCCAGCTTTGTCATCTGTGAGCCATATGACTTTTATCAGCCCCCTCATTTTTCATGCAGAAGGATTCCCAGAGAATCTATAAAAAATAAAACAGGAGGCCTCCCTTCAGCGAGAAATTGTTCTTGTAGACTTTAGAGATACTGTGTGGGAACAGGCCCCTCAGCCCACCAAGTCCGCGCTGATAAGCAATCACCCCTTAGACTAGCACTATGCTACAGACTAGGGACAATTTACAATTTACAGAAGCCAATTAACTTACAAACCTGTATGTTTTTGGAGTGTGGGAGGAAGCCGAGGCACCTGGCGAAAACCCACGCGGTCACTGGGAGAACGTGCAAACTCCACACAAACAGCACCCCAGGTTGGGATCGAACCCGGTTCTCTGGCGCTGTGAGGCACACATTTGAGGGAAGGTGGATTATTTTTTTAAAAAGGAAAAACAAGCACTGCCACATGAGAAGGGAAACAAAAACCACAGAGCCACTCTGCAGATGGAGAGAGTGTGATGGTGCAGATTGGCAGCACAAAGCTGACATAAAGCAACAACATTAGGCAACTTCCAACAGCATATCCAACTTCAACAAAATGTCACTCCTTGACAGGCAGTCATGTAAGAAGCTGCAAAACTAAACATTCCTCTACTTGGTAACACAGCGCTGCTGGAATTAAACCATGAAGGAGGCACTGTAAGACAGCAGTGACCCAGAAAAAGCTCTCTCTTCAAAAATAAACACCTGCATCTGCAAACATCGCCTTCGATGTGTCAGGACAATTACACAAGTGCCTATTTCCACATCCATTGAAGACACGTCTCAATGCCAACCCAGGCCGACTGTTGAGAAGCATTTGAATTGGTTTCATACAAAGACATCACATAGTTTTACTGGAGCAGTTGTAGTAATATTGGCAACCTTCACTGTTACAAGTCAACCCCAAACATTGACACACAAAAGAAACGGAAATTCTATAAATACATTTAATCAAAAGGACATAGACAAGTTTATTTTTATTTATCAAAGGGAAGTCGATATGCCATTAATTGTACGTCGCTGTCTCTGAATTCAGGAGGCAATTAGAAATCAATTAGATTGGTGACTCTAGGATAAATATTTTGGACAAAACTAGGCAAGTTCGACAAGCCCTTTACTTCCCAACTGTTATCAGGCAACTGAACCATCCTACCACCAACTAGAGTGCAGTCCTGAGCTACTATCTACCTAATTGTAGATCCTCTGACTATCTTTGATCAGACTTTAACTTGCACTAAACGTTATTCCCTTTATCCTGTATCTGTGCATTGTGGATGAGACTCGATTGTAATCGTGTATAGTCTTTCCACTGACTGGATAGCTTCGCACTGTACCTTGGTACACATGACAATAAACTAAACTAAATAATAGACTAACACACCCAGGAATCACCTGTTGCATGCCAGTCCAACAGGCTGATTTTGTGTTTGTTTTTATATCTTTAACCAATAAAGGATGAATCAAATGCAGCAGATCAAAATGCTGAGTGGCATTCTCACCACATGCAGAGTGTTCATTTCATTGTAACATGATCATAATGTACACTTCTCGTCCGCTCACATTTCTTGGCCGGCATGGGCAAGTTGGGCCGAAGGGCCTGTTTCCATGCTGTATGACTCTATGATTCAATTTATGGAACCAAGATGGCGACAAAGCACTCTCAATTTAATTAAGTTGCACAGTAAAACATTTACTTCAATACATGCAGTGTCCTGATGATAAGCTTTGATCATTTTAATGTTCGCCAAAAAAAAAGTATTATTTATCCAAATTATATACATCCCAGTTTGAATTAAGTGGCAATGTCATCAAATGCTAAGGAATTTCAAGTATCCAATAATTTGGATTACGAATCAGTATTAAGAGTGTTTTGTTCATTAGGCAAGAGGAAGTGTTTTACTGCAAGATCATAGGACATGGGGGCAGAATTAGACCATTCAGCCCATCGAGTCTATGCCATCATTCAATCATGGCTGATTTATTCTCCTGCCTTTTCCCCATAAGCTTTAATGTGCTTCCTAATCAAGAATGTATCAATCCCCGCATTAAAAATACCCAATGCGCTGGTCTCCTCCGCCCTCTGTGACAATGAATTCCACAGATTCACTATCCTCTGGCTAAAGAACTTCCTCCTCATCTCCATTCTAAAGGTAAGTCCTTTTATTCTGAGACTGTGCTCTCTGGTTCTAGACTGACTCATTACTGGAAACACCCTTCCCGGCTTCACTCTATCTAGGCCTTTCATTATCGGTACGTTTCCATGTTATCTCCCCATATCTTTCTAAACTCTGGCAAGTTCAGGCCCAGAGCCTGCAAATGCTCCTCATGCGTTAACCCAATCATACCCAGGATTATTCTCGTAAACCTGCTTTGGATCCTCTCCAAAGCCAGCACATCCTTCCTCAGATATGAGGCCCAAAACTGCTCACAATATTCCAAATGTTGCCTCATCAGCACCTTATAGCCTCAGCATTACATCCTTGCTTTTATACTCTCGTCCCCTCGAAATGAATGTCAGCATTGCATTTGCCTTCCTTACCGTCAACCCAACTGCACTGAAGAGCCCAGGTTTAACTAATGGCAGAGTGCAGTCATCTATGATTAAAGATATCTCCCAGGCAATCAGTGCATTTGTAAATGTTGCAAAATACAGAATCTAACCATTGCAATATGCTGTGCAGATCAACACTGTTTGTGATTGATAAAAAGATACATGCAGTGCCCATTTAAATTTACAGCAAAATCAAATTTCATTCTTGGCTCCCATACGATGTCTATTATTGGTTCAAACTGGCCAAGATACCACCTGCGACTGCACTAAGGTGTTTAAGGCAATATTCACACAAAGACCAAGCGACTTGTTTGTATTTACAGTTTACAGGTGAACGATTCCAGATCACAAGAGCCATAAATGTTAAAAAGCATCAACTTTGTTTACGAGTCTGCCTGTCGGGTATACTGTCGGGAAGCATCACAGCTCTGTCCAAGGCCCGCAAGAAATTGCAGAGAGTTGAGGATGTGGCTCAGTCCATCACACAGACTAGACTCCCCACCATCGACTCCATCTACACTTCATGCTACTTCAGCAAGGAAGCCAACATTATGAAAGACTTGTCCCATCCTGGTCATTCTATAGACTTTACAGATACAGCCTGGAAACTGACCCACGCGGTTACAGGGAGAATGTACAAACATTAGTTGTAAAGTGTGTGCTGATGACCTTTCATCAATATGGCAGCAAAAGATAAGCTCAGGGTAAAGTTAGGTACGGATGCTGAGCTTCTCTGGATGTAATGACAGAATTATTTAACTAAATGGCCAGTTAGGATCTTACTCTGACGTGCTTGAAAACTGTGGCTCTGCTTACTATCCAGCGGTAAGAACATTGAATTCATAAGGTCATAATTGATAGGAGCAGAATTAGGCAATTCAGCCCATTGAGTCTACTCCACCATTCCATCATGGCTGATCTATCTTTCCCTCTTAACCCCATTCTCCTGCCTTCTTCCCATAACCCCTGACACCCATGCTAATCAAAATTAAAATTCTCTAATGTTAAGCAACCTCATCTGATACTCCCCTCCCCCGTCCCCCTTGTACCCATCCTCCACCCTATTGTTTTACCAGCTCCACAGTTCTCCACATTGTTTCTCTTGAGATCACACCTTCCCTCGCCAACAGTGGAGCTGCCAGTCACCATCCTGCCTGAGGTTATTTGTGGCTGGCCTTAATGGTCCTGGTCTTTTCTCACCCACTTTCAGTGTGAAGAAGGGTCCTGACCCGAAACTTCACCCATCCTTTTTCTCCAGAGATGTTACTCACTGTAACCCACTGAGTTACTCCAGCACTTTGTGTTAATCGTTGGTATAAACCAGCATCTGCAGTTCTTGCACTCCCTGGGTGTTCACATCAGCTCAAGCTGTCAACTGCTGGATCAACTCTGCCCACAACAATTATATAAGGTAGACAAAAATGCTGGTGAAACGGGTGAGGCAGCATCTATGGAGCGAAGGAAATAGGCGACGTATCGGGCCAAGACCCTTCTTCAGACTGATGTGGGGATGGGGGGGGGGGGGAGGGGCGGGAAGAAGAAAGGAAGAGGCGGAGACAGTGGGCTGCGGGAGAGCTGAAAAGGGGAGGGGAAAGAGGGAGAAAACAGGAACTACCTGACATTGGAGAAGTCAATGTTCACACCGCTGGGGTGTAAACTACCCAAGCAAAATATGAGGTGCTGGTCCTCCAATTTACGGTGGGCCTCACTCTGGCCATGGAGGAGGCCCAGGACAGAAAGGTCAGATTCAGAATGGGAGGGGGAGTTGAAGTGCTGAGCCACCGGGAGACCAGGTTGGTTATTGCGAATCGAGCGGAGACATTGGGCGAAGTGATCGCCAAGCCTACCCTTGGTCTCACCGATGTAGAGCAGCTGGCACCTAGAGCAGCGGATGCAATAGATGAGGTTGGAGGAGGTGCAGTTGAACCTCTGTCGCACCTGGAACGACTGCTTGGGTCCTTGAATGGAGTCAGGTGGGGGGGGGGGGGGGGGGGGGTAAAGCGACAAGTGTAGCATTTCCTGTGGTTGCAAGGGAAAGTGCCAGAGAGGGAGTGCTTTGGGTGGGAAGGGACGAATTGACCAGGGTGTTAAATTGTTCTTAAACAATTAGACAAGGATTGTTTTTAGTTTTAGGATACAGCCACTAAATGTTGTGCCTTTACCTGTATATGTGCTCTGTGGATAGCTTGATTGGAATCATGTTTAACCTTTTCTTTGACTGGATAGCACGCAAACAAAAGCTTTTAGACGAACCTCAATACACATGATAATAAACCAAACCTAACCAAACCAAACCTTTTGGCCCACCGAGTCCACACCGGCCATCAATCACCTGCTTTGTGTTATCCTACTTTGTCATCCATTCCCTTAACACGAGAGGTAGTTCACAGTGACCAATTAACAATTAACATGCCTTTGGGATGTGGACGGTCACAGTGAGATCGTGCAAACTCCACACAGACAACATCTGAGGTCAAGATAGAAACCTGTTCTAAAGTCTCTCCTGCAACGCCACCACTCAGCTTCCAAAGCTTCTGTTGATTTGTAAAAGCAGCAGGATTAGTTAAGGCCGACAACATTGTTCTGAGTGTCTCTCGATAACTGGTAAGGAACAGGCAGCAGTGCCCTTCATCCAATTGTAACACGGGGCGGCACAGTGGTGCAGTGATGGAATCGCTGCCTCACAACGCCAGCGACCCGGGTTCGATCCTGACCACGGGTGTTGACTGTACGGAGTTTGTACCTTCTCCCGTGACCATGTGGGTTTCCATCAGGTGCTCCAGTGTCCACCCACATTCCAAAGACGTGCATGTTTGTAGGGTAATTGGCTTCTGTAAATTTTCCCAAGTGTGTAGGATGGAACTAGTATACGAGTGATTGCTGGTTAGAGTGGACTTGGTGGGCCGAATGGCCTGTTTCCACGCTGTGTCTTCTAAAACTAAACCTAAACATCCACTGGACAGAGCCTGTGCATTGATACCACCATTTATTCCACATTGAAACCAACTTTGGCAGACGGTAACTCGGCTTTTAAACACTCCTCCAATTCATCGCCATCCATGGCTAATGACTGCAAGGACCTAGGTTGGAGAAATTTCACTTCACTTCTAAATTTCCTGCCCTCATTGAACAAGTCTGCAGCTGTAATCCACGCAGATATACACTGTCAACACAAACCAAGTTGCTGCTAGCTTTTGAACAAAATGGCTTTGGGAGAATAAAGCACCAAAGTTTAATAATTGATCAACATTCCTTCGCTCCATAGATGCTGCCTCACCCGCTGAGTTTCTCCAGCATTTTTGTCCACCTTCAATTTTCCAGCATCTGCAGTTCCTTCTTAAACATTCTTCAACATTCCTGATCGTTCCTAGCAGATTGCAACAGAAGCTGGCACAGCCATGTCTGAAGAAGGGTTTCGGACCAGAAACGTCGCCTATCTCCTTCGCTCCTTAGATGCTGCTGCACCCGCTGAGTTTCTCCAGCCTTTTGTGTACCCTCGATTCTCCAGCATCTGCAGTTCCTTCTTTAACACATGTACAGTACTTCCATGGCTTAGAAAGGACATAGCTATTTGGTGCTATGTATTAGGAACTTGCAAGTGGGAATAGCATAGCAGACAATCCTAAACTTATAAATTCCAGAGGCTGGGAAGTTCCATGGAGCCTCTGAGCTTCTGCTTCAATCTTGTGTTACGTTTAGAGATAAGTGCGGAAACAGCCCTTCAGCCCACTGAGTCCGCGCCGACCAGCGATCCCCCTACACTAGCTCTATCCTATATGCTAGGGACAATTTACAATTTTTACCGTAGCCAATTAACCTATGAACCTGTACGTCTTTGGAATGTGGGAGGAAACCGGAGCACCCGGGGGAAACCTGCGCGTACAGTAAGAACAAACTCCGCACAGACAGCACCCGTAGTCAGCATAGAACCCGGGTCTCTGGCGCTGTAAGGGCAGCAAATCTCTGTGTCACCGTGCCTCCCCTTGAAATGAAATACAATAGGACAGTGCCAAGGGCTTTGTCAGAAACCATACTACTGAAGCAGAATTCCCAGCACTGGAGGTAGAAGACCCATGGAAATTCTCAGAGATAGTTTCCATTACCTAGGGAGTGCTATGGATTACATCAAACATTAAAGCTCATGTTCAATTTTTATGAGTTGGGAAAGATATAAAATATGAGGGATATTTGATAATCTTCCAACTTGCTTTTGACATGGACTTTGATTTAGGATTTCTTCCGGCTTTAGTCATTTAAACAGAGAACTTTTGCACATCTGACACAGATTCATGATTCACACGATTCATGGTTCATTGTTTGTTGTTTATTAAAATTGACGAGTCTGTAGTCCCGAGGAATTGCGGATACTGGAATCTTGCAGAGAAAACAGAATCTGTAGCGGTGCTTCAGTGATGTGGTGGACACGCAAAATGCTGGAGCAACTCAGCGGGACAGGCAGCATCTCTGGAGAGAAGAAATGGGTGACGTTTCAGGTCGAGACCCTTCTTCGGACAGAGAGGTGGCGCGTCTTTTAAACCCGCTAAACCCAGGAGCATGGGAGGCCTGCAAATGTAAATTTGTGAGCTCGACTTATCAAGATCAAAGACTTTTCCATCACTAGCTTGAACAAATGTCATCAAAGGAGCATCCATGCCATTGTAATTGGATGGAAAATCACAGACCTAGCAGAACTCATGGTAAAATCTAACTGAGTAACGTAGTAGATTTAGATCAGCAAAGACAAGGGCTGGGAAACGGCAGGTGGAGTTTCATCCGAGCAAGTATGGGTTGCTGCATTTTGGAAGGTCAAATGTAAGGGGAAAGTATACAGTAAATGGCAAGACCCTTAAAAGCATTAATGTACAGAGGGATCTCGTGTTCCATGTCCCTAGCTCTCTGAGAGTGGCAACACAAGCAGATAAAGTGGTAAAGAACACATATGGTAGGTGCAGTCAAAATGTAGAAACAAGGAACTACAGGTGCTAGTCTACGGAAAAGGACACAAAGTGCTGGAGTAACTCAGCTTCATCTATCCATGTTGTCCAGGGATGTTGCCTTACTTGGTGAGCTACTCAGCACTGTGTGTCTATTTTCTTCTCATAATTCTGACGGTTTCAATGGAGGCAATGTGACCTTTCCTTATAATCAAAAAATGGCTACATCACTGATAAACAGCAAAGTAGTCAATCCCAAACACCCACAAAGTGACGATGAATTCCCTCTTGAATCCCAAAGCGCTATAGACCGCGGTTCGATCCTGACTACGGGTGCTGTCTGCACGGAGTTAACAGAGTGGGTTTCCTCCAGGTGCTCTGGTTTCATCCCACACTCCAAAGATGTGTAGGTTTGTAGGTTAATTGGCTTTGGTTAAAAAATTGCTAATTGTCCTTAGTGTGTCGGATCGTGCTAGTGTACAGGGTGATCGCTGGTCAGCGCACACTCGGTAAGGGACTGTTTCCGCTCTTTATCTCTAAAGTCTAAAGTAAAACGTAAAGTCCAGTCATGCACAACTTGCCCCACAAAGTTAATGTTAAATAATGCGCACTGAGTAACCTTTCAAACTGTCTTGCTCAATACTTACCTCCTTACAAGGAAAGCTGGGTGAGAACCTATGTTAAAGTCCCATGATCCCAGTTGCCAAGCCATAACGTCACCTATTCCTCTCCTCCAGAGATGCTGCCTGACCCGCTGAGTTACTCCAACATTTTGTGTCTATCTTCGTTGTAGATTGATGTTGTGTTTACTTTTGCCCCAGTTATTGACAGGCCCGGTTGCCAGGCAGAGTAACTGAATTAAAGTTCAAGACATAGAAGGTCAAATTCATCGTGGTTTTTTTCAGCACACATTTCAAGTTGGTTTTGCCCAGAGGCACCAGCACCTCCCCTCCAAAAGCATGTAAAGTGGATTTGTCCTTGGTCAGTGGCTCGTTAGTTCTTATCTTGTTGAAAAGGTTGATACACAAACGGATTTCATTTTTTCCCTTCTTCATCGGTCTGCAAAAAGCTTGAGTGGTCTGCTGGAACTGTCGTATGATCGTTTCTGGATGTCGTGCTTCTCTTACAGACGTTTCTGGATAGTGGCAGGCTTCCACACCTGAGGGACCAGTATGTTAAGCTCCATGGCATGGGCGCTCTTCCACACTTAATCTTTAGGGGGAAGGATGTAGATTGATGTTGCAGGTTAACCAATCACACGCCAGCCAGCATCTCTAACTCCACCCCACTGTAATACTTATATTAACGCTTGTTTCCCAGCACCGACAGTTGGAACAGCCAGGATGTACTGACAACTAATCATCCTTCATGCTGTCAAGTTTCAGTGTTGATTAAAGAAGTATTTGAATCACGTGTTAAAGAAGGAACTGCAGATGCTGGAGAATCGAGTGTACACAAAAGGCTGGAGAAACTCAGTGGGTGCAGCAGCATCTAAGGAGCGAAGGAGATAGGCGACGTTTCGGGCCGAAACCCTTCTTCATCAATACTGGCTCACACTAGTTGTTATGTCGTCCCACTTTCACATCACTCGCTGCACACTAGGGACAATTGACAGAGGCCAATTAACCCACAAAACTGCACATCTTTGAGATGTGGGAAGGAAATGGAGCACCCAGAAGAAACCCAGGGTCGCAGGGAGGACATTCAAAGTTCACACGTTTGGAGGTCAGGATTGAACCCGGGTCTCCAACACTGCGAAGCAGCAGCTCTACCCGCTGCATCACTGTGCCTTCACATTGAAAGATATCTGATGAAATGCCAATATCATTGCATAAGCTCACTTATTGGTCACAGATTTATGTAGATCTTCCACCAGTACGTTGGAATTATTGAGAATATTAAACTATTTCATTCAAATTACCCTGCAAAGTCTTAACTAAGTTGATAAATATCTGCTGAGAATAGCAAGGAAATTTGCAAGAATGGAAGTGACCATTTCTGAACTAACGGTTTGCAATGTGTGGCATTGATTGGGCAGGGCTTCCACTGTGAAGTTGCCTAAAAGAGATTGGTTAAATATGAGGAACTACAGATGTTGGTCGACAAAAAGACACAAAGTGCTGGAGTAACTCAGCGGGTGAGACAGCATTTCTGGAGAACAAGGATAGATGGCAAATTGTGTCTGGCCCCTTCTTCCCATGAAGGATCTTCTTCTGAACAAGGGTCCCGATCCAAACGTCGCCAACCCATGTTCTCCAGACCCTGACCTCAGCCTGACCTGCTGAGTTACTCCGGCACTTTGTGTCTTTATTTGGATCAATTTGGATCAATTTTTCTCTGGAACGTAAGAGGCTGAGGTCTGACAGAAGTGTATAAAATAATAAGAGACAATGATGGGTTAGACAGTCAGAACTTTTCTCCCAGGGTGAAAATGTCAAAAGCCAGAGGGCATAGCTTTATGGTGAGAGGGGCAAAGTTTAAAGGGGATGATCGATCAAGCCTCTTCTGCTACCACCATCATCTTTGGCGGCATGTTCCAGGTATACTTTAAGGGCCTAACGTGATGCGCGCATGGTGCGTGGTGACGTAGGCAGTGACGTGCGGTGCCTCAGGATTTTGGGATGTACAAAATCTTCATTCGCTGTCTGCATGGCGCGCAAATGACGCCCAAGCTCTTTAGACTTTAGAGATACAATGCGGAAACTGGCCTTTCGACCCAGCGAGTCCGTGCGACCATTGGTCATCCCGGACACTAGCACTACCCCGCACACCAGGGACAATTTACAATTTTACCAAAGCAATTAACCAGCAAACCTGTACATCCTTAGAGTGTTGGAGGAAACCAGAGCACCCAGAGAAAACCCACGCAGTCACAGGAAGAATGCGCAAACTCCGTACAGACAGCACCCATAATCAGGATCAAACCCGGGTTTCTGGCGCTGTGAGGCAGCAACTCTACCGCTGCACCACTGTGCCGCCCCAATCAATGCATTTGTCAGTAAGATTTACTGGTCAATGGTGGAGGTGAGAGGTCCAGAAGAATAAAAGCGTCAGCTGAAATGGGATAGAAACTAATGTAAAAGGCGTGCGTGATCATGCAAAGAAAATGGTGATGTCTGACTGAACTTGTTCTCAAGTTCTGTCAGACGTTTCACACCAGGGGCTGCGTTGCCTTGCAGAGAGTCAGTGGAGAACGTACAGTGTTTGACCAAGCATGAACAGACTGGGTAAAATGAAACCAACGAGACATTATGAGTGATGGCCTCACCTTCTGCACTAAACCGGTTTCCTGGCAGACTGTAAAAAAGGCTCACATCAATGTTCATGTGCATTTGATTAAAGCAGAATATCAAAACCCGCTCCCTCCTTAGAAGAAGCAGACTTAAAGCCAGACTTCATCAATGCGTCATAGATTCATTGACCTGTACTACACAGAAACAGGCTCTTCGGCCCATCTTGTCCATGCTGAACAAATTGGCATATTAGTCTGGTCCAATTTGCGTGCATTTGGCCAATTGCCCATTCCAAACACCCTCTAATTGTACAAATGTCTTTTAAAAGTCATAATAGTATCCGCTTCTATAGCTTCTGGCACCTCCTTTCAGATACGGGCTACCTCTGAATGAAAAAGTTGCCCCTGAGGTCCCCCTTAAATCTGTCCCTTCTCACCTTAAGCCTGTGCCCTCTGGTTTTCGAATCCATTATCCTGGAAAAAGAACTGTGACTGTTCACTTTATCCATGCCCCTCGTGATCTTGGACACCTCAACAAGGTCACCACTCAGCCTCCTACATTCCAAAGTGAAAAGTCCCAGCCTATCCAACCTCTCCCTATAAGGCGTGAAAACGCGCAGTCCCAGATTCAGGGACGGTTTCTTCCCAGCTGTTACCAGCCAACTAATCCATCCTGCCAACAACTAGGGAGCGGTCCTGAACTACTATCTACCTCACTGGAGTCCCTCGAACGATCTTTTGTGTCACAAACTATCTGAAGAAGGGTTCCAGCCCGAAACGTTGCCTATTTCCTTCGCTCCATAAATGCTGCCTCACCCGCTGAGTTTGTCCAGCACTTTTGTCTACCTTTTATCTTTTATTGGACTTTACTGGCTTTATCTTGCACTAAACACTATTCACAATATTCCCTTCATCATGTACCTGTTCCCTCTGGGCAGATCGTTTGTAACCATGTATTCTCTTTCTGCTGACTGGTTAGCACACAACAAAAGGCTTTTCACTGTACCTCGGTACACGTGACAATAAACTAAACTCAAACTAAGCATAAAAACATGGAAAAATAGGCGCAAGAGTAGGCCATTCGGCCCTTCGAGCCATTCAATATGATCATGGCTGCTCATTTAAAATCAGTACCCCGTTCCTACTTTTTCCCCATATCCCTTGATTCCTGTAGCCCTAAGAGCTAAATCAAACTCTCTCTTGAAAACATCCAATGAATTGGCCTCCACTGCTTTCCGTGGCAGAGAATTCCACAGATTCACAACTCTGGGTGAATTTTTTTGCCCTCATCTCAGTCCTAAATGGGAATTCAACTTTCATTGTACCTTAAATTGGTACATGAGACCTTTGAACCTTTGAAAATGGCCTACCCCTTATTCTTAAACTGTGACCCCTGGTTCTGGACTCCCCCAACATCGGGAACATTTTTCCTGCATCTATCCTGTCCAATCCTTTAAGAATTTTATATGTTTCTATAAGATCCCCTCTCATCCTTCTAAACTCCAGTGAATACATGCCCAGTCGACCCATTCTTTCATCACATTTCAGTCCCGCCATCCCTGGAATGAACCTGGTGAACCTACGCTGCACTCCCTCAATAGCAAGAATGTCCTTCCTCAAATTAGGAGTCCAAAATTGCACACAATACTTCAGGTGCGGCCTCACCAGAATCCTGTACAACTGTAGTAGGACCTCCTTGCTCATATCCTCTCGCAATGAAGGTCAACATACCATTAGCTTTCTTCACTGCCTGCTGTACATGCATGTGACTGATGTACAAGCACACCCAGGTCTCGTTGCACCTCCCCTTCTCCTAATCCGACACCATTCAGATAATAATCTGCCTTCCTGTTCTTGCCACCAAAGTGGATAGCCTCACATTTATCCCCACTATACTGCATCTGCCATGCATCTGCCACTCACCCAACCTATCCAAGTTACCGTGCAGCCTCATAGTATCCTCATCGCAGCTCACACTGCCACCCAGCTTTATGTCATCCGCAAGCTTGGAGATGTCACATTTAATTCCCTCGTCTAAACAGTTGATATATATTGTAAATAACCGGGTTCCCAGCACCGAGCCTTGCGGCTCCCCACTAGTTACTGCTCAGTCACCGCATGAACTCATACTCCATCAAGTTAAACCCAGCTAAGTTTACATGTAAACAGTTTCCAACAAATTTACTCACTTTATTGCTGTTTAAACATGTTATTCCGAACTCTGTAATTATTTACTATGATTTATGTAACAAATGTTACTTTGAACATTGGGAAATGTTGGTTTGCGTAAAATCCTTTTTTTTCCCTTTTTGCAGTAAGTTTGCTTGACTGGATTAGTCATTTAAAAAAAATCCTTGGCAAGCCTGTCGACTGATTAATGATAATAATCATTTTAACCTTTCAACTTAAATTAAAGCTTGGTTTGAAATTAATATTTGATGCTACTACATATTTACGCGTAATCATTGGTTCTCAGGTTCTCCGTCTCTGCTTCCTATTTCCACCGTTAGGGCGGCACAGTGGTGCAGTGGTAGAGTTGCTGCCTTACAGCGCCAGGGACCCTGGTTCGATCCTGACTACGGATGCTGTCTGTATGGAGTTTGCACGTTATCTCTGTGACTGCTTTGTTTTCCTCCGGGTGCTCCGGTTTCCTCCCTCATCTCAAAGCCGTGCGGGTTTCCAGTATTTGGAGCTTTGTGATTTCCATTTACTAACTCATGTAGGAAAAGAATATCAGTGCAAACAAATTGAGAGAAATTTAAGCAAATGGTGAAGGTAAAATAAAAATAATGAAATGGGAATAGATTGGGCAGACGGAATATATCGAGTAGACACACAGGAATAGATCCATTAAACGCACAGAGTCTCTTGCCCAGAGTAAGGAAATGAAGAAGCAGAGGACATAGGGATAGGTGAGGGGGGAAAGATTGAATAGAAACCTGAGGGGTAACTTTTTCACACAAAGGGTGGTGGGTGTATGGAATGAGCTGCCGGTGAAGGTGGTTGAAGCAGGTACTATCGCAAAGTTTAAGAAACAATTAGAATGGTACATGGACAGGACAGTTTTAGAGGGATATGGGCCAAACACAGGAAGGGGACATGTTGGTCAGTGTGGGCATGTTGGGCTGAAGGGCCTGTTTCCAGGCTTGATGAGTCCGTGGGATTTTGAACGGAACAAAGGATTTTCAAACAGCTCGGTGAAGTGAACCGACACATTGCAGGGATCACGGGAATGGGCACATGGTTCTCATCATATTCCATTATTTTCTTATGGCAGCGGCTTTTAAACTAAATCGCATCCTATCCGTTTGGCAAACACTGCCAACAGCCAACAATGCTTTCCTTGCAGGCATTTGTAAAGGACTTTGTCTCAGTTTAGTTTAATGTACTGAAAAGATCAACAATGAAATTAACTTTGGTGTTTAGACAGTAGAGAGCCAAAAAGAGAATTGGCTGAATTAATAATGGAATGAGCGGGGTTTCACTGGGAATCCAAAAGCTGAAAGGATTTAGTTCTCTGTGTCCTCAAAGGTTGGCGTGTGCTGTTTGTGGTTTAGTCCAAGGGAGGTTCGAGAATTTATCTCAACTGGAAGTCATTGAGAAATTTCCCCTCAGGAAATTAAATAACAGCGAGTTGAGTCCACAATAAGGCAGCTTTTTTCCTGGTCAGTGGAAGGAATAGGCTGGTCAGACTGAATCTGTGGTTAATTCGTGCTTGCCCTTGCACTGGTATCCAGCGTACTGCTTTCGAGGGTCAAGTGTTTTGTTGGCATACATTACGAGATGAAACAATGAAATTTTTGCAGCAGCAACAGCAGCAGCAGCGCAACGGGTTACTTTACTCCGATCAGTGATATGCTTCTAACACAAATACCAATCTGTGAACATACAGGGGGATGTATAAGTAAGGCTTGGCTCAAGAGGATGGCACAGTGGTGCAGCGGTAGAGTTGCTGCCTCATAGCACCAGAGACCCAGGTTCGATCTTGACTATGGGCACTGTCTGGATGGAATTTGCGCATTCTCCCTGTGACTGCGTGGGTTTTCACCGGCTGCCCCGGTTTCTTCACGCATTCCAAAGACGTGCAAATTGTAGGTTAATTGGCTTCTGTAAATTGTCCCTAGTGTGTAGGATAGAACTTGTAGTCAACTAGTAGTTGTTGGGTGCGGACACGGTGGGCCGAGAGGCCTATTTCCGCGCTGTATCTCTAAATTAAACTACTCTAAACCAAGATGGGATATATGCAGTTGCAAAGTTCTGCTGTAACTCAGCGGGTCAGGCAGCATCCCTGGAGAACATGGATAGGTCATGTTTTGGATCGAGACCCTTCATGACTGCATGATTACCAACCTGCACGTCTTTGGAATGTGGGAGGAAATCGGGGCACCCGGAAAAAACACACGCGGTCACAGGGAGAAAGAGCAAACTCCATACAGACAGCACCCGGAGTCAGGATCGAATCCGGGTATCTGGCACTGAAGGCAGCAGCTCTACCACTACTCCACGATTGTGCTGCTGCAAGTAAGAATCTGTTTGTTCTGTTTCGGGACACATGACGATGAAACATTCTTGAGCCTTGACATTGATCCATGGGTCATTAGTTTCTGAAGGCACCAGGGAAGAATCTCTACATGATAGATCCCAAATGAAAGCTTAAACTGAAGGCCACTCGACCCCAGACAGCTTAGTGGCAAATTTGCAAATGAAATGTTATAAATCTACAGATAAACTCTCAATTGACTTATTTTTGTGGGCATGCAAAGTTTGAACAGTGAATGGGTGGTCTCAGCTCTCAATGGTATAAACAATTTATTCCAATGTTATCACAGTGAGAAGCTCAATGTAAACCATGTTTAATGATACGTCAGCAACTTGTGGCAGTGGAGCAAACACTTTGGTGAATAAAGATACTCCTACACAAAGTGGTGGAGTAACTCAGTGGCTCAGGCAGCATCCCTGGGGAACATAGAAAGGTGACGTTACGGGTCGAGACCCTTACTGCCTGACCCACTGAGTTACTCCAGCACTTTGTGTAGTTTTTTCCTAATCCAGCACTGCAGTTTCTTATTTCAACACAGGGATGTAGGTGGCCTGGGGGCAAGGGGAGAAATAGGTTTGAATCCAGGTGGGGCAGGGGGTAGAAAGGGAGGGAAAAGAGGGAGGGATGTTTGCTGTTTAGTTACCTAAAAAATGGGATTTCAATGGTCTGAAGAAGGGTCTCGACCCGGAACGTCACCTATTCCTTTCCTCCAGAGATGCTGTCTGTCTCGCTGAATTACTCCAGCTTTTTGTGTCTATCTTCGGTTTAAACCAGCACCTGCAGTTCCTTCCGATACATCAAGGTTCAGACATTTTGTGTTGTAAGGTATACGTGGAATATGAGGCGCTGGAAAACTTCTTGTACTAGATTCCAGCCTCCTAGTTTTTGTTCCAAAATCCGGCTTTTAACACCGGTGAATGAACCCAGAATCTGGAAAATGCAGCGCGATTGATGCAAAATCTGTAGGATTCGAGTGATTTTCCGAGTCATGAAAAGCCGAGATAGGGAGGATGCGGAGGGGACGTTTCCACTCGTGGGAGAGTCTAGAACCAGAGGGCACAGTGCCTTGGAATAAAAGGACGGACATTTTAAGAATGGAGATGAGGAGGAATGTCTTCAGCTGGGCGACTGTGAATCTGTGGAATTGAGTATTTTTAAAGCAGATTTTTAAGGTTCTTGATTAGTAGGGGCGTCAAAAGGTACGGGGAGAAGGGGGTTGAGAGAAATCTAGATTAGGCATGATCGAATGGTGGAGCAGACTCGAGGGGCCAAATGGCCTCAATCTGCTCCTGTGATTTATGAGCCGAATGAAATGCTAGGAGTCTGCCAAGCAGACCCAAGAGAGCAGAGCCCTGGGGATGTATATAAAACACACACACACAGACGTGGAGAGAATTCTCTTGTGGCTAAGAGGTGGCTGCAGCAAATCAAAGTGCTGGCAACGTACTGACTTAGTCTGGAGACCAGTAGCTGTTAATTAATCAAAACACGCAGTGCTGGGGGAGGAACTCAGCGGGTCAGGCAGCATCTGGGGAGGAAATAGACGGGTGGTGTTTCAGATCGGGACCTTCCTCAGGCTGATAGACCGACAGTTGCCAGTTAATATCTCGGAGAAAGTTCCATATCATCGGGATATTTAGAAGACGTAAGTAAGAAATTAAATAAAAAGCCCTAAAGAAATTAAAAAAAACAAGAAGCAGAAAGTTCAGTTACAGCTCCAACGTATAACGTATATCCCTGAGGTGCGGGTTTGTTAACATGCATTTTACCAGAGTGTATCAGGTTGAAGCGCTTAGTGAAATATTTTCTTCTGATTGAGCTTCCCCCTTGTTGCCAAGGTCTTGCCCAGGTCAAGGGCTTGCAGACGGATTTAGTCTGTACGGTTTCCTCTGTTAGTGAACCAGAGCAGTCAAAAATATATCCACCACTCCGTCCAACTGCTGGTAACCACTTTCTCAGCTGTTGTAAGATCGGGTAAAAGGAGAGAAGAGAGAGAGAAAGAGAGAGAGGAGAGAGGAAGGAGAGAGAGAGAGAGAGAAGGAGAGAGAAGGAGAGTTAGGGGGGAGAGAGGAGGGGGAGAGGGGGAGAGAAGGAGAGAGAGAGAGGGGGAGAGAGGAGGGGGAGAGGGGGAGAGGGAGAGGGATGGAGAGGGAGAGGGAGAGGGAGAGGGAGAGTGAGAGGGAGAGGGAGAGGGAGAGGGAGAGGGAGAGTAAAAGCCGTGACATTACATTGCGTCCGCAACATATATAGTCATTGATTGATTGCAACTGGATATAAACTGCTCAGTGTTTGCTTTTTGGGCATTTAAATCATCACTCAAGCGAAGCGTGTAGAATTATGTCGGAAAACAAACCTCTCCCCCCCCCCCCCCCCCAAAGTAAAAAGGCCCACATTAAAATGCAGTTGTGTGACATTTCAACTGGCAGCGTACGCAAAAGCAGAGAGACTTGCCGAGTTCCTATAAACGGCTCATTATGTGATTCTGGCACCGAGCACAAAATCTCACCATCGAGTCCAGATCAACGCCCAGCGTGGAACAGACCGTTTCCAGCCTTGGTGTTCTTCCCCCCACCACTGGCTGTGCCCCAGCCCCTACCCTGTCCTTCTCAATGGCCTAACCTCTCTCGCCTCCACCGCACGCTCAAGCTCTGCCTTTGGCATCTCCAGAATATTTTGCTTCATTACTCTCTTGGCCAACGTCCAACTTCCCAAAGCTTCGCTGTGCTGCCCACTGCATGTCTTACTCATCAATCATCTCTCCCTTGTTGACACTGGATCCCTCTCTCCCAATGCCTAAAATTTAAATACTTATCCTCATGTTTAAATCCCTTTCATGAGTTCCCCACTGTTACCCACTCCAGCCATGCAACCTAAGTGTGTCTTCCACTGCTGGCTAGCTGACTCTAGTCCATCACACTGGCCTAGAAATTACAGTCGTGGTGACTCGTAGAATCGCTATGGCACAGAAAGAGACCATTCGGCCCACCCAGAAGTGCCGGACTATCCCAACAGACTCTTTCCCCAGAGACAGCAAGTTGTCTCTTGCAGTGGCCTGAAGCCTCACGGTCAGTTCGGGAACACTTTAAACGAGGCACGGTGATTCCACCGCATGGTAGAGGAGGGGGCGGCTGCCGGAGGGGATGGACGGTGCGTTTGCGGTGGTTGGCGGGTCGCGGTGCGTGTGGGAGGTGTCGGCCCGACGGCAGCTGCGGTGGAAGGAGCCGACGGCATGACACTGGGCCTGGGCCGACCCCTACTTCATCCACCCAGTGCCGCCACAACTCGGCCTTAAAGTTACAAAAGTGGAAAAGTAAGAAATACACATCTCCTGGGGCCAAGATCAGACTTGAAATTGGCAGAGATTTGAGATGGCTCAAGATGAGACGCTGGAACGTGGCAACTCTTTGTGTGCGGTCCCAGAAAGATGTTTACTATTATCCACTACAGTCAATGCACCCATTACATGTGCGTGACAGGTGCAGACCTCATGTATGGCATGACTGTACTATGTAAGATATGAGTGCACACATGTTTGGTCAGAGTGTACTGTGTATGGTATGACTGGACTCTGTATAGTATGACTGCGCACATGTATGGCATGAAAGCGCACGTGTGTGGCACGACTGCACACATATATTACAAAAGACAATAGACAATAGCCAAAGGTGCAGGAGTAGGCCATTCGGCCCTTCGAGCCAGCACCGCCATTCAATGTGATCATGGCTGATCATCCCCAATCAATGTGATCATGGCTGATCATCCCCGTTCCTGCCTTCTCCCCATATCCCCTGACTCCACTATTTTTAAGTATTTATTGCTCTCAGGTAGTGTCCACATTGTATTTTATGTATTTTCTGTCTGCACCTTGAATTCGATTTGGATGTGTGGGTTTGTTGGTTGGGGGCTTCTGGACATCTGAATTTCCCTGAGAGGATCAATAAAGTATTTATTATTATTAATAATATTATTATTTTTAAGAGCCCTATCTAGCTCTCTCTTGAAAGCATCCAGAGAACCTGCCTCCACCGCCCTCTGAGGCAGAGAATTCCACAGACTCACCACTCTCTGTGAGAAAAAGTGTTTCCTCGTCTGCATATTGGTAATTACATGACATTTGGCATGGTTTGTCTGGATCGCACGCAAAACGAGGCTTTTCACTTAACCCTATACTCGTGGCAATAATAATAAACTAATCTATATCATATACGTCAGATTAAACCATCAAATTTAGTAGCTCTGTCTGATTAGTTTACAGTAATCCTCATCAATATGAGCAGCTCATCCTGCAATTCAATGGGGTGTCGCTGTATATTCAGACAACTGTTAACACATTTAACCAAAGTTATTTATTGAGCATGTTTTAATTGCCTTTGACTGGAAGGTTTTGTATTTTAAAGCATGACATTTATCCATAAGAGAAAATAAAAGTTGTGCTACTCTTTAGTGCTGCTCCTCACAAACTGGTTTAGAGCAGGTCAGGTCTACGGCAGGAAATAACTATTCACTCTTGTGTCAAAACCCGGTTCAGAGGAAAACTGGGGAACAAAGGGAAGGATGGTGTGCACAGCGGGAACATCCTGACTGCCCTGTCACCAGGGTTCGACCCTGACGCAACCTATTGACTGTCAAAGGCAAGGGCGCTCGCTTTGTGGGGGGAGGCAAGGTTGGGTTGGCAGGCGGGGGGGGGGGGGGGGGGTGGGATGAGATCAGCAGTGGAAGCATATGCTGTTCTGGTGAAAGGGCAGATCTGAGGAAACCTTAGAAACAGGAAGGAAAAAGCCAGGACCCACGATGGCTAGGCTGGTTAAATAATTATCAATATCCAGGGGACGTTTTATGGTTTGCAGCCCCATTAACCGCTGCTGAAGTCTCAAGAGTCAAGAGTGTCTAATTGTCATAAGCACCAACAACGGAGCAATTACATTCTTACTTGCTGCAACATAATAGGACTGAAAACACAATGCACACATAAACAAAAAATAAACTAATAAATATTAGTGCAAACTAAAACAAAGTTCTTAGTGCAACTCAAGACTGTCCACAGAAGTTCATTGTTGAGGTTAGTGTTATTTAGTTCAGTTTAGTTTATTGTCGTGTGTACCAAGGTACAGTGAAAAGCTTTTTGTTGCGTACTTACAGCCCTGTCCCACTGTACGAGTTCATTCAAGAGCTCTCCCGAGTTTTTAAAAAAAAATCAAGCTGGTGGTAAGCACGTAGAATGGACGTAGCGGGTACGTCAGAGCTCGGGGACGTCTTTTAGCGGCTCGTAACGCTAACGGCAGGTCCCCGGGAAACGCGGTAAGCTCGGGAAGACTCGTGAAGATTTTTCAACATGTTGAAAAATATTCACGAGAGCCCCGAGTACCTACGAGCAGCCATTACCGTAAACCTCTGAGTTCGAAGCAGGGCAAACTCGGGAGAACTCTTGAATGAACTCGTACAGTGGGACAGGACTTTAACCAGACAGTATAAATGCTATACATGATTACAATCGTGCCATCCGAAGTGTACAGATACAGGATAGAGGGAATAACGTTTAGTGCAAGAGATTTGAGGTACAGCATAGAAACATAGAAAATAGGTGCAGGAGGAGGCCATTCGGCCCTTCGAGCCAGCACCGCCATTCATTGTGATCATGGCTGATCGCCCGCTATCAATAACCCGTGCCTGCCTTCTCCCCATATCCCTTGAGGTTCCCTCCCCATAGCACTTAGAGTTTAGAGATTCAGCATGGACACAGGCCCTTCAGCCCATTGGGTTCCATGCTGACCACCGATCACCCATACACAGTTCTATGTTATCACAGTTTTGCATCCTACACATTAGGGCCAAGTTACAGAAACCAATTAAGTGACAAACCCCTCGGTCTTTCGGATGTGGGAGGAAACCGGAGCACCCGGGGAAAAACCCACGCGGTCACAGGGAAAACGTACATACTCTGTACAGACAGCATCCGTGGTAAGGATCAAACCCGTGTCCCAGGCGCTGTGAGGCAGTAACTCTACCGCTGCACCACTGTGCCGCCCTTGTCTCGTATTGATGGTTGATAGGAAGAAGCAGTTCCTGGACCTAATGTGCCATTGTCGGGCAAAGTTCATTTTTCACTGCAGACGAGGTTTACAGGATAAACTCAGCCCGGTGAGTGACGTCAAATGAAAGTTGTGTTGGAAATAACCTCCAACCACGTTAATATACTTGCTGGCACGTGGACCGGCAGATTAAATCTAGTTTGGAAACAGCATTTAAACGCACCTCGGAAGGTGGAGGATTGCTGGGACTTTCCCCTCACACACTGCACGACCTGACCTTTTCTTTATTTACAACAAAAAAGTCATCAACCGTCAGCACCGTGCATCAGCGTGCAGAGCAGGAACGAACAACTACTGAAAGAGAAGCACCCTTCCCTCGACCACTGCCCGATGCTCTCAGTTCTAAGGTCAACAATAAATTCTTGCACAGATGTAAACAGAACTTCAAGTCATATAAACTATTTGTTTTAAATCTATATACACGACGACTTCCAGACTGAGCCACCCACCCACCTTGTGAGATCAGTTACAAAGCGGATTAAAATTCTCCGCATGACGTGGGCAGCACAGGTTCGATCCTGACCTCGGGTGCTGTCTGTGCGGGGTTTGCACGTGTGACCCTGTGACGGCGTGGGCTTCCTCCTCGTGCTCCCACATCCTAAAGACGTGCAGGTTTGTAGGTTAATTGGTTTCTGTTAATTACCCCAAGCGATTAGGGAGTGGATGGGAAAGTGGATAACATAGCATTAGTGTGAACGGGTGATCGCTGGTCGGCATCGACTCCTTGGGCCGAAGGGCCTGTTTCCAAGCTATACCTTTCAATCAATCAAAGCAAATGAAGAAGTGAAAGGTCAGATTTCTACGAGACCTATATTTTCCCATTGTTGATTGCTCAAACCTTAAAACTCACCACCTTCGGTATGTATCCATTCAGTGATCAAAGCTTTATTAATTCCATTGCGGCGGCAAAGGCAGTTAGGTATTTTTTGCGCTAATGACACTTTTTCTTTTAATTGTCACATTTTGTTATCACATTCATACCACAAATGAGTACGTGTAGGAAGGACCTACAAATGCAGGTTTACACTGAAGATAGACACAAAATATTGGTGTAACTCAGCGGGACAGGCAGCATCTCTGGAGAGAAGGAGTGGGTGAGGTTTCGGGTCAAGATACCCGAGTCTGAAGAAGGTTCTTGACCTAAAACATCACCCAGTTGCTTCTCTTCAGTGACGTTGCCTGTCCCGCTGAGTTTCTCCATGAATGAGAACAACAGGCACTGCAAAGAAAGAAAGGATGTAGAGTGTAGAAGGCGATGTTACTACCTCAGAGAAAGCGCAGTTAAAAAAAAAAGTGCTAGGGATGCCGTGAGGTAGACCGGGGGAATCGGCAATAAACCCTTAGCATGTGAGAGGTTCATTCAAGAGTCCGTTAACAGTGGGGAAGAAGCTGGTCTCAAGTCTGGTGGTACTTGCTTTCAAGCTTTTGTACCTTCTGCCCAACAGGAGAGGGGAGGAGAGTGAATGACCGGGGTGTGCATGGTCTTTGATTATGCCAGCTGCTTTCTCGATGCGGTGTGAAGCGTAGATGGGGTCGACGGGGAGGGGAGGCTGGTCTGTGTGATGGACTGGGCTGCGTCCACAACTCTCTGTAATGTCTTAGACAGAGCAGTCGCTATACTTCAGCATGTGAGACACCGGCGTGTTTTGGAGATTGAGATGTCAATGGAAATGTAACTGGCACCATTTTACACGGAGAGTTTCCCTGGTGCTTGACTCAACATATCTTGAGGAACACTAAACTAGAAAGCTCTTGACTGGTCACTGCAACAGGAACAACATTAAGACAACATTAAGGTGGCAAGGCCACCGGCCATAATCAAGGACGAGTCTCACCAAGATCACCCTCTTCTCCCCTCTCCCCTCTCCCATCAGGCAAGAGGTGCAGAAGTGTGAAAATGCACACCTCCAGATTCAGGGCCAGTTTCTCACCAGCTGTTATCAGGCAACTGAACCATCTTATCAACAACTTGGGCGGCCCTGAGCTACTATCTACCTCATTAGAGACCCTCAAACTATCTTGAATCTTACTTTACTGGACTTTATGTTGCACTAAATGTTATTTGATTTCTCATGTATCTGTACACTGTGGATGGCTCGATTGGCCATCCTACCAACAACTAGAGAGCGTTCCTGAGCTTTTATCTATCTCGTTGGAGGCCCTTGGACTACCTTTAATCGGACTTCACTGGACTTTATCTTGCACTAAACGTTATTCCTTTGATGATGTAGCTGTAAACTGTGGATGTGGCGATTGTAACCATGTATTGTCTTTCCGCTGACTGGTTAACACGCAACAAAAGTTTTTCACTGTACACGCGACAATAAACTAAACTAAACTCAATGTGTAGCAAGGAACTACAGATGCTGATTTGGACCGAAGATAGACACCAAAAACTGGAGTAACTCAGGCAGTGGGACAGGCAGCAACTCTGGAGAAAGGTTCTGTGATGCTGCCTGGCTGACTGAGTTACTCCAGCGTTCTGTGTCTAAACTGAACTAAGAGTGACTTCATTGTAAAAGTATCACGAGGAAGATACAGAGGCACGGAACTAGGCATCATAGGAAGTACTTTTTCTCCTTTCTTTGAATAACTATTTTATTTCACCCATGTGGTTGAATTCGCTGTGGGAACATATGCCCAGACTTAAATTCTAGGCTATGATTTCCTGAAATCGTTTTAACAGCAAAGCCCCATCAGGCAGCTATCTCCACCAACTGACTGTGGCAATCAGAAATCCGCCGGCTGTAACCCAAGCATGTTGTTCCCGTGTTATATTTCCCGATCGTTCCAGTAGATGCATTTACCGGTGCCAAATCTTATGGACAGTGTAATTTACAATTGTTTAAGTAAAAAGGTGGTAAAGATTTTTTTTTTAATGGCACGAACCAAGATCTTCTGCTGTCAGTTCCCACAGGCAGATCACAGTTTAAATTGGCTTCGAAGGAATAATGGTCTTTCAACATCGTTGCGAGCAGACTGGTGCTGGGGGATTGCACTCAGATGCAATGGCACATTGCCAGCGTGGATGAAATTTATGTAAGAAAAACTGCAAGTGCAATAAAACACGAGGAATTATGAAAAATACCTGTATACATTTCCGATATAGAGTATCGGTATGAAAACAGGGGAGGGCGATTCAGACTGTGTGTGAAATCTCAAGGTATCATTTTCTGCGCCGCAAGAACGAGCCAAAACGTTATCAAGTTTCAGCAGAAGGATTACACTGTCAGTTTTATTGCTGTAGATAAATGTGTGGTAGGAACAGAAAGCCGCTGCAGTGCTTTTGTTACAAGACATAAAACTGGGCTATAAGTAGACCACTCCGCAGCTGAATTAAATAGGAAACAGAATTACCTTCAGAGAAATATCTGCATTTACGATCCTTTATTTTCAGGAAATCTAGACATGATTATTCTTTCTGTGTACAAGTTCAATGCTTTTAGGTTTCTTATTCAAAATCTATTTAGCTTCTGGGTCATAACTGCAACATCCATGGCAACAGGTTTAAAATATTCTCCCTGGGCTCTGGATATTGAGGCCAAAAAAGTACATGGAGCTGACTTAATTTATTAACGAAGCATGACGGATTAAACCGAGAACATGGCTGGCTGAAGTGCCTCAGTTTTTATGTTGTCCTAGCCACTTGCCAATATATTTTTTCCAATGGGATGTCATTGTGTCAAAGAGAGATACTGCACAGAAACAGGCCCTTAGGGCCACCTAGTCCATGTTGACCATCAAGCACCCATATTTCCACTAGGGGCAGAACGGTGGCACAGCGGTAGAGTTGCTGCCTTAAGGGCCTGTCCCACTGTACGAGGTAATTCAAGAGTTCTCCCGTGTTTCCCCTGATTCGAACTCAGAGAATTACGGTAATAGCCGCTCGTAGATACTCGGGGCTCTCGTGGACATTGTTCAACGTGTTGGAAAAACTTCACAAGCTTACCGCGTTTCCCAAGTACCTGTCGTTAGCGTTCCGAGCCGCTAAGAGATGTCCTGAGCTCCGACGTACCCGCTACGTACATTCTATGTACTTATCACGAGTTTGATTTTTTAAAAAAACTCAGGAGAGCTCTTGGGTAGGACAAGGAGGACTCTCTCTAACTTCTACAGGTGTACAGTAGAGAGCTTGCTGACTGGTTGCATCGTGGCTTGGTTCAGCAACTTGAGCGCCCTGGAGAGGAAAAGACTACAAAAAGTAGTAAACACTGCCCAGTCCATCATCGGCTCTGACCTTCCTTCCATCGAGGGGATTTATCACAGTCGCTGCCTCAAAAAGGCTGGCAGCATCATCAAGGACCCACACCACCCTGGCCACACACTCATCTCCCTGCTACCTTCGGGTAGAAGGTACAGGAGCCTGAAGACTGCAACAACCTGGTTTAGGAATAGCTACTTCCCCACAGCCATCAGGCTATTAAACCTGGCTCGGAACTCTGAACATTAATATCCCTCCATCTGTTATTTGCACTTTATTAATTTATTAATTCATGGGTGTATTTATGTATAGAATTGTAGTCAATGCCTTCTATGTTCTGTTGTGCTATGCAAAGAAAGATTTTCATTGTCCTGTCAGGGACACATGACAATAAACTCTTTTGACTTTGACTTGACTTTGGGGTAAACTCATATAGAGGGACAGGCCCTTTCCAGCGCTAGGGACACTGGTTTAATCCGGACTACGGGTGCTTGTCTCTACGGAGTTTGTACGTTCTCTCCATGACCTGTGTGGGTTTTCTCCGGGATCTCCGTTTTCCACCCACACTGCAAAGACGTACATGTTTGCAGTTTAATCAGCTTTATATAATTCTAAATTGGATAGGATAGTGTAGGATAGTGTCAGTCTGCGGAGATCGCTGGTCGGTGTGGACTCAGTGGGCTGAAGGGCCTGCTTCCGCGGTGTATCTATAAACTAAACTAAACCTATACTAAATCTATGTGCGGAAAGGAAGTGCAGATGCTGTTTCATGCCAAAGATAGACACGAAGTGCTGGAGAAACTCAGCCGGGCCAGGCAGCATCTCTGGAGAAAAAGTGTGGGTGACACTTCGGGCCGGAAGCCTTCTTCAGAAGTGTGAAGGAGGTTCTGACCCGAGAAGTCCGCCATCCATTTTCTCCAGAGATGCTGCCTGACCCGCAGGGCTACTCCAGCACTTTGTGTCCAGCTACTCTAAATCTATTTCATTCTTTCCACTTTCACAATAACTACCCGGATTCCGCCACTCGACCGCAAGTACACAATGACCAATGAAGCTGCCAACCAGCGTGTTTTCATGTGCGGGTGGAATCTTCAGCAAACCCACGTGATCACAGAGAGAGCATGCAAACTCCTCGGGGACAGCACGAGGGGTCAGGATTTTATGGGGTGTGCGGTGCTGTGAAGCGGCAACTCTGCTAGCTGGTCCTCAGTGCTCTGAATCTTGGAATCAAAACCATCTCCCACATTTTGGAGCACACATGTATGTCCTGAACACCTCACTCAGGGCAAATTGGTTCCCAGCAGCAGACTGCGGTTTGATCCGGGAGATCCCCTTTACATCAGGCAGCTGCAGAGACAACGCAGCTATGCAACACTTGTTGTAAGAGTGCCCCTGGACAGCTGTACGTCAGAACCATGCAGATTAATTCCTCCTGCTCTATAGCAGGATCATACAGGAGAGGACATTGGATTGATTTGATTTATTGATTCAAAGGTACAGCGTGGAAACAGGCCCGTTGGCCCATCGAGTCCATGTCGACCATCGATCACCCGTTCACACTAGTTCTATGTTATTCCACTATCTCAACCACCCCCTAAACATATCAAGTCATATCAAAGTGACCATTCCACCAATGCAACTGATGGCAAAGATTTACAGATTACCCTCAAACTACAGCCCAGAACTAAAATAATTCCCGGTACATTAAATCAATGTGTAAGTACAGCTGGAGTAGAAAGGCTGTGTTGAATCTCACAGACGTCCCTCCTGACCTCGCGCATCCTTTCTCAGGCATTATACAACTATTGGTTATGTTCTTCTCTCCAAAGTCTTTGAATGAAACTCTATTTCCCCATGCAACCCAACATATACTGTGCGGCACTGTGGCGCAGAGGTACGGCTGCTGCCTTACAGCGCCAGAGAGCAGGTTCCATCCTGGCGCCGACTACACCAAATATAGACACAACATGCTGGAGTAACTCAACGGGGCAAGCAAGCAGATCTCACCATCTGGAGAAAAGGAATAGGTGATGTTTGGGGTCGGGACCCTTCTTCAGACAGAGAGTCAGGGGAGAGGAGATCTCCTTCTCTCCCCCATCCTAGTTGACACCGAGAGTTAGATAAAGTTCTTAGGGTGAAATAAACCAAGGGATATGGGGAAAAAGCAAAAACAGGGTACATATTTTGGAAGATTAGCCATGATCATATTGAATGGCGGTGCTGGATCAAAGGGCCGAATGGCCTATGCACCTATTTTCTAAGTTTCTATGCCCTGCTAGTTACATGGTTCTTATCCCTTCATTATCACCTCTTCCACAGCCAACAATGGACCATTGTGGGCTCCACCTTTCCTTGGCCATCAGTGCAGCCTCTGATTTGTTCTGAACCTTTTCATACCTCTTGTTTCCGTCTCCCCTGACTCTCAGTCTGAAGAAAGGTCTCGACCTGAAACGTCATCAATTCATTTTGCCTAACCCGCTGAGTTACTCCAGCATTTGGTGTCTATAATGGAGAGTGACAAAATTAAGTCAGAAACAAGGGTTCTGAACTTGAACAAAGGTAACTTTGAAGGTATGAGATGTGAATTGGCCAAGATAGACTGGCAGGTGATTCTTAAAGGGTTGACAGTGGATGTGCAATGGAAGGTATTTAAAGACTGCATGGATGAAGTACAAAAGTTGTTCATACCAGTTTGGCAAAAGAATAAATCAGGGAAGGTGGTGCATCCATGGATAACAAGGGAAATCAGGGATAGTATAAAAACAAAAGATGAGGCATACAAATTTGCCAGAAAAAGCAGCCTACCGGAGGACTGGGAGAAATTCAGAATGCAGCAGAGGAGGACAAAGGGCTTAATTAGGAAAGGGAAAATAGATTATGAAAGAAAACTGGCAGGGAACATAAAAACTGACTGCAAAAGTTTTTATAGATATGTGAAGAGAAAGAGACTAGTTAAAACAAATGTTGGTCCCTTGCAGTCAGAAACAGGTGAATTGATCATGGGGAACAAGGACATGGCAGACCAATTGAATAACTACTTTGGTTCTGTCTTCACTAAGGAAGACATAAATAATCTGCCGGAAATAGCAGTGGAACGGGGGTCAAATAAGATGGAGGAACTTAGTGAAATCCAGGTTAGCCGGGAGGTGGTGTTGGGTAAATTGAACGGATTGAAGGCCGATAAATCCCCAGGGCCAGATAGTCTGCATCCCAGAGTACTCAAGGAGGTAGCCACAGAAATAGTGGATGCATTAGTGATAATTTTTCAAAATTCCTTAGATTCTGGAGTAGTTCCTGAGGATTGGAGGGTAGCTAATGTAACCCCACTTTTTAAAAAAGGAGGGAGAGAGAAAGTGGGGAATTACAGACCAGTTAGTCTAACATCGGTAGTGGGGAAACTGCTAGAGTCAGTTATTAAAGATGGGATAGCAGCGCATTTGGAAAGTGGTGAAATCATTGGACAAAGTCAGCGTGGATTTACGAAAGGTAAATCATGTCTGACAAATCTGATAGAATTTTTTGAGGATGTAACTAGTAGAGTGGATAAGGGAGAACCAGTGGATGTGTTATATCTAGACTTTCAGAAGGCTTTCGACAAGGTCCCGCATAAGAAATTAGCATACAAACTTAAAGCACACGGTATTGGGGGTTCAGTATTGATGTGGATAGAGAACTGGCTAGCAGACAGGAGGCAAAGGGTAGGGGTAAACGGGTCCTTTTCAGAATGGCAGGCAGTGACTAGTGGGGTGCCGCAAGGCTCAGTGCTGGGACCCCAGCTATTTACAATATATATTAATGATTTGGACGAGGGAATTCAATGCAACATCTCCAAATTTGCAGATGATACCAAGCTGGGGGGTATAGTTAGGTGTGAGGAGGATGCTTGGAATTTGGGTGATTTGGATAGGCTGAGTGAATGGGCAGATGCATGGCAGATGCAGTATAATGTGGATAAATGTGAGGTTATCCACTTTGGTGGCAAAAACATGAGGGTAGACTATTATCTGAATGGTGGCAGATTAGGAAAGGGGGAGATGCAACGAGACCTGGGTGTCATGCTACACCAGTCATTGAAAGTAGGCATGCAGGTGCAGCAGGCAGTGAAGAAAGCAAATGGTATGTTAGCATTCATAGCGAAAGGATTTGAGTATAGGAGCAGGGAGGTTCTACTGCAGTTGTACAGGGTTTTGGTGAGGCCACACCTGGAGTATTGCGTACAGTTTTGGTCTCCAAATCTGAGGAAAGACATCCTTTATGGCAAGGGGTACAGAGAAGATTCACCAGACTGATTCCTGGGATGTCAGGACTTTCATATGAGGAAAGATTGGATAGACTCGGCTTGTACTCGCTGGAATTTAGAAGATTGAGGGGGGATCTTATAGAAACTTACAAAATTCTTAAGGGGTTGGACAAGCTAGATGCTGGAAGATTGTTCCCGATGCTGGGGGAGTCCAGAACAAGGGGTCACAGTCTAAGGATAAGGGGGAATTCCTTTAGGACCGAAATGAGGAAAACATTCTTTACACAGAGAGTCGTGAGTCTCTGGAATTCTCTGCCACAGAAGGTAGTTGAGGCCAGTTCATTGGCTATATTTAAGAGGGCGTTAGATGTGGCACTTGTGGCTAAAGGGATCAGGGGGTATGGAGAGAAGGCAGGTACGGGATACTGAGTTGGATGATCAGCCATGATCACATTGAATGGCGGTGCAGGCTCGAAGGGCCGAATGGCCTACTCCTGCACCTATTTTCTATGTTTCTATGTCTATAAACATTGAGAGATGATTAAGAGATATATTTTAGTTGTTGCAAATGTATTTTATATAATCATCTGCCAAATACGGGTTTAATTGATATAGCTGTTTGCCCCCAACCATTTCCTGTAAATAAACACCAGCTTTGCTGTTGCAATTAATAAATTACAATATTAATACTGCCAAAGCCAGTCTCTGGTGATGTGATGGAAGATCTCACCCGGTGGAGCATTGTGAGCCAAGTGAACAGTGCACCAGGTGGTATTATCAACTACGCATCTTCCAAACCATATGATGCAGCCACCAACAACTGGTGCCCTCCACCTCCCACCACTTGTTCTCAGTAAAGTAGAGGTGAGGTCCTTACTTGAAAGGTCGCCTGATTTTGATTGTAATCTGCGGATGTGAGATATCTGACGGCCACCATCCAAGGCCTCCAGGAAATTTCCAGTTTCTGGAATAAAATGGACAACAAATTTTGGTAATGTAAAATAATATTGTTTTCAGAACATATGCTTTTAAGCAGAACTGGATCAATTTGCTCACTTCAAAAACATGAGATGCCACTGCAACTAGGTTTAGTGTTATTATTGTTGCGTGTGCTGAGGTCCAATGAAAAGCTTTGCTTTACATGAAGCATCAAGAGTCAATTGTGTTTTATTGACATATGTTCCAAACAGAACAATGAAATTCTTACCTGCTGCACCACAACAAACAGATCTGATATATCATACATACTGTAGATACAATCAGTTCAAACTCAATTATAATAGAGCAAAGGGAAAGATGCAGGGTGCAGGAAGTAACAATTTTTAAAAGCGGTTCACAATTCAATTAATTTTATCTTGTTTTGCAATCTGTCTTATTGCATATCTTTCATTAATTTGTTCTATGTACCTTTCCATATCTCCCAGTTCCCTCTCCCTTGACTTTCAGTCTGAAGAAGCATCTCGACCCAAAATGTCACCTATTACATTTCTCCAGAGATGTTACCTGATCCACTGAGTAACTCCAGCTTTTTGAGTCTATCTTCAATCATTTTTTAAAATAGGGTTATTAGCATTATATACGGTCATAAGACATTCGAGCAGAATTAGGCCATTCAGCACCTCATGTCACCACCACCATTCAATCATGGCTGATCTATCTTTTCCTCTCAACCCCATTCTCTTGCCTTCTCCCCGTAACCTTTGACCCCCTTACTAATCAAGACCCTGTCAACCTCCGGTTTAAAGATACCTAACGACTTGGCCTCCACAGCCGTTCGTGGCAATTAATTCCACAGATTCACCACCTCATGACAATGAACCACTCTTGACTCATTGTTCTTGAAGTTGATAGTGATGAGTGAACTGCCAAAGTTGCACAATTTGTCTAAGATTTACTTCAATGAAGAGTTAAATTGTGCAGAGTATAAAACCTGCACTGCACCTAACCAGCTATGTTGGTTTTTCGCTGAGAGGGGTATGTTAAAACGACCTCCCAAGGAGATAAAATGAATTGTGCCTCATTCAAAAATCATTGGGATAGTTGACAGAGTAATAATGGGTCCTATGTGACATGGCAGGCTGCTAGAATAGATTTTCATCTCAAAAGTGAGACATAAACATGTCAAGATTTAAATACCAGACATAAATACCTTTCGTCTGACTTGCAAATAAGTAAACCTGATACCACAAGTACTTTTTTTGATAAAGTTGAAGATGTAATTTCTAAAAATCCCTCTTTCCAAACCATGGGCCATGTCAGTAGCCAAAATGCCGTCAGCAAATCAGAATTCAAGAGAATACAGTTAAGTATCACACAACATCTGTCACCTATAAACATGGACTTCAACACGGCAAAGCCCGATAGCCATAAGCAGGAAAGGTGTAGGAAGGAACTACAGATGCTGGTTTACACCGTAGATAGACCCAAAATGCTGGAATAACTCAGCAGGACAGGCAGCATCTCTGGATTGAGGGAATGGGTGATGTTTCAGGTCGAGACCCATCTTCAGATTGAGTGTCGGGGGACAGGGAGAACAGAGATAAGGACGGGTAAGGTGTGACAAAAAGACATCAAAAGAGATGCAGATAAGGGAAAATGTCAAATAGATCAATGTTAGCTAGAAGTAACCCCTGCTTTACCTCTCTCTCCATCCATCCATCCCCTTCCCAGTTTCTCCGACCAGTCTGACTGTCCCCGATTACATTTTATTTGTTGTGTTTGCTTTGTTGTCAACAATGTTCTATTCATTTTTCTTGAACCTCATCTCTTTTGATGTCTCCTTTTCACACTTAACCCTTCCTTATCTCTGTCTCCCTCTCCCCAGTCTGAAGAAGGGTTTCAAACTGAAACGTCACCCATTCCTTATATCCAAAGATGCTGCCTGTCCCGCTGAGTTACTCCAGCATTATTTATCTATCTTAGCCAAAGCAGGGATCCATGATAACTATTGTACTTCCAATGGGTAGCTAGTTTTTGCCCATCAGGTCCACAACATGTTTCACCCATAATAGATACAATATGCTGGAGTAACTCAGAGGGTCAGGCAGCATCTCTGGAGAAAAAGAATAGGTGACGGTTTGGGTTGAGACTCATGGGTCTTCTTTGGGTCTGAATACATGTGACAATTATAAACCCATACCAGGTCAAAGGGAGAAGTAGAATTGAACCAGAGGTGAACAAAGCCATATAACATTAACTGGAAGACTTGTAGGTGATCGTTGTTGAAGGAAGGGGAAGGAAAGCATGGTAGAAAAAACCCACAAAGTGCTCGAGTGACTCAGCGGGTCAGGCAGCATCTCTGGAGAACATGGTTAAGCGACGCTTCGAGTTGAGACCCTACTTCAGGCCGATGGTAGTGGAGGGGGAGAAGGATGGAAAAGTGGTGAGGGCAGAGACAAAGTCTGGCAAATGATAAGTGATAGTCACAAAATGCTGGAGTAACTCAGCGGGTCAGGAGGAAAGGAATAGGTGCGTTTCAGGTCGAGACCCTTCTTCAAACTGAGAGTCCACTTGGAAAGGAATTTCACTGTGTATTTGCACATGTGACAGCAAAGCACCGTTGAACGGTTAGAGACTGGGCGATCCATTGGGCCTTGGCGGACTTTGTCAAGGAGCGGCAGCACTGACATTTACAGAATAATGAAAGGCATAGATAGAGTGGATGTGGAAGGGATGTTTCCACGGGTGGGAGAGTCGAGGACCAGAGGTCAGAGCCTCAGAATTAAAGGGTGCTTTTTTAAAAAGGAGGTGAGGAGGAACTTCTTTAGTCGGAGGGTAGTTAATCTGTGGAACTCATTGCCGGAGGAGGACTGTGGCGGCCAAGGCAGTGGATATTTGTAAGGCAGAGATAGTCAAATTCTTGATTAGAATTGTGTCAAGGGTTATGAAAATGGGATTAGGAGGCAGAGATCAGCCATGCTTTAATGGCAGAGTGGACTCGATGGGCCAAATGGCCTAATTCGACTCCTATAACTTGTGAGCTTGTATGTTAGTGCCTGCAAGTCCTAGTGCATGGGGCCGCTGAGTCACGGGGCAGAGGGAATCTCACTTCACATTCTAATTGCTCATTACACCGTAGGATTCCCCAGTACTCTTCAGAGCCAAGAACCAAGAGCCAGGTCTCGAAAACTGAATTAAAGATATTCAGCGCGGGAGGGAGTGGTCAAAGAAATGTCCAAAGGCAGCCATGAGGCAAAGTAAATGAGAGTGCAACCTGCCAAAAAAATAATCAATTCAGAAAAGGTTTAATGCAAACCAAATAGCAACTCTCCAAACTTAAGTTAATAGGGCATTTAGGTTCAAGCACCTATTAGCTCAAAACTGAAGTAACACAGCTACAGAAGCACATCTGCAATGTATGTTTAGTCTAAACGAGGTGCCCAGCTGTGTGTAAAACGCCTGCAAACCGTTCAGGTACCATTTCAGAAGGGAACCAGGATCCAAACCAAAAGGGGGGGGGTGATTGTAAATTGCTGCTGGGGTCAGGGCTAACTGTCCAAGCACACACCCCGTGCGATTTGTGCCACGTTCACACTCTGCTTGCTAACGTGGCGCTGCTGTACCACGTCACGCTGGCTACCGCTTCTCCGCAAAACATAATTCATTATTTTATGTCTCGGAATTAGCTTCCATTATGCGGACCCGATATTGAGCCATGGAGTCAGAGCCATACAATGTAGAAACAGGCCCTTCAGCCCACCTTGCCCACACCGACCAACCTGTCCCACCTACACTAGTCCCACTTGCCTGCGTTTGGCCCATGTCCCTTTAAACCTGTCCTATCCATATACCTGTCTAATTTTGTCTTAAACGTTGCAATAGTACCTGCCTCAAATACCTCCTCTGGCCGCTCGTTCCACACACAACCACCCTTTGTGAAAAAATCTCACCCCTCGCATTCCAATAGAATCTTTCCCCCTTAAACATATGTCCTCTGGCTCTCAATTTCCCCCACTCTGGGACAGCGACTCTGTGCATCTACCCAATCTATTCCTTCCTCAATTCATTGCTTTAAATTGAACAAAGGAAGTGACAGCAGCCCCCTCCCCCTCCACCCACATTCCTTCCTCCAGCTTCACAATTTGTAACTCTTCAATCCTTTTGTCTCACGTCTGTCTTTTCAACTTTAGTTATATTTAAAGATACAACATGGAATCAGGCCATTCAGCCCACCGAGTCCATACTGACTGTCCCCACTTTGGCCCAAACATTCTTCGTCTTGGTTTCATGCTCGGCATAGAGATCGTGGGCCGAAGGGCCTGTTCCTGTGCTGTACCGTTGTATGTTCTATGTTGTAACTGATATGCTTAAAATTAGAGGTTTTTCCTCTTTGTTTACAACTCTATTACAAATCACAAATGAGACCACTTCTTGCCGGCAAAATTTAAAATACACTTATGTTTTCCCTTGGTTTTTTTTGTACGAATTTGACAGAAATAAAAAGAATAAATTCTTGTGGAGGATTGAGTAAATGTGATACCAACACAGCCCTGGAGAGGGTGTGAAAGCCGATTAGTAGGAATAATGGCAGGATAAACATTCAAGAGTCAAGAATATTTAACTGTCACATGCACAGGGAGCAGAGCAATGAATTCCTTAGATGTTGCAGCTTTGCAGATATATTCGCACAATAACACCACTAAATACACAAAAATCACCAATACAATAAATCATCAGTATTAATGGGTAACCAAACCCCCCACCCCCTTCTCCCCCCCCCCACCCCCTTCTCCCCCACCTTCCCTTTCTTCCCCACTTCCTTGTGCCCAACTCTTATTTCTTCCCTCCCCCCTCCACCTTCATTCCATCCTCTGGCTTCACAATTTGCAACTCTTCAATCCTTTTGATTGTGCTGGCTCTGGAGAGGGTCCACAAGAATGATCCCAGGAATGGGTTGGTTAACCTGTGATCAGCGTTTGTCGGCACTGGGCCTGTACTCGCTGGAGTTTAGAAGAATGAGGGGGGGGGAGGGGGTAGGGGGGGGGGACCTCATTGAAACGTACCGAATAGTGAAAGGCTTGGATAGAGTGGATGTGGAGAGGATGTTTCCACTAGTGGGAGAGTCTAGGACTAGAGGTCATAGCCTCAGAATTAGAGGACGTTCTTTTAGGAAGGAGATGAGGAGAGATTTCTTTAGTCAGAGGGTGGTGAATCTGTGGAATTCTTTGCCATAGCAGGCTGTGGAGATCAATCAGTGGATAATTTTAAGGCAGAGATAGATAGATTCTTGATTAGTACAGGTGTCAGACGTTATAGGGACGTTATAGGGACAAGGCAGGAGAATGGGGTTAGGAGGGAGAGATAAATCAGCCATGATTGAATGGCAGAGTAGACTTGATGGGCCGAATGGCCTAATTCTACTCATATTCCTTACAGCTTACAGCTATGTCTCACAGCTTCTGTTTTTTCATCTCTGGCCGTTGTCCAAACATTTTCCAATCAAAACCTCTCCATTGCTTGTGGTCACCTATCACCTACTAAAATATAATTTAGAATTAAGCTCCTTCTATAAGTTTTCTTAAGGAGGTGGTTGAGGCAGATATAAAAATAAGTTTTAAAAGACATTTTGACAGGAATGTGGATAGGCAAGGCTTAGAAGGATATGGGTTAAGTTCAGGCAAATGAGACTGCCTTAGACGGGTCACCTTGGTCGACATGGACAGGGTGGGCCGAAGGGCCTGTTTCCACATGTATGATGACTGTCTCTCTGCTCAAGACAACGGCTGGTCCAACTCATTTTGCACACTACACCCGAATTACAAAATAAGACAGTTCAGATGGACAAAGACTACACGGGATTAAAACTCACTGCTTCCCACACATATTATCATAAGAAACAGAAGTGTACAAGGTGAGGCAGCTGCACAAGCATCTCTGTCGGTCAGAATGGCCAGGTTATTAGCAAGTCTACTTTTACCTGCCTTGATATCCCACTGTGTAAATCCCTTTATCTCTTCCTTTGGGACCTTCCTTAAAATTCCCCTCTTTCACATAGGGCCATGCTCATCACTTTTTTGGATGACTTTAGTTTTAGTTGTAGAGATTCGGCGTGGAAACAGGCCCTTCCGCCACCGAGTCCGTGCCGGCCATCAATCACCCATAGATTAGTTCTATCCCAGACACTAGGGATAATATACAGAGGGCAAATTAAACCCACACGTCTTTGGAATGTGGGAGGAAACTGGACAGGGAGAACATGCAAACTCGGCACAGACGGCACCCGTTGTCAAGATTGGACCTGGGTGTCAGGCGTTGTAAGGCAGCGCCTCTACCGCTGCACCATTGTGCTGCCCCTTCTGCGAATCCTTGCTGTCCTAGATCAGAACTGCTATGCCAGTGCTTCATGTTACTGTGAAAGAGAGTTGAGAAAATCTAATACTTCAGTGTAAGGCAGTGAAGGAAGACACTACTTTGCAGCAGGAATGTTTGTTCCCACCGATAATAACACACACCTGGATTATTCAGTCATATTTCAGTGTCACGGGCGAGGACAGAGTGCTTTTATTGTCATATGTCCCAAAATGGAAGAATAAAATTCTTACAACATATATGTATCCGCTGGGTTACTCAAAAAGCTGGAGAAACTCAGCGGGTGCAGCAGCATCTAAGGAGCGAAGGAGATAGGCGACGTTTCGGGTCGAGACCCTTCTTCAGATATGTCCTGCAACTCCCAAGTTCTCTGTGATTCGAAAGGCACAATACTAAATCGGAACAGAGGGAGCTTAACATTTCAGCTCCAGACTAGAGAAGGGAGTACCACAGTGCTAATGTCCTTTGTTGCTTGAATGCTTCCAGGAATAATTGCATTTTACCCCCAAAATGTTCCACGAAAAACAATCCAGGGAGAGCCTACGTGATACTTGAAACAAATTGGCATGTTGTTCAAAGAAACTCCACCCCCCTCCGTGAAAGAACT
>OY740808.1:21849610-22027110 GCA_963514005.1 Raja brachyura
GGAAAAGGCAGGAGAATGGGGTTGAGAGGGAAAGATAGATTAGCCATGATTGAATAGTTGACTAGACTCGATAGGCCAAATGGCCTAATGGCGTGGAAACAGGCCCTTTGGCCCATCGAGTCCGCACTAACTAGCAATCATCCCAAACACAACACTACCCTACACACTAGGGACAATTTGCAATATTTACCAAAGCCAATTAACCTACAAACCTGTATATCTTTGGAATGCAGAGGAAACCAGAACACTCAGAGAAAACTCACGTGGTCACAGGGAGAACGTACAAACTCCGTACAGAGAGCGCCCATAGTTAGGATCGAACTTGGGTCTTTGGTGGTCTACCGCTGTGCCACCCATGAAATGTGTGCATCACATTTTATTATTGTAACAGCTCTTCGCCTCTTACCTGCCAATCGGAAGACTTGGCGTACGATAGGCTTTCACTGCTGAGCCAGAAGTAGCGCTTTTTAAAGGTGAAGCGAGTAACAAGGTTGACATCTTCAGCTTTGCGTTTGTGGAGGTAACCTTCCTTAATGGTCATTGATGGGTGGAAGGTCAGGCGTGGCTGCAGGTCTGCAGCTGTGGAGAAACAGGGCAGCATGAATTCTGGTGCTCTCTCCCGCTTACTCGACAGCCACCTCAGATGAACTTTTAACATGAGAAATACACATCAGCTAATTCCAACATATGCTTCCTTGCAACTGTGGCATCGATGCACAATGCTGCACAGATATTTCCAGTAAGCATCAAAGGGCAACATTTAGAATTACTACTGTAAAATGGATTGCCCATTGTATGGAGACAGGGCACAATTCAGTTCGAATTCCACATTAATTCAGGAATCTTTTCAACATCGTTACTGAAGATGCTTTCAAGATGGTGCCCACCCCAGATGACTATTTGCGTGCTAGCCACAGAAGTAGATCTGTAAACGCAGATTACAATCACTCCACACTCTTAAATCTCTATTCCTACAGCAACATTTCTATATATACTCTGTAAATGAATCAACTGTAATCATGTATTGTCTTTCTGCTGACTGGTTAGCACGCAACAAAAGCTTTTCACTGTACTTCAGTAAATGTGACAATGAACTAAACTGAACTGAGATGTACAAAGACTTTGGTCAGGTCACATTTGGAGTATTGTGTGCAGTTCTGGTTGCCCTGTTACAAGAAGGATGTGAATACTTTAGAACAGTTGCAGAGGATGTTTACCAGAATGATGCCTGGGTTAGAGGGTATTGGGTACAGGGAGAGGTTGGTCAAATTTGGATTGTTTTCTTTGGACGCTGGAGGTTGCAGGCAGACCTGATGGAAGATTACAAAATCCTGATAGATAAGGTAGACAGTCAGAATCTTTAAAGGACGTTTAAAGGAGAAGTTGTGTAATTTTTTTGCACAGAAAGTGATCGGTGCCTGCAATGGCTGCGAAGATACATCTATCAGGTCTCCCCTCAACAACCAATGCTCTGGAGAAAACACGCTTCGGAGAAGAAGTCCAACCTCTCCTGATAGCTATTACTCTCTAATCCAGGCAGCATTCTGGTGACTCAAGGGCCTGAATTAAAGGGAGGGGTTGAGCAGGCTAAGGGTTTATTCTTTGGAGAGCAGGAGGCTGTAAAAATCATCAGGAGAATAAGCAGTTTTTATTCAAAGATGGCGAATAACAGGGTGAACACAGTTTTTACCCAGGGTAAGGAACTCATGGGGAATCAAGAGCCAAAGGTCATGGATAGAAGGTGAAAGGGGGAACCTGAGGGGCAATATTTTCACTCTGAGAACAAGCAGCCAGATGAGGTATTTGAGCCAGATAAGGAGCATTTAAGAGCAATTTGGACAGGCACATGGAGAGGAAAGGTTTAGAGGGATATGGAAAAATGTGGGCAGGTGGGACTAGTGTAGATGGGGCATCTTGGTCAACATGGACATTAAGGCAGGGCCTGTCTCCATGCAGTACGACTCTATGACTATGACTCTCCGGAACCATCAGTAACAGTCACAAGCTGTTGGCACAAGATGTTACTTGATAGCCACCGGAGGGAGTAGTGTTCCACACATTGCAACATTACACACATATTTTGAACTAAAGCAATGCTCTTGTTTCATCCATCCCTCAGGAACAACTATATCAACAGGACAAGTTGTTTTCACAACGGAGGAGAAATATATGGAAAGCACTGCTACAAAGGGAACATTTAAAAAAAGTAGAAATAGTCAAAGTCCTCAGATATTTATTCAACTTTGCCTTTCCAACAATAAGGTGACATAGTTTAATTTAGTTCAGTATAGAAATACAGCATGGAAACAGGCCCTTCCGCCCATAGAGTCCACACAGACCATCGATCACCCATTCCCACCAACTCTATGAAAGTTACATGATAGAACGGTGCCATATAGAACCTCTACATGGCAACGCTCAGTGATCCTCCACAGTTCAATTAACGGTCCAAATTTAAAGTCATAAAGACATAGAAAAAGGCCTTTCAGCCCTCTGTAACCATGTTGATAATCAACAACCCATCTGTACTAATCCCATTTAACTGGCAGAAGACAGTGGGAACTCAGGTCAGGTGGCATCGGTGAAGGGAAATGGACAGACAACGTTTCAAGTCGGGATCCTTCTTCACCCACGGATGCTGCCTGGTCCACTGAGTTCCTGCAGCAGTCTGTTTTTTGCTCTAGATTCCAGGGTCTGCAGCCTCTTGTCTCTACATTTAACTGGAGCCTGGTCTCTCCTCTTCCGTGCCGTGACAACCGAAGAGCACATCCAGATATTTGTTAAACGTTGTAAGAGCTCCTGACTCAGGCTACATGTTGAGCTTGCAATCACCCTCTGGTGGAAATGATGTCCCTCAGATCCTCTCCAAAATCTCTTATGCCTTACTTTAAAATTATGCCATGTCCATTCTATGCCATTGCAAACATGTTAAATGCACCTTGGAGACACAAGGCACTGCAGATGCTGCAATCTGGAATAAAACTTAATCTTCAGTGCCAGAGGAACTCAACTGGTCAGGCAGCATCTGCGGAGGGAATGGACAGGTGACATTTTGGGTCAAGACCCTTTCTCAGACTTGATGTGAACCATCGCCTGTCCATTCCCTGTACGGAGCAGCGGTGGAAGGAGCCGATGGCATCGGGGTGGGCCAGGCCGGACCCTACTTAATCTAGTGCCACCAAGACACTTGGTGAAAATGCGTAATTGCAAATCTCCTTGGCTGGGAAGTTGCAGGATGGTGCTGGACTGAAAGACTGAAAGTAGGGAGATGGGGGGTGGAGTGGAGGAGTTTCAGTTTCATGCTGTGCTGGTCTTGGCTGAGCTATAGGGAGAGGTTGGACAGACTAGAACTTTATTCCTTGGAGCACAGGAGGTTGAGGGGTGATGTTATAGAGGTGAATAATATCATAAGAAAGGTAGAATGGAGCATTTTACCCAGAGCTCAGGAATCAAGAAACAGAGGGCATAGGTTTAAAGTGAGAGGGGAAAGATTGAATAGGAATCTGAGGGGCAACTTTTTTCACACAGAGGGTGGTGGGGATATGGAACGAACTGCCAGAGGAGGTAGTTGAGGCAGGTATTATAACAACATTTAAAAGACACTTGGACAGGTGCTAGGGCAGGAAAGGTTCAGAGGAATAGGGGCCAAAGCAGTCAATGAAACTAGATTGGATTAGATGTCTTAGTCGGTATGGACGAGTTGGGCTGAAGGGCCTGTTTCAATGCTGTGTGACACTATGAATGGCTCTATGACTATGAATGACTGTATGAATGACTGAACGACTATGACTCTATGTGGCATCAACACTGCACGTAGACGAGTGGCTTCATTGCAGTGTGCCAGTGCAGTAATCCGTACTGACATCAAGGCACTGTAGGCATGCATCAAAAACTCACCCCAGAGTCACAGCTGGTTTTCAGGATATCAACTGCATGAAAACCACCTCCCGGCATTAAATATTAGTCTAGGAATGTGTTGCACTTAAATTATTCACTGCAGGCTGGTACTGCAGGAAGCACAGATCAAGTGTTGGGGAGTGCCGGGGCAATAGAAACCTGGAGATATGACCCAAGACTTCCCCCACTCCCCACCCCTCCCTCCACCCATGCCTCCCTCACAGTGGGCTGAGGGAAAGTAATCGTGCTTTCAGTAAAAAAAACAAAATCACCCAAAATTTAAGCATCGGGCCAGGAAGACCAGATCACCACGGCAACCTGTAGCTCAGCAACAAGCTGTTCTCCGGTGAATGTTATCAGATACCGCCAAAAAGAGGAAAGAATTTGTAGAAGATTTTCACCGTGACTGCTTCAAATCTAATTGGCAGCGTCAAGTTTAAATTTAGTGTGGATATATCACGAAACAAAAACAGAATGGTAAAAAGGCTCAGCAGGGCAGGCAGCAGCTGTGGAGAGAGGAAGAGAATTCATGCTTTAAGTTGGGAGAAGGGGAATGTGGAGGAGGGGGGGGGGGGTCGAGCAAACAAAAACTGATGGTGGAACTGTATAAAATGGAACTTTATACTTCCTGGAAATTTCACGTAAAGGAGAATGCTGCAAATGTTCCTGATAGTGACGTCACTATTCATTAACTAACAATCCCACCAATTCTAGGTCTTATAGATTGGAACTCTGATGTGTTACTGGTAGATCTGATTTCCTCAGGTTGAATAGATAATCATCTGAAGTGCATCTTTGCATTAAGAAATGAAATTAATGCAGCTGGACAATTATCTTTGTGACAACATGATGAGTAGGAAAGATCTAGAGGGATATGGGCCAAATGGGACCAGCTTGCTTGGGGCATTTTGGGCTTAAATGCGTGTTTCCGTGCTGTATGAATCTAAGGGGCACAGTGTAGACACAGTGACACAGCTGTAGGGTTGCTGCCTCACAGCGCCAGAGACCCAGGCTCGATCCTGACTATGGGTGCGTTCTGTGTAGAGTTGTATGTTCTCTCTGTGACCACGTGGGGTTTTTTCGGGTGCTCCAGATTCCTCCCACCCCCCGAAGACGTACAGGTTTCTAGGTTAATTGGCTTCTATAAATTGTAATTTGCCCATAGTGTGTAGAATAGTGCTAGTGTATGGGGTGATCGCTGGTCGGCGTGGACTCGGTGGGCCAAAGGGCCAGTTTCCACACTGCATCTCCAGAGACTATTATGAAACATATTTTCTGTTTCCACTTTATCCCCATTCATTTCTTTCTTACATCTTCTCCTGTCAAATCAGTTTTCCTCGCCTCCTCATTTTCTCTGTCTTTCTTAGTCATAGAGACAAATAGCACAGAAACAGGCCCTTCAGCCCAATTTGTCCATTCTCACCAAGCTAATCCCATTTACCTAGCCCATATCCCCCTAACCTTTCTATCCCAGTACTAGTCCAAATATCTTTTAAATGTTGGTGTTGTACTTGCCTCAACTATCCCACCACCGTATGTGTGAAAATATTGCCCCTTGGGATCTTTTTAAATCTTGCCCTTCTCACCATAAACCTATGCCTTCTAGTTCTTGACTCTGCTACCCCTGGGGAAAAGACTGTGCATTCACCCTATCAAGGTAATTCAGGCAAGTACCATATAACATTTAAAAGCCATTTGGACAGGTGCAGAGATAGCAAAGGTTTAGAAGGATATAGGCCAAACATCGGCAGATGACCATAAGACCATAAGACATAGGAGCAGAATTCGTCCTTTCAGCCCATCAATTATTTGCCATTCGATCACGGCTGATCTATTTTTCCCTCTCAACCCCATTCTCCTGCCTTCTTCCCGTAACCTTTGACACTCTTACTAATCAAGAACCACAGATTCCACACCCTCTGGCAAAGAAATTCCTCCTCATCTCCATTCTAAAGGTACGTTCTTTAATTCTGAGGCTGTGCCCTCTGGTCGTAGACTCTCCCATCACTGAAAACCTCCTCTCCACATCCACTCTATGTAGGCCTAGGGACTACTGTCGTTGGTGCATCTTGGTGGACATGGGCAAGTTGGGCTGAACGGCCTGTTTCCATGCTGTGTAACTCAATTACTCTACGACTCCATCTCTAATGTGTTATGTATGTCTATTTATCGCGCTTAGCTAATGGATAACACAAGTGAATGAATTAGAACACTGATTTGCTAAGACTTAGAGTTCAGTTATTATATTTCAAGTTACAGTGGTGGAATAAAAATTGTTGATCAATGTAACTTAATTTTTAATTGATATGCGTGCCGGCACCTTTTTGTCTTCGAGAAAAGGTCTGTATGGTGGCCTCTGATGATTTATTCGTGAAAGCGTAAAAATGCTCTAAATCCGTGCCCAGATGATGGCACAAAATAATCTTTATGGTGGCATCAATCCTCTGAAAACCAGTTGCCGTGACATCAATGGTACTTGACTTCGAGCACACGGCCATTACTGCAGAGCAGATTCACCATTGGTATCCAGGACACATTTCCAGACAAGGATACAAACAGGCCTGCACAGCTCCCTGCTATTCTAACCATAAAGAAAGATCCCAACCTGAAGCCTCACCTATCCACGTTCTCCAGGAATGCTGCCTGACGTGCCTGTTACTCCAGCACTTGGAGTCCTTTTTTGTAAACCAGCATCTGCAGTTCCTTGTTTTTGCATCCTCCCAAATAATGATGTAGTGATGATTAATATTTACATAACTATGCATCAGAAGTTCATGTCACAGGAGCAGAATTAGGCCATTCGGTCCATCGAGTCTACTCCACCATTCAATCATGGATGATTTATCTTTCCCTAAACCCCTTTCTCCTGCCTTCTCCCCCATAACCCCTGACACCCTTGCCAATCAAGAATCTGTACATCTCTGCCTTAAAAATCCCCAATGATTTGGCCTCCACCACCATCTGTGGGAACAAATCTGAATATATTAATGGTCGGTGCAATAAAATCCACCTCAAACTGTGAATTTGAATGAATCGGAAGTTGATGGCCGTCTTCATAAGGAGGTCACACACTCCACAGCACGATTCTCATTTGATACAGGTAAAATATCACCGATGAAAGCCTCCTGACACAAGATTGCTTGATTTGTTCAGGAAATAGATTCAAAAGATATTGAATGTGTCACAGGAAGGTTTATTGGAAAACTCGATTAATCATTAAACAATTTCCGACAAATTTTTGTCAGAGATTTATTCTACTTTCCGTTGCAATTTTAGGAAGATTACAATAAGGTGTCTTAAAATCGTTTGAAAGGGAAAAGCTTATATTTGGTTTAAAGTGATATCCACTTCCTGAGTTGGGGACAATAAAGTACTCAGAGCTAAGCAGCTAACCTGAAAACGTTCAAGCAGCATCTGTGGAGGGAATGGACAGACGATGGTTTGGGTCGGGACCCTTCTTCAGACATATCAGGAATGGTGAGCAAAGGACAAACGCTGAAATAACTCATTTGGTCAAACAGTTTCCTCCATAGATCTCTGTCTATTTTCCTCCACAGTTGTTGCCTGACCCACCGAGTTCCTCCAGCACTTTGAGTCTTTTTTTTGTAAGCCGGCATCTGCAGTTGCCTGTGTCTCCATCCCATGTCATAATTTGTCACACCAGGTGACAGAAATGTTATCAAGAGGGCTACTGAGCACTCTACGCCATGCAGCTTCTCTGCTTTAACATGGCATGGGTTTAAATCAACATTCTCCCCTTCATCTTTTGCAAAGTAATATTCATTCAATTTCCTTCTCAATCTAAAATTCTTCTAATTTCAGGAATTGTGAGCAAAATACTGCATCCTCCACATATTTCTGTCCATTCCCTCCACAGATGCTAGTTAAGTTTAGTTTAGTGTCACGTGTACCGAGGTACAGTGAAAAGCTTTTTGCTGCATGCTATTCAGTCAGCAGAAAGACTGATCGACCTGTCCACAGTGCACAGATAGAGGATAAAGGGAATAATGTACAGTGCAAGATACACTCCACTAAAGCCCGATTAAAGGTAGATTGATGGTATCATATGAGGTAGATGGTAGGTCGGGACCGCTCTCTAGTTGTGATATGATGGTTTCCTTGCCTGATTACAGCTGGGGAAATGCTACCTGATCTGCTGAGTTCCTCCAGCAGAATATTTTTTTGCTGAAAATTCTAGATTCCATGATCTCTTGTGTCTTTATATCAGGAATAGTTCCTTTCTCTTTAAATTAACACCATTTTGTATTTTGTTTTCCTCTTTACTTAAAGAGCAGACTTATCTCCTCTGAAAGAGCAGAGCCTCCAACGGTGGGGCGAGCAGCCGAGATATTTGTTTAGTTTAGAGCTACTGCATGGAAACAGGCCCTTTGGTCCACCAAGTCCACGCCGACCATCGATCACCCATTCACACTAGTTCTATGTTATCCCACTTTCTCATCCACTACCAAGACACTAGGGGCAATTTACAGAGGTCAATTAACCTACAGACCCGCATGTCTCTGGGATGTGGGAAGAAACTGGAGCACCCGGAGGTAACCTACACGGTCACAGGGAGAACATGCAAACTTCACACAGACAGCATCCGAGGAGTGGATCGAACCTGGGCCTCTGACATTGTGAGGCAGTGGTTCTACCAATTGCATCACTGTGCTGCCCGCCCATTTGTACTTCAGTATCCATAGAAGAGGGCATAGGTAAGAGGTGTTACAATAACAAAACGTGATTCACACATTTCATCACCTTTATGGGCGGCACAGTGGTGCAGCAATAGAGTTGCTGCCTTACAGCACCAAAGACCGGGGTTCGATCCTGACCACGGGTGCTCTCTGCAAGGACTTTGTGCTTACTCCCTGTGGGTTTTCTCCGGGTGGCTCCGGTTTCTTCCCCAACTCCAAAGATGTACAGATTTGCAGATTAATTGGCTTCGGTAAAATTGTAAATTGTCCCTAACGTGTAGGATAGTGCTGGTGTACGAGGTGATCGCTGGTCCAGGCTGACTTGGTGGGCCAAAGGGTCTGTTTCCGTGCTCTATCTCCAAAGTCTAAAGTCTAAACTCTGAGCCCAGTGTGCGGGGAACAGACTAGAACACGGGACTGTGCCTGCCTTGTAAGAAGGTAATCATATTATGGAGCATGTAATTGAATCTAAGATATACCATATTGTCTTCATTTAGGGAAACATAAGTCTCACCATTTTCATTATCGATGTCTATGAGTTTATCAAGGAAGTCCTTCACACAGCTAACGCTCTGCAGAATGAATGGATGGAGGGGCGTCATCCAGATCTCCTTCCCATACCCCAGCTGCAGCCCCAGGTTACCGATACTCTGAACAGCCTGAAAGAGAACATACAAACAGACCCATTACTGCCCATAAGCCATTTGCTTATCCATGCCTCTGATTGAATTGATTTTAATTTTATAGACCATGTACAGTGACTGAAAGACATAGAATGACGACACGAGGAAATGCAGATGCTGGTTTACAAAGAAAGAGACAACGTGCTGGAGTAACTCGCCGGTCAGGCAGCATCTCTGGAGAACATGGATAGGTGACGTCGCCTATCCATGTTCTCCAGAGTTGCTGCCTGACCCGCTGAGTTACTCCAGCACTTTGTGTCCTTTTGTGCATTAACCAGCATCTGCTGTTCTTTGTTTCCGCAATCAAGCGGCAGGATCCCAAACTGAATTGTCACTTACCTACATATGATGCCCGCCTGCATTATGCAGCACTTTGTGTTTTACCCTTTCACATCTGAGCTAACCTATCCTACCTCCAGTAGGCCCTACCTTCATTCCATTATTGTACTAATCATAAGGAACCAAATCAGCTTGAACCTGTTCACAAGATAACTTGAAAATAACGTTTTATATTGTGAGATAGCTGTCCATCATTTCTGCATTCTCAATTGCATAGTCTCAAACATTTCCAATGGGGTTTCTTTCCAATGCCACCACCATCATCTTAGAGTGATAGAGCACAAACAGACCCTTTGGCCCACCTTGTCCCTGCCAACCAAGTCAGCTTACTGGGCGAGTCCCATTTGCCCGCATTTGGCCCATAGCCTTCAAAACACTTCCTATCATAATACAAGATACAAGATACATTTATTTGTCACATGTGCCAGTTGGCACAGTGAAATGTGATCACCATACAGCCAGACAATAAAATAAAGACCACAACACACAATATCTGTCCCAATGCCTTTTAAATGTGGAGAAGTAATGGCGGAATGTCACCATGTAGGTGATAATTGACTTCACATCATCTTATCGATGAAATTATAATGGAAACGTTAATGAATAATGAATAAAATGGTGACATGAGGTATTTACACGGGAAAAATAAATTAATTTTTGTGCTGAGCCCTTTAACTAAAGATCGACAGCTGGGACGGAGTTATCTTTCTGCACTCTTTGTGCCTGCATCAGTGTAATACTAGAAAGCTGGTGACTGCTTCCCAACTGGCATTTCTTTGTAGCCCAGAAAAAAAATACATGTAGTTTGAATGAAGAATAGAAATGTTGCAATAGTGGGCCTGGCAAAATCTCTGACCTGAAGCCAAGTATATCAATGTTAATTAAATTAAAACACGAGAAATAGAATATTCTCAGAGCCTTCCTGTACTAATTCTTTAGACCGTAATAAAATCCCACACCCCTGGCTTCTAATACTAACAGACTCCCAGGTATCACCTTCCGGCTGTATCAGAGTGCCACAGTAGCGCAGCGGTAGAATTGCTGCCTTACAGTGCAGAGACCCGGATTCGATCCTAGCTACAGGTGCTGTCTATAACGAGGTGTACATTCTCCCTGTGACCACGTGGGTTTTCTCCGGGTGCTCTGGTTTTCTCCCACATTCCAAAGACGTGCAGGTTTGTAGGTTAATTAACTTTTGCAAATAGCCCCTAGTGTGTTGGACATAGAACTAGTGTACAGCTGATCGTGGTCAGTGCGGACTCGGTGGGCTGAAGGGCCTGTTCCCATGCTGTATCTCTGAACTGAACATAGGAGGGAAAGTCCTATCAAATGATTAATGAAATTACTATTATGGATCTGGTGGGATGTAAATAAGCAAAATTGGAAATGTGAAAATTGATAATTGGAAATTGAAATTGTTTGAAACTAACACCAGGAGCATTGATGCTCCAACAGGAGTTGGTTCTGATCTCCCCCACATGGCGAAGGCCACACTGTGAACAACAGGGGCTGTAAATGTCCCAGATCATTCCCGTCCAGGGTATTCTTAATCACACCATCACCAATCCAATTTCCTATGGTGTTCTTTAGCACATTGGAACATCTGTTCAGCCATCATAGGAAAACATAGGAACTGCAGATGTTGGTTTACCATAAAAAAAAGACCAAAGAGCTGGAGTAATTCAATGTGTCAGGCAGCATCTCTGGAGAACATGGATAGGTGATGATTTTGGGTTGGGTTGCTTCTTCAGATTGATTGTAGTGGGGGGCGTAAGGTGGAAAAGAGATAGGGGCGGGACCAGGCATGGCGAGTGACAGGTGGATACATAGTCCTTCCTCTGGCAGCACATTTCCCGCCTCTTCCATCTTCATCTCCTTATCTCACACTTTTTATCGCATAGAAACTGTGTGAATGGGTGATCAATGATTGGCAGGGGCTCAGTGGGCCAACAGGCCTGTTACTATGCTGTATCTCTAATCTAAGCTAATCCTTAAAATGTACATGGTAGACTGCTCAAACAGTATGGTCACATGATCATCAATAACATATACAGATTTGCATATACAGGTCCACCACTGATTTTATGGCAACTAGGGGTCCGGTACCTCCTTTAATCTGGACAAAATTACAAGAGCGCACTTGAAATCTCCCCCTGGAAGTACCCCCACAAATGTGGCACCAAGGCCAGGTGAGGAGGCCGATCTCGACCTCATCGCCGATCGATTGGTCGAATTTTCCCCCAGCTGCCTGGCCTTTGGCCTGGCCAGTGCTGGCAGATCCGTTCCCATAGACGATTTCCAAGGCTGACTTTGTGGGCCGGTATCTCAACTCCCTCCCAAGGTTGTGACCTCTGTCAGTCCGGCTCTGTCTGGAACCAAAGGTGCCGGAAAATCAGAGGTGGACCAGTATCTGATTCTCTGCTTTGGACAGCTCAGAAAAAAGAGGGAAATAATTACCTTTGCTAAAAGTAGCAGCGTTCTCCCTGTCCTCGTATCAGCGTGGTGATCCCGGAGTTTGAAGAGTTTTGGAGTTAAAATAGCTGGAGCGAAGAACCTCAGGAACAGGAAACCACTGATAGCCAAGTACTTTACATCCTGGAAAGAAAATTACAAAGATATATATGAGCCCCACAATCAGAGACCCAAACAGAAGCCCATTCCCTGCCATATTAACCAGAACCTGGGTTAACATCTGATCTCACTGGACCGGGCGACGCTACAAGAGGCCGACGAAGCACGCAACGTTGGAGCAGCGGCGGAGGACACCACAGTCACGCTTGGCCAGGGCGTCCCAAGCAAGTCACCATGACAACGGGCCTTCATGGTCAGGTTAAGAACCCTGCACTTACAACTGGGACTTGAAAATAGCGCCAAATTGGCTACTCTGTATACTGCCTCAGTGTACTACTGCTATACACTTGTACAGTATCTGAGATGATTATCTAAGGTGTATCTAAGTGCTTATGTATAATGATACTTGTACTGAACTGTATACAAAAATGAATTTCACTGTACCTTGTGTACATGTGTCAAATAAAGTGCCATTGTAGCATTGATTACCTTCCCAGGAGTTAATTCTAATGTGCTTCAGGGGATCTGTGATGCTTAGTGTTACTGGTAATGATGTGTGCAGCCCACCACAGTGAGGAACACAGCAAAACAATAATCAAAGGATATAATTTCAAACATATTGAATGGGTTCGATAAACCGAGATAAAACTTTGAAAAAAAATGGTAATTGTTTTTCTAAATGGGGATAATGAAATAATTATTCTGACAGAATATGTCAGTTACAAGATTTATTATTCAGGGTCAGAGCAGCATTTAGTATTAATACTTTCCTGGTGTGCCTTTTAAAATTAAGTTATATTTCTGTTATATTGGACCTGTAATCCCGCTGATTGGATAGCACGCAACAAAAAAGCTTTCCACTGTACCTCGGTACACGTGACTATAAACTATACAAAACAAAAAAAGTTTTGACTCGGATTCGTTACCACAGCCACGTGTATTTTTTATCTCTGGCCCTTGTCCGACCATCTGCCTATCAAGCGCACCACCTTGCCTGTGTTCACCTGCCACGTTTTGAACTGCCCTTCCTCTCTTCCAGCTTTCATCGCCCCCCACAACAATCAGCCTAAAGAAGAGTCCCGACCCAAAGCGTCACTGATTCACATTCTCCAGAGATGCTGCCTGACACGCTGGGGTACTCCAGTGCTTTGTGTCTTTTTCTGTCAAGCCTGCCGGCTTCCCTTTCTCCTGTGCACGTCTCATTACATGAATCTAGAGTCAAGAGTGTTTTATTGTCCTGTGTCCCAGATAGAACAATGACATTCTTACTTGCTGCAGCACAACAGAATATGTAAACATAGTACATTCTAAAGAATATGATAAACGAGAGAGATAAAAAAAGTTAACTGTGTATATAAACAGACATACTCACAAGTACATACACACACACATATATGTGTATATATATATATATATGTATATATATATATATATATATATATATATATACATATATATATACATATACATATACATATACATATACATATATATATATATATATATATATATATATATATATATATATACAGTGCATTCGGAAAGTATCCAGACCCCTTCACCTTTGTCCACATGTTGTTACGTTACAGCCTTATTTTAAAATACCCCAGAATGAAGAAGCGAAAACACGTGTTTAGAAATGTGACTGAAGTGTCATATTTACATAAGTATTCAGACCCTTTGCTAGGACACTCAAAATTGGACTTAGGTGCATCCTGTTTCCATTGATTATCCTTGAGATGTTTCTACAACTTGATTGGAATTCACCAGTGGTAAATTACATTGTTTGTACATGATTTGGAAAGACACACATCTTTCTATAGAAGATCCCACAGTGCATGTCAGAGCAAAAACCAAGCCATGAAGACAAAGGAATTGTCCGTAGACCTCCGAGACAGGATTGTGTCGAGACACAGGTCTGGGGAAGGGTATAAAACAATTTCTGCAGCATTGCAGGTCCCGAAGAGCACAGTGGCCTCCGTCATTCTTAAATGGAAGAACTTTGGAACCACCAGGACTCTTAATAGAGCTGGCCGCCTGGCCAAACTAAGCAATCAGGGGAGAAGGGCCTTGGTCAGGGAGGTGACCAAGAACATGATGACAGAGCTCCAGAGATCCTTTGTAGAGATGGGAGAATATTCCAGAAGGATAATTATATCTGCAGCTCTCCACCAATCAGGCCTTTATGGTACAGTGGCTAGACGTAAGCCACTCCTCATTAAAAGCCACATGACAGCCCACTTGGAGTTTGCCAAAAGGCATGAGAAACAAGATTCTCTGGTCTGATGAAACCAAGATTGAACTATTTGGCCTGAATGCCAAGCGTCACATCTGGATGAAACCAGGCACTGCGCATCACCTGGCCAATACCATACCTACGGTGAAGTATGGTGGTGGCAGCATCATGTTGTGGGGATATTTTTCAGCAGTAGGAAATTGGAGACTAGCAAGGATCGAGGGAAAGATGAACGGAGCAAAGTACAGTGAGATCCTTGATGAAAACCTGCTTCAGAACATCCTGGACCTCAGACTGGGGCGGAGGTTCACCTTCCAACAGGAGAACGACCCTAAGAACACAGCGAAGACAATGCAGGAGTGGGTTTGTGACAGATCTGTGAATGTCCTTGAGTGGCCCAGCCAGAGCCCGGACATGAACCCGATTGAACAGCTCTGGAGGGACCTGAAAATAGCTCCCCATCCAACCTGACAGAGCTTGAGAGGATATGCAGAGAAGAATGGGAGAAATTATACAAATACAGGTGTGCCATGCTTGTAGCATCATACTCAAGAAGACTTGAGGCTGTAATCGCTGCCTCAACAAAGTACTGAGTAAAGGGTCTAAATGCTTATGTAAATGTGATATTTCAGTTATTTCTTTTTAATTACTTTGCAAAAATTTCTAAACACCTGTTTTCACCTTTTTAATATGGGGTATTGTGTGTAGATTGATGATTAAAAAAATGAATTTAATCCATTTTAGAATAAGGTTGTGGCGTAACAAAATGTGGAAAAAGTGAATGGGCCTGAATACTTTCTGAATACACTGTGTGTGTGTGTATATATATATATATATATATATATATATATATATATATATATACATATATATGTCTACATACACACAGACATATATATATTTATATAACTATAAAACTCTGATCTTGTGTTTGTGTGTGTTTTTTTTAATTTGTTTGTGTCTGATCACATCTACTCAAAGAAACGATGCGCTAACAGGAAAAAAATTACATATTCCGGTAAAGATTTATCCCCTGGAGTCAAACCTCGGCTTACCTGACAAATTCCTGCTTTTTATCTTGAGTAATTAATAAAAATGTTCACAAATCCCATCAAAATTTGAATTAAAAACGCCTGTTTTTTTCGTTGATGACGTTACAATGGATCTGCCTGCCGGGCCCGCTGCGATCATCTTCCCCCCCTCTCTCCTTCCCCGTTGTTCAAAAGTCACCCCGTCGACTGAACACCGAAGATCATCGCTGAAGACTGCGGCACACGCTGCGAGTGAAGAACGAGCATGTCGGGCCCTGTATTAGAGCTGTCGGGTCCGTCTCGGCTCCCATCGTCGCTGCCGAAAAACAATTGGACTAAAAACCCACTGTCTTCTTACTGCGCTGCGAGTGACGTCACCCCAGCCCGACCACTCCCCCTGTACTTGGGCCCTGCCTGCCAAAGATCATAGAGCGGAGCCTGCAGCCTGGAACAGGGAGCGAGGTTAGGGAACCAGCCCTCCCCTCTGACGACGCACCCCCCCCCCTCCCCTCAAACTCTACCCCCCTCCCTCTCCCTCTCTGCCTCCCGTGGGAGCAACGGGTAAGGGACGGGTGCATTTTGCAGCCGGGAGCGAGGGATTATTGCGTTCGGGAACCAGCCTTCCCCTCTGACGACATGCCCCCCCCCCCACCCCTTAAACTCTACCCTCTCCCTGTCTGCCCACCTCACGCTCATTCTCTGCCCCCTCTCCCCCCTCCCTCTCTGTGCCTCTGTGTCCTTCTCTGTGCCTCTGTGTCCCTCACGGTTCCTCTGTGTCCCTCTGTGTGCCTCTGTTTCGCTCTGTGTCCCTCTCTATGTCCCCCTGTGTCCCTCTCTGCGCCTCTGTGTCCCTCTCTGTGCCTCTGTGTCCCTCTCTCTCTAACCCCCTCCCTCTCTAGCCGTGCCTGTGAGTTGGGGGCTATACGTGAGTGGATAGGGCAGGGGATGGGGTAAAAGGAGTGAATGAATAGTATTAATATAATTGGGGTGGTTGGTGTGTGTGGGGGGGGGGGTAAGTGGTTAGTGTGTGTGTGTGTGTGAGGGGTTTGTTAGTGTGTGTGTGACGCTGCAGGCCGCCCCCTCCCCCCACAACCGCGCGTTGAGGGGACAGGACCCAACGGGTCCCACTTGGTCTAGTATATATCACGCACACATACTCAAACAACAAGAATCAAAGGGATGCAAAGACAACACAAGCTGCCACTCCGTGCGTGACACAACATCACACTGTGACAATAAGGAGCCCCAGCAATATTTCAACATGAAAGCAGGCGTGAAAAAAATCTTCCAGCTTTTATAAAATGTACTTTCAATTCCCTTGGGTTTTTGTAGCTCAGAACATGTATTATTCAGCAACAGAAACACAATGTTTATGAAGTTATTTTCTCAGTTGCTTGTGACAGTGAAGCTGGCTTTGTTACCCACTGGGTAATCTGAACATCGTTCCAGCGGTGACTACAGATATATTTGTAACAATGACTCATTCAGAAGTGTCAAACCCAAAATAATAATTTTAATTTAATGTTGCAAGAACTTTGTTTCAAGTATACATCTCGCAGAAAGACGTTATTTAACATTATTATTATTATGATTTAAACTCACTGTTGTTACAGGTTAACAGTGGCGCAGCTGGTAGAGCTGCTGCGTCTCAGCATTGAGAGGGCCAAGAGAATCAAGAGTACATATTGTCATATGTCCCAAAACGAGATCAGGGTCGATCACGGATCTCTAGTGCGTGTGAGAATTTCATTGTGCCGTTTTGGGACATATGCCAATATGTACTCTTAATTCTCTGTGTGTCTGTGTGGAATTTGCACGTTCTCCCTGAGTTTCCTCCGGGTGCTCCGTTTTTCTCCCACATCCCAAAGACGTGCGTGTTTGTACGTTAATTGGCCTATGTAAATTGCCTTTAGGGAGTGGATGAAGAAATGGGATAACTAGCGTGAATGGGTGATCGATGGTTGGCGTGGACTCGGTGTGCCAAAGGTCAGTTTCCCTGCTGCCTCTTTCAATCAATTCAATGGACTGATATTGACCCTGCAGCTCTTCCAGGTGAGACTGAGGTTCTTTCTTCTTTCTCCTACAATGTGTACTTTCTTCTGCAACTGTGCTGCTGGTATATCGATGTGACAGCAGAGACAGGCATTGTGGCAATAATGGGTAGATGTTAGGTGGCGTGGAATTGGGTTTAGAGTATAAAACTCAGGCTAGGTCCAGGGAAGATATTAAGGTTGATCTCATTTTGATTAAATAGAAAATAATATGTAAGATTAATCACAAAGAACGCAGTGGACAGGCTATGTTTCGGTTCAGGACCTTTCTTCAGACTGATTGGTGGAGAGTTTCAATCAAGAGTTCATTGAGTTTTAATTTCTAATTACTTTGAAGAAGTCATGGAATCATCACATGGCTTTAGATGTGAAAGGGAGCAGAAGAGATTCACCAGGACGTTACCTGATCTTGTTGGCTTGAGTTATAGGGAGAGGTAGGATAGACTGCGACTTTGGGGCTTAGAAGGCTGAGGGGTGACCTTATTGAGGGGCACGAATAATGTCAACACACATAAACTTTTTCCACGGGGTGTAGGATTCTGGAACCAGAGGGCAGAGGCTTAAGGTGAGAGTGGAGAGATATAAGGAGCTTCTCACGGAGAATGTTTACACTTGGAAGGTAGTCCAGACCTAGAACAATCTGCCAGAGGAAGCTATCTGACTTTTAAAATACATTTAAATCCACAGATATGTGGATTGAAATGATTTAGTAGACTGTGAGCCAAATACAGGCAAATGGGAGTAGCACAGCATTCCATCTTGTATTGCATGGGTCAAAGCGCCAGTTTGTGTGGTTTCTGAGCTCTCCTCCTGGTTTCTCCCTCGCTGGGATCTCCTCAGTCTAATTAGTTATCCATTGGGATGATCTGGTTGCCTAATTACCTATTCACTCCCATCATTGTTTAATTATGAATATCTCACTCTCTATGTCACCACCATAAATGGCCAAGTCCCCTCTTGCTGTGATTTCCACTAGGTCTATTTATCTCTTTGCTGGAGCATCCTCGAGGTCTAATTACCCTTGCTGGGACTTACCTCATTCTCAGCTTCAGGAAACTGCTCTGCCACTCGTTTGTGCAGTTGTTTGAACGCGACTCTCATCACGGCTGGGCACTGTTCCACAGAACTCACAATGGCATCTATCACATCACTCAGGTATGACTTTAACATCTCCTGGCTCCATTCTCTCACGTTGGCTTCTGAATGGCCCCCTTTGAAAGAGATTCTCCTTCCAGATCAACATAAATATATTAGTCATCGTAGGTACCTTCCATTTATCCCCCTCCTTTCACTGTAGTGGTCTGTTGGAAACGTTAATTTCATTGGAGAAATGGTTTCCAGGGACCTGGGTTCGATCCTGACGTTGGGTGCTGTCTGTGTGGAGGTTGCACGTTCTCCCTGTGACAGCATGGGTTTCCTCTGGGTGATCCCGTTTCCTCCCACATCCCAAAGACATGCAGGTTTGCAGGTTAATTGGCCATGTAAATTACCCCTAATGTGTAGAGAGCGATGAGAAAATGGGACAACAGAGAACTAGTGTGCAGAGGTGATCAATGGTCTGAGTGGATTCAACAGGCTGAAGAGCCCGTTTCCATGCTGTATCTCTAAACTAAACTAAGAGCGCTGAAAATTAAGTTTAGAATCTACGCAGGAAAATCTCACAATTATTATTTAACTCTGAGAAATGCCTCTGTTGTGTCAGATTTAATCTTTTTAAATTTTTTTAAAATTATTATTATTTTTTTAATATCTTTATTTATTAGAGGTGCCACGTAAGTTACATCAGTGTACATCCCATATATAGTATTACAATCATTGTACCCCTTAATTTTTTAAGGCTTTAGAAAAGAAAGAAAAGAGAAAGAAATATCAACAGAGAAAGTAGAAGAGTAAAAACGAGTTGTGAAAGTGAAAATGCGTGGCAAGAGGGAAAGGGAACCCTTGGGCGAAGAGTTAGAGAAAGGAGATTAAAAGATAGGCCATGAAGAGGAGGAAAAAAGGGAAAGAAAGAGAAGGAAAAAAGAAAAGCCTGTTACTTTATTATAAACATCTCGCAAAAGGAATCTATCAACTTGACAGTTTTTCTTCCCCCTTTACCAAGACCCGACACCGGTACTTTTTTTGAGGTATTCTTGCACCTTAAGATTTAATCATTAGCTATGTTTTCAAGGCATATGCAATAAAGTAATGAAAATGCTGTAGGTTACACGCAGACCTCTGGAGCACAGTTATTACTGCTGTTTTTACTGCAGTAAATTGAATCAATAAAATGTGTGTGGGAGGATAATCTATTTGAAGAAATATAGGGCTTGATTAAATGAGAAACTAACTATATTTGATTTAGATTAAGGAACACCTCCTTCTGACTTGAATAAGTTTTATGCGGCACCAAACATAAGACAGCATGTCCAGGCCAGGCCGACACCTACGACACCAACCTAGTGCCGATGCCAGGACAATGGGCTTTTAAGACCAAGATAAGACCTAGATACTGGGAGAAGGTACTAAATCAGGAAAAGGCGTTTTACAAGATTATTTGGCAAGAGGTAGGAGAGGGGTAAATTAGGAGCAAAACTAGACTATTTTAAATAACTTTGGTTATTAAAATCTTAGGACCAGAGGGCATAGCCTCAGAATAAAAGGATTTGCCTTTAGAAAGGAGATAAAGAGGAATTTCTTTATTAGGAGGATGGCAAATCTGTGGAATTCATTGCCGCGTACGGCTGTGGAAGCCAAGTCATTGGATATTTTTAAAGCAGAGATTGACAGATTCTTGATTAGTAAGGGCCTCATGGGTTATGGAGATCTGGGGTTGAGAAGGAAAGATAGATCAGTGATGATGGAATGGCGGAGTTGACTCAAACGGCCGATTGGCCTAATTCTGCTCCTACCACTTATGAACTATGAACTCATGATGTGAAATCCTTGGAATTACATAGAATGTGTCAACTTCCTCCACCAACACTGCTCCTTTCTGGGTCCATCCTGCCACAGATCAAGCTGCTTGCTGGTCACACAGGGTAATGTGCTGATGGACCTCATGCCTCCCCCATTGGACAAGTTGACTCATTGTCCAGCCTTCCAGGAGTTAAACCCTATACCTCAACACATTAATTCACATCACAGATGCTGACTGACCTGCCGAGTCTTTCTGACATTAATTATATTTCCCTTTGTTTTACATTTCCAGAAATGGAAATTCATGACTTTCTGTTATTGTTTAATGAATTCATTGCTCTCTCAATGTTACATCATGACGACTCCTCACGATACTGAATTACCTTCAGGCTCAGTGAAAGATAAGGTTCTGGCTCAACGGACAACGCTAAAAGTAAGAGGTGGGAATAAGCGCGGTGCTCAGGTGCATAATAAGCCTAAAAACATTAAACAAACAGCAGCAAATATTCGACTGTGAAGCAGATTTCTTGTGCACACAAGCAGATTAGGATGTTGTCTGCAGGAAATGCAGAACTTGCCCTGGTACCAGAGTGGTAACTTAGCAACCATAATAAACCAGTCATATGTGGGTAAACGGCAGATTATTAAGCGGTTTCATTATGGCATCAAATAATATTCTGTCTCCAGTGTAATTAACTTCTTGACCTGTTTAACTTCGATGGGAACAGTTTCTTTTGGATCAAAAGCTCATTAAAATTATTTCCACCTGTAACGTTCTCCTAAGAACCTCATTAGTATTTAGAAAAAACGTTAAGAAGAAATGTGTACTGCGAGTTATTTATGCTGATTATTATCTTCACGAGGATGTAAAAAGCTTCACTGCAGGATATTTATCAACTTGCCTGGTGGTACGGTTGGTCACATTTGCAATTGTGAAAAGAATCAGATCATGGAATCAGACCCTTCGGCCCAACCTGTCTATGCCAAGCAAAATGCCCCATCTAAACTAGCCCTGCATTTGGCCTGTATCCCTCTAAACCTTTCCTATCCATGTATCTGTCCAAATGTCTTTTAAATCCTGTTAGGATACCTGCCTCAACTACTTCCTCTGGCAGCTCGTTCCAAACACCCACCACCCTCTGTGAAAAAGTTGCCCCTCAGGTTCTTTTTTAATCTTTTCACTCTCACCTAAAACCTATGCCCTCTAGTCTCGATTCCCCTACCATGAGAAAAGAACTCTGTGAATTCACACTATGGGGCTCACCGTGGTGGGCCCTGTCAACTCACCTCAGTCAGGTGAATGACAACAAACAGAGAGTAGCAGCAGTGCCGCAGCTTGGTGCCAACCTTGGCTCATGCGCCGTTTTTAGGGCGGGTACCTACGGATGTCGAACAGCATGGTATCACCCTGCTGCGGACTTCAGTTGCTTCAAACGCTAGAAGAACACACATTCTATTCTATTCCCCTCATGATTTTATATATAAGATCACCCCTCAGCCTCCTGTGCTTCAAGGAATAAAGTCCGAGCCTACCCAATCTCCCAAAGCTCGCTGGAGTCCCGGCACATCCTCATAAATCGTATCTGTACCATCTCCAGCTTAATGACATCTTTTCTATAACAGAGTGACTAAAATTGAACAAAATGCTCCAACTGTGGCCGCATCAACGTCTTGTACGCCTGTAATGTAACATCCCAACTTCTGCTCCCTGATTGATGAAGCCCAGCCTGCCAAAAGCCTTCTTTACAACCCTATCCACCTGTGATGCTACTTTCAGGGAACTATGCAGTGTGCAGTGTAGATGGGGTGGGTGGCTGGGCTGTGTGATGGACTGGGCTGCATCCACAGTTCTCTGTAATTTCTCCTTTGTGTACTTTTGTGGATTTTGCGTGTTCACGTCGCTCCCTCCGATATGACCTGTTCTCTGCAAAATTTTACAAATCTTCCAAACCCGTACACGAGACATCAATTCCCCACCTGTTGAAGGTTCCCAGTATTTTCTGCTTGATTTCCTCAAGGGCAACACAGTGACGCAGCGGTAGAGTTGTTGCCTTATGGTGCCAGAGACCCTTGGGTTCAATCTTGACTATGGGTGCTGACTGTAACTAGAACTAGAGAACGGGTGATCATTGGGTGGTGAGGATGCGGTGAGCGGTAGACCAGTTTGTAAACTGTGTTTGTAAACCAAACTAACCTATCATCTTTGTGAACCAGTTTTGTCCAATCTTGTAGAAAAATCTGATTACTAGCAAAGCAGAGAAAGAAAATAAGGAAACGCAAAGATATCCAAGAACACATGTATCATTGAGCCATACCTTATTTTGTTCAGGTCAATCTTACTAGGATCCAGTTCAACATATTTCTTCTCATCAAAAATACGGTTAATGATTTGCCTCAGCACCTCATGCAAATATGGCATTCCCACCAACTGCAAGGAATGAGAGCCATCATTTATACTAGTGTACGTTCAATCAAGTGAGTTACTGAAAGTGGAAACAAGATCCAGTGAAAGGATATCTCCTTGTTCGCAACAATTCTCATTGCAGTTTTATTAATATTTAGTGACCTCTACAAAGACATTTGCTCAGTAACTCAGTAAGAAATATCTTGAATTTATAAGTTCCTGGTAGAAGATGAAATTTTGACTCAGTCCAAGTCTCTTGACCTTCTTTAAAACTTTACTTTAGACTTTAGGGATACAGTGCAGAAACAGGCCTTTCGGCCCACCGAGTCCGCGCCAACCACAATCACCCCGTACTCTAACACTATGCTACACACTAGGAACAATTTCACAACTTACCAAAGCCAATTAACCTACAAACCTGTATGTCTTTGAGATGTGAGAGGAAACCAGAGCACCCAGAGAAAACCCACACAGTCACAGGGAGAACGTACAAACGTAAAGATAGCCCCCGTAGTCAGGATCGAACCTGGGTTCTGGCGTTGTAAGGCAGCAGCTCTATCACTGTACCACTGTGCTGCCCCTTTAGCTGCAAATTGGAGATCAATTTGCACTTTCCTGATCTATTGCATAGTTAGAAACTTGGCAGGACTTCACACTGCTTTATTTTTAATATAGCAGCTCAAGCTACAAATCTTCTTCACTGCTTCACTCACTAATAATATAGGGATGACTCATCCTTTGGATTAAGATGCACAGGCACACAGGACTCCTTCCAAATTAATGCACCATTGTCCTATTAAAATGCATTTAATGACATTATCTATCAATTATTTCTCTGACAGAAAAGCAACCCAATTCACAGCAGCAAAAACAAATAAAAGTAAAGATGTTAAACCAGAACAGGAGGTATATTTGTGGCTGTATAATTCCACTTTATCTAAACACTAAATAGTGAACAGAACATTGTTTTATTCTGGGCAAAGTCTATTGTATGAAGCCATTAACGTTCTAAATTCAGGGTGACACGGTGGCACAGCTGGTCAGGCAACATCCTTAAGGGGAGGACTCGATGGTGCAGTGAACAAGTAGTTGAAGATGATCCAAAGTGGGCGGTACAGTGGCGCAGCGGTACAGTTGCTGCCTTACAGCGCCAGACACACAGGTTCAATCCTGACCATGGGTGCTGTCTATACAGAGTTGTACGCTCTCCCTGTGACTATGTTGGTTTCCTCCCACACCCCAAAGACGTGCAGGTTTGTAGGTTAATTCACTTCTGAATATTGTCCCTGGGGTGTAGGATAGAACAAGTGTGAATGGGTGATCGATGGTTGCCGCGGACTCGATGGGCCAGAGGTCCTGTTTACACGCTGCATCTCTAAAGTAAAATTAAAACCGTCACCCAAACAGCAGTGATGAGGTTTTCTGACGTTGAAATGACTCAAATGACAAATGTTAAGGAATTATTTTACATTAAGTTGGAAGACTCAGTGACACAGTTATTACCCCTTGTTTCTCTGGAACGTCAGAGGTTGAGAGGAGGCGATGGAAGTATATAAATATGAGGGGCATAGATATGATAGACAGTCAGAATCGTTTTCCCAGGTGGAAATATCCAACACTAGAGGGCATAGCTATAAGGTGAGGGGGCAACATATTAATGGAGATGTGTGGGGCAACATTTTGTTCTCTGGGGATGGTGGGGGCCTGGAATGCATTGACAGCGGTGGTGGTGGAGCCAGACACAATAGTGCCGTTTAAGTAGCTTTTGGATAGGAACATGGAAGTGCAGGGAAAGAGGGATATGGATCATCTACGGGCAGATGAGATCAGTTTAACTTGGCATCATGTTCGGCACAAACATTGTGGGCCGAAGGGCCCTTTACTAGGCTGCACTGTTCTATGTTTTATGTATTCCCAAGGACAAAAATTGGAACAGTTTACCCTGTTCAGCGCTGATATATTCTCAGCATGTGCTTTTGCAGCCATGTTAGATTATGGCTTTTGTGCTCTATAAGGATAGGAATAGGAGGCGGTATTTAAGAGGGTAATTCCATTAGTACTTGGTTCTCAATAAGTTAATCAAGCATTGTTTCAGTTACTGGAAATTAGACACAAGTTTGTACGGTCATTGGGGGGAAATCTAGTATTGCTTGGGAAAGTAAGACAGCTTACCTTCATAAACTGTTCCATTGCTTTGGAGGCCAAAGAATTCGATCTGAAAAGTGTGTTTGGATCAGCTGCATAAAAAAATAAAAATAAACGCTAAAAGTTTCAGAGAGTCACAGAGTCATTCACTTGGCCACACGACCAACATGTCCCATCTACTCTACTCCCACCTGCCTGTGATTGGCCCAAATCCTTCTAAATCTATCTTATCCACGTACCTGTCCAAATGTTTCTTAAACATTATGATAGTACCTGCCTCAACCACCTCCTCCGGCCGCTCATTCCATACATCCATTACCCTCAGGGTTCCTACTAAATCTCTCCCCCCCCCCCCCCCCCCCCCTCATGTTAAACCTATGTATGTACCTATCTAGGTTATATCATTCTTGTTAGTAAACTAAAGGCCAAACTCTACAAAGGTACAGCATGCCGCAGTTTTACGCATTCTTGAAATGAAGTGAATATTTATAATTTATAACAAATTGAGGAGGAATGGATGGAATAGTGTATAACATTATTGTGGTATTATAATATAGAAGAGCAACACAATGGTGCAGCGGGTGGAGCTGTTGCCCCACAGTGCCAGAGACCTGGGTTCGATCCTGGGTGCTGTCAGTGCGGGGTTTGCAAGTTCTCTCCATGACTGCTTGTGGTTACCTCCGGGCGCTCCGGTTTCCTCCCACATCCCAAAGACGTGTAGGGAGCGGGATGCAAAAGTGGAATAACTTAGGACCTGTGCGGATGGTAAGTGTACATGGTGGGCTAAAGGGCCTGTTTCAATGCTGTATCTTCCAATCAATAAATCACTTAAACATAAATTGATCCAGCAATTCCCAGTTGGAGCATAAGAAACAACAATCTTAGCATTCTGCACCATTTTCATCTTGAGGATGAATAATTACTAATTAATAATGAAATATATTAAACATCTCCACAAAACAGTTTTTATCCACGAGTAGTTGCTCTACTCAACAGCCAAACATCTGTAGCCTCCATTTGATCTGGTATTTTATTGGTTCACATGCTTGATTAATGGTGTTTTATCATTAATGTTTTATTATTATTATTAATGTTTAGTGTTTTCGTAACTGTCACTGTTTGTCATGTTGTTACTTGTGGGCGGAGCACCAAGGCAAATTCCTTGTATGTGAATACTTGGCCAATAAACTTACTTACTTTTACATTATTAGAACCTAAGTCAAAACGGCTGTTAGCTCTGCCTGATTGATTAAACTCTTCTTTCAAACACAGCAGAAGGAGGTGAGGATGATATTAGTGGCTAAGGAAAGACTTAACGCTGAATGACTACACCTTTTAATAATCCAAACAATAAGGAAATCTTGTGTCGTAAGGAACTGCAGATGCTAGTTTACACTGAGTTACTCAGCAGGTCAGGCAGCATCTCTGGAGAAAAGGGTGATGTTTTGGGTCGAGACTCTTCTTCAGACGGATCTTCTTCAGACAGTCTCTTCTTCAGGAGGATATTTCAACAGCTTCAGTCGAGCAAGTATCAAACCATATAAACTTGCTCTGAATTTTAAGTACATTACAGTACCTCTTGGGATTAGAATGGCGATGAATTTAATAAACATGAATGAAGCGAGTCGACAACTGGAATAGGCTAACTTCATTTCTGCTCCGTAGACTCAAGGTAAGAGGAGTTTTAACTCTTGGACCTCAACTGAGTGGTCCCGGTTATCATCTTGCCTGGTTTCAACAGAAGTCAAGGACTGGGCAACCTGGATGGATGAATTTCTGACATCCTTAGTTTAGTATAGTTTAGAGATACAGCGTGGAAACGGGCCCTTCGAATCCATGCTGACCACAATCACCCATTCACTAATCTATCCTACACACTAGCAACAACTTACAGAACCCAATTAACCTACAGACACACCGGTATTTGGAATTATTGTCCAGGGATGCTGCCTGATCTGCTGAGTTTGGACTTTAGACTTTACTTTCGACTTTCGACTTCAAAGATACAGCCTAGAAACAGGCCCTTCAGCCCATCAAGTCCACGCAGACCAGCAACTAGCCCGTACACTAGTGTTAAGGAAGGAACTGCAGATGCTGGAGAATCGAAGGTTACACAAAAAGCTGGAGAAACTCAGCGGGTGCAGCAGCATCTAAGGAGCAAAGGAGATAGGCGACGTTTCGGGTCGAGACGTTTCTTTCGTACACTAGCACCATCCTACACACTAGGGACATTTTTTAAATTTACAGAGGCCAAGTAACCTACAAACCTGTACGTCTTTGTGGGAGGAAACTGGAGCACCCGGAGAAAACCCATGTGGTCACAGGGAGAACGTACAAACTCCATACAGGCAACACCCCAGTCTTTGGCGCTGTGAGGCAGCAGCTCTACCACTACACCACTGTGTCGCCCAAATCCTGGCGACATCCCACAGAGAGTTGCTTTGGTGTAGGCGCAGGGTGTGGTGGAGAGAATGGGGGTGGGGAGGTTGATGCAAGCAGCCTGGGGCAGGAGAAATTCTGTCCCAACTGAGTTTAAGGCAACATTGGTTAGTCGATGCATGGGCCTAGATCACACCTGAGCATCCAAGGAGACCCCCAGCAGGAACACGGCAAATTGATCCACCAGGCTGCAAGGTACAGTACCAATGAAGCTGTTGTCACCAAGCACAGTCCCAGGTCACAAGGGATCAATAACAACCAAGCCAAGAGAGCCAAGTATGCTTCATTGTCAATGTAAAGAGTGGTTGAGGTAGCTGAGGTAGGTAAAGTAACAACATCTTAAATATACTTGGACAGGTACATGGATAGGAAAGGTTCAGAGAGAAATGGGTGAAATATGGGCTAATTGCTTAAGCTTAGGTAGGTATCTTGGTCCGCATGGACGTTGGGTTGAGGGTCTGATTAGATAGCATGCAAAACAAAGCTTTTCAATGTATCTCGGTACACGTGGCAATGATAAACCTAAACCCAAAGGTAAAGTTGACCCTAAATCTATGCACATGCGGAGAAGACTGTGCTTTGTGTAGTGCGGGGCTGTTGCCATGACTATCCTGTTGCATGCAGTTGGCGATCCTGCCTTTGTATCACAAATGGTCATGTGCAGGGTTCAGATTGGCCAGATTGATGTCATCTAACGAGACACTCTCCTGAACTCTGGCACAACATACATTGATCTGCCCGTGTAAATTTGTTCCATCGGCAACGTATGGGGTTCATTCAGGATTTTAAGGTCACTTTTTCCTTCCCCTTATTCAAAGGCTCTCCCAAGTGCAAGTAGGATACAAAAAGCTGGAGTAACTCAGCGGGACAGGCAGCAGCATCTCAACCCAAGTGCAAGTCCTTGGTCTGTTTCCATAGTAATTGTAACATAATCACTGCTAATTAATGAAATACTCAATTAGTCACAGAGGCTTTGTCTGCTCGAATGTTTTGTTTTCACACATAAAGCGCTGCACATTACCTCCCAGCATGCTCCTAGACAATGGCTTTTTCCAAGTTACAAGACAGCAATATTCTGTCCCCATAACATTGAGCAAGCTGTCTGTTTCTTGGCAGATAACAGTTCATTCAGTCAACTGATACACAATTCCACACACACCCCCACTGGGACTTGTAAATATATATATATATATATATATATATATATATATATATATATATATATATATATATATACATTATACACCTTATAAGCAGCACCTCCTATTCCACTTGGGTGACTTATAACTTAATGGTATGAACAATGAATTCTACAATTTTAGTTAACTAACTTACAACACCCTTACCGCGTTTATTCCCCCTCTCTTCCCTGTGCACAATCTGGATACGTCAAATTAAACGAATGCCTAATAATTGGTATTAAATTTTCAACATTTATTCGTTTACATGTTAAACACACAGTGTTTGTTCCTGTTAACTAAATATTCTCTCCCTTTAATGTAGTGAGGAATATGTATAAGTTATTCATTGAGCTGAACAAACTTACTTATACCCTCAGCAAGTTACGCAATGATTTAGGAATAGATAGGGTCAATGCACAGGGTCTTTTTACCCAGGGAAACAAGAAGCAGGTTTAAGTTGAGAGGAGAATGATTTAATAGGAAAAAAAGACGAGTAACTCAGCAACTCAGGCAGCATCTCTGGAGAACACAGATAGGTGATGTTTGTGTTTGGGACCCTTCTTCAGAGTCTCCTCAAGGTATGCCTGCTTTGAAGAGACTGGAAATTTCTTCCTACTCGTTTCTACAAAGAGGAAATCTCAGTCTGACAATCACACAATAGGTGGATTTAGGTATAACCATTATAGTTAGGCATAAATACAATCAAGTCAAACTCAAGTACAATACTTAATGCAGAAGCCAGGTTTAACCCTAGTAGATGATCATGTCTCTCTCGCATGCTCCTCACAAACCCCTGAACACAGAGTCTCCGTGTGCAAGGCCAAGCAACAATGGCTGCTAGATGTTCACCAACATGTTCAATCAATCATGTTTTATTATTAATGTTTCATGTTTTATGTGTCACTGTCACTGTATGTCGTTGTCACTTGCGGGCAGAGCACCAAGGTAAATTCCTTGTATGTGAATACTTGGCCAATAAACTTATTCATTCATTCAACAACCCCTCCCTGCTCCTGCCTGTGCTCAGAATGCTAGAGAAGTGGTTTACATGCTCATGGACTCCGTGATCTTCAGCGTGTGGATGTAGGGAAATTTTTCCTTTTCAAGGCAACGAGGTAAATCTGAGCACTTTGATGGCATTTCGTCAAACATGCGAGGTTGGTGGCGATGTTCCATTTACATTCTAGTAGTGGTTGGTGAGATGGCCGTTCCTCTGACTGTAATCCAACACTAATATGCTGCAGATGTTGGAAATCTGAAATAAACGCAGAAAGGATGGAGCTACGCAGCCAGACAGCATCTGCGGATACAGAGAGAGGCTTAGCCCTTCTAATCCTTGGAAGAATGAGGAGTGTTGCTTTATGGACGAATACTCTTGATCTTGATCTTCTACAGGTCCACAGTAGGGAGCATATCGATGGGCTGCATCACGGCCTGGTTCAGCTATTCCAATGCCCATGAACAAAGGAGGTTTCAGAAAGAGGAGAACTCTAGAGGACACAAAGTGCTGGACTGACTCAATGGGACAGGCAGCATCTTTGGAGAACATTGGTTGGCGTAGGCAAGTTGGGCCGAAGTGCCTGTTTCCACGCACTATGACTCTATGACTCAGTCAGAGTTAAATCCAGTGGAATGAAGCTTAGCATCAAGAGAATGCCATACATCTTGAACTGAATTAGGATTTAGAACAGGGACTTTTCTCAAACGATTTGCTTCATATGATTGTGAGACACAAATATTTAAGCAAAGTAAAGTGAACAATGACAACACACACTCAGCAATGAATCCTTAATGCTCTGCAAGACCTATTAAGCAATTCCACATGGAATAATATTTCTTCTAAGAATTATGAGGTGCAGGAAATAAAACACTCAATAAATTCCTATTGGCAAAATGTAAATAAAAGGACTAATGGAGAAAGGACTGCCAACTCATTTCTTCTTTGGAGTCTGATAGAATTGTTTGAAACGCTGGTGAGAATATCAAAACTACATACAGATGGCACCCGAGGTCAGGGTCGAACCTGGGTCTCTGGCACTGCGAGACCGCAACTCAACCACACCTTTACCCTCATGCCACTGTGCCACTCTTCGTTCTCCCAGTGACCAGGTGGGTTTCCTCCGGGTGCTCCGGTTACCTCCCACATCACACATCCCAAAGGCGTACAGATTTGGATGTTAATTGGCTTCTGAAAATTGTCCCTGGTGTGTAGCATAGAACTGGTATATGGGTGATCGCTGGTCAGCATGGACTTGGTGGGCCGAAAGGCCTGTTTCCACATTGTATCTCAAAACTAAACTGAACACTAATCTCAGTAACTATAATTCTGCACCACAAACTTCGGTTTTGCACTAGTCTGGTTACCTAGTAATATAAATGTTAATTTATTGCATTGTGTTTATGCATTTATCAAAGTGTTTTTGGATTTATGGGCCTGTTAAGCTGCAGCAACTAAGAATTTAACTGTTCGGTTTTTGGTACATATGAAAATTAAACACTCTTGACGCAAACAAAAAGATATATGAAGAATGACATTTTCAGACTGTAGTTCAAAGTAGCTTTCCAGTGCTGTTACATTTTAAATAACGACAAAGTCTTTGTTATACAATACAGGTCTACAACCGATTTCCCCGGCAACTGGTGGTCCTGCACCTCCTTTAATCCCGACACAATTACGAGAGTGCACTTGAAATCCCCCCTGGACGTCCCCTCAAAATGTGGTGCCAAGGCCAGGTGAGGCGGCCAATCTCGACCTCGTTGGGACTTCTGTGGCTAGTCAGCGGGTCGCATTTGCCGCCTGTGGCAGGGGCTCTGGAACTCTGCCCAGCCGGAGCCGGCAGATCCATTCCCATAGCCGGCCTAGGTGGACCGTTCCGATACTGCTCTACTCGGTCCAGCAAAACAGATAATCCAGAAAGGCTCTGAAATCAAGGGTGCTGCAAAATCGGTGGTGGAGCTGTAGTGGTAGCTAAACAGTGAGTTGGATGTCATGATATACCTTTGAATCCAGTACTCACTTGTTCTGTTCACTTCTCTCATGTTGAGGTGGTCAAGAAAAGGTACCACCAAGCCCTGACCAAGGAACATCTTCACCAGTGTCACAGCCATGTCTTGTCTGCTCTCCACGGTGGTAACCTCCTCCAACATGGTCAGAGGGGTGACATCCTCAACCTGGGAAAAGTTAGAAAGAGTTGCCAGTAAACATTTAGGTTTAGGTTTGGTTTGGGTTTAGGTATATTACTGGCACATGTACCAAGATACAGTGAAAAGCTTTGTTGTGCATGCTTTCCAAACAGATTAAATATACCATGCATGGATACAAACAGTTCGAAGTCAAGTACAATAGAGTATAGGGGAGGAATCAGAGTGCAGAATATAGTTTTCATCATTATAGCGCATCAGTTCCTTAGACAAAGTCCAATGTCCACAATGGGGTGGAGGTGAATCGGACAGTACCCTAGCTTATGGAAGGACCAGAGAAAACACACGTTTTCATAAAAATTCTGTGCAGAACATACAAATTCTGTACAGAAAGCACCCCAGTCAGGATTGAACCCGGGTCTCTAGCACTGTCCCCCACTTTAGATCATTCACGCAGTTCACTGCACCATCGAGTTCCTCCTTAAGGGTTCTGACCCAAAACATCATCTATCCATTGCCCCCCAGAGATGCTGCCTGACCCGTTAAGTTCCTCCAGCACTTTGTGTTCTGCTCCCACTGTAAAATAAAATTGTTTTCATTCCCCACTGTGTAAAACTGAGGAGACATTAAAGATATCCAGAAAACTGCCCCCAACAGTTAATTCAATAAAAGATTACAGCATGCAGAATTTTTTGTAGATAAATGAAATAGCCAACAATTTTATGTTGTCAGCTGTGATACATCAGATTGAATATTGCAATTAGTTCCTGCACTGACGATGAAAGCAACAACAGTTACAGCATCTGGTTTCATATCCAGTGTCTGCAGGGCTAAAGTGTGACATAAATTCAATTCAGCCACATTTTAGACTAATGAAGTTGACAGATTACACCCATTGAACCAATTTGCCATTTGATAGATTTCGGACCTAAAGTGTGCAGCAACAATCAAATAAGTGCCATGAGGTCACTTGGTTTCTGAATGCACTTCCATCGTACACAGTCAGCCCCCCGTAGCTAATGTGCCACGTCAACCATCTCATCCTTCCCAACCCCATCCTCTCTCACTTCCTCTTCAATCCTTCATAAAACTCTTCTGTTTCACCAAGCAAAACAATTCAGTGACTTACAACCCAATGGTTTAAACAGTGAACTCTCAAATTCTAAGTGAAATCCCACCCGCTCTCTCTTCCCTCTAACCCCCCCCCATCTGGTAAGCACCCATTCTGCACCCACCCCCTGTCTCCTTCCACCCATATCCCTCCCACTGGTTCTTCACTCCTTATCAGATACACTTTTGTCTCATTTCCTCCATCTGTTATCGAGCAACTGAACCATTCTACCAACAGCTGGAGAGCAGAACTGAGTTACTATCTACCTCGCTGGAGAACCTCGGACTATCTTTGATCGGACTGTACTGGACTTTATCTTGCATTAAATGTTCTTCCCTTGACCATGAATCTGTACACTGTGGATGGCTCAATTGTAATCCAGTATATTCTTCCCGCTGACTGGTCAGCACACAACCAAAGATTTTCACAGTAAACTCAAAAACTCAAACTCAGTCTGGCAATCACCCCAACACCCTCATCTACTGGTCGGGGTTTGCTTCCGAACACATTAAGGAGCAAGGAAGGTGATAAATGAAAGCAAGCTCTTTTTCTCAACAAGTAGGTAAATGGCAGCACTCCCATGACAATGCCACCCCATTAATCCTCTGAATAATTGTGTTCCAAACACACCACAAGATGATTTAGACTCCCTTTCATTGCTTTTTTACCCTTAATTCTCTATTTGACCTTGGAGAAAAAACATCCATTCCAAGCCGCTATCAGGTCAACCACAGGAATGTGTCTCCCAGAGATCGAGCTTGAAAATCCTTCAACAAATCTGCAATGTTGGGTCAATGGGTTTGAGCCCAACAGCCGAAGTGACCACTGAGAACGAGGACGGGCAGGGCAAGGACGGCCGAGGACAAGGAACAAGGACCAGCCTGGGGGGCCTCCCAGAACAGAGAGCCAACAGTGGGAGAAGCTGGGAACCGGGAGACTGGAGAGTCGAGGAGGAGGAGGGAGCGGTTGGCAGCGCTGGGCGTGAGGAGTGGGCCGGTAGGTGAGGGACCAGGGTATTGCCTCCAGCGCCTTCAAGGTCGGCTGCAGGAGTCGGCCACCGGGACACAGGGGCGGTCGGGCGAGGAATGTTAGGTCGGGCTTACCTAGGCTGACCTGAATCAGGGGTGCTCTAGGACTTCCAACACGTGGGCTGGACTTTGGACATTTTGCGTTTTCTGTTCTTTTTTAAACGCCGCCAGATTTGTGGCGACAGTGCATATGTGGGTTGTGCAAAAGAATTTCACTGTGCTGTGCATACGTGGCAATAATGAACCATTGGACCAGTGGATCCTGGACTCCAGGAGCATTCAGGGTATGCTCTGACTGGACGAGCTCACCCTTCCCTCAGGTCCGTCATGTATGTAATAGTCACTTACTCAAACCTACAAATTGGTATTGGTTTATTATTGTCATTTGCAACAAGATAAGTTGGAAAAACTGCAGAAGAGATTCACCAGGTTGTTACCTGGACTGGCAACTTGATTGATTGGGAAAGGAGGATATGCTGGCAGTTTTTGCTTTGGAGCGTAAGAGGCTGAGGGGTGACCTTGTAGAGCTGTACAAGATCACGAGGGGCATGGATAAAGTGAACACTCACACTGTTTTATCATGGGCAGATGATTCTAAATCAAGAGGGCATAGGCTTAAGGTGAGAGTGGACAGATTTACGAGAGATCTCAAGGGCACCAATTTCACTCAGAGGGTAGTCCGTATCTAGAAAGAGCTGCCAGAGGAAACTGCAGAAGCAGAGAGAGTTATGATTCTTTAAAGAGATTTGATGATTATATAGATAGGAAGTGTTTTGTAGGTGTATAGGCCAAATTCAGATTTGTAGGACACTTGGTTGGCATGGGGGAGGGGAGGGGGAGCTGAAGGGCCTGTTTCTGTGCTGTGCAGCTCAATAATTCTATAACTATATACAGTGCTTTGTGTGTTATCCAGGCAAATCATATGTATAACAAAGATGAACGCAAAATGCTGGAGTAACTCAGCGGGACAGGCAGCATCTCTGGAGAGAAGGAATGGGTGACGTTTTGGTTCGAGACCCTTCTTCAGACTCAGTCTGAAGGGTGTCGACCCGAAAACGTCACCCATTCCTTCTCTCCAGAGATGCTGCCTGTCCCGCTGAGTTACTTCAGCATTTTGTGTCTATCTTGGATGTAAACCACCATTGCAGTTCCTTCCGACAAAAATCATATAACACATACTTTCTTATTATGCACTATCACAATTACCAAGCTCTTAGTTCGAGACCAAGCCCACAATGCTGGAATATGTAGTGAAATAGTTTAGAATTTAGAAATACAATTTGTTTCATCACTTAACAGTGACTTCACTTCCTATTACACTTTTTGTATTTACAAGGGTAAATGGAGTTTATTACCATATAAATCTAGAACCACATTCCGTCAGCTCTCTCCTTATGGTCTCTTGCTGATTTCAATTATGAACGCACTTTACTTAATTGGTTTAAGATTTATAAAGCAATAGTTTTAACCACAGCATTATCTTTGCACGAAAGCCCCTATTATAAGTACCATCCTATTTTATATCCACTGCCCATTAAATGTTCAAATGATGGAAATTGAAGGAAGTGATTTGTGATTTCCATTTGGTATCTTCTGGCCTTATGCAATAATCCACTCACTGCTAGGCAGTTCTACACACAGATAATGCGCTCATAGGAATTGATGACATTGAAATGCTTGACAATTAACAAAACATTGATTATGAAATCTTAATTCATCTGACAGAAAATCGCCAGCTAACAAACCTTCATTGTGAAACATCGTATCATCAAATGGCGCAGTGGGGCAGCTGGTAGAGCTGCTGCCTCACAGCGGCAGAGACTCTGGTTCGATTCTGACCTCGCGTGCTGTCTGTGTGGAGTTTGCACATTCTCCCCGTGACCGCATGGGTTTCTTCCAGGAGCTGCGGTTTCCTCCCACATCCCCAAGACGTGCAGGTTTGTAAGTTAATTGGTCTCTGTAATTTGCCCCAATGTGGAGGGAGCGAATGTGAGAGTGGGATGATATGGAACTAGTGTGAATGGATGACTGATGGTCGGCATGGACTCGGTGGGCCGAAGGGCCTGTTTCCATGCTGTATCTCTCTAAACTAACCTAATCCGAAGTCTGATCCAATTGTTCAGTACCATTAATAAATTGCTAAAATCTGCTCCAACAGTTTGAGAGGCAAAGATTCATTATAATTCTGGTTGCTGCAAACTAATGGGAAATGTTGGTTAATTTAGGTACAAAATTACTTTAAGAATATGGACAAAATATAATATTGGATTAATGCCTTTGAATTGGGTGTTTTGATACTTTTATATCATAAAGGAATTACTGTCTCTTCCGAGCCCAACGTCAGTCAGTCCCATGAAGAATGTGATACTAGGATGAGCCTTGGAAGCAAGAGATTGACTAATTTAAGATACAGTGTGGAAACAGGCCCTTCGGCCCAATGAATCCACGCTGGCTATCAATTGCCTGTTCACATTAGTTCTGATATCCCACAATACGGATTATTTAAATGTGGTGGTGCAGCAGGTAGAATTATGGGCCTGTCCCACTTTGGCCGTCAGTTATGCGACAGGCCGGTGGCGCGCGAAGATTTTGTTTGGTACAAAATCCCGGAGCGCCGCGCGATACCGCGCACAATTCCATACCCCTCCGTGCTTCTCAGTGGGACCGGCCCCGCGCGGCCACACGATGCCCATGCGCCTCAACGCGACGACGAGGTCGCGTAATTTCCATGCCAGGGACATGTAAGTGGGACAGGGCCTTTACTATCTTACAGCACCAGAGACCCAGGTTTCTACCTGATTATATGTACAGAGTTTGTACATTCTCTCTGTAACTGTGTGGATTTCCTTCGGGTGCTCCTGTTTCTTCCCACACTCCAAAGATATACAGGATGGTAGGTTAATTGGCTTCAGTAGAATTGTAAAATTGTCCCTAGCGTGTAGGATAGTGCTAGTGTATGGGGTGATCACTGCTTGGTGCAGACTTAGTGGGCTGAAGGGCGTATTTCCGTTCTGTATCTCCAAAATAAAGTCTAAAGTGAGTGAAGTTTAATCAAATACACAGGGAGTATAAGTTGGTACGTATACATGTTCGGGGTTATTGAAATGATCAGAGAAAGCCCACATATCCAATATTTTCTGTTTGCTAAAGCAGATTTAATGAGTAGGGATGAGATGATCAAGTGAGAAAACAAATAAAAATCCTGGGCACTGGATATTTATGTTAGAAACAAAATCTACTGGAAACACAGTCATGGAATGATAGAGCTCTACAGCATGGCACCAGGCCTTTTGTCCCACCTTGTCCATGCCGACAATGTTGGCACATTGGACATAGAAACATAGAAACATAGAAATTAGGTGCAGGAGTAGGCCATTCAGCCCTTCGAGCCTGCACCGCCATTCAATATGATCATGGCTGATCATCCAACTCAGTATCCCGTACCTGCCTTCTCTCCATACCCTCTGATTCCCTTAGCCACAAGGGCCACATCTCACTCCCTCTTAAATATAGCCAATGAACTGGCCTCAACTACTCTCTGTGGCAGAGAGTTCCAGAGACCCACCACTCTCTGTGTGAAAAAAGTCCTTCTCTTCTCGGTCCTAAAGGATTTCCCCCTTATCCTTAAGCTGTGACCCCTTGAATTGGACCTCCCCAACATCGGGAACAATCTTCCTGCATCTAGCCTGTCCAACCCCTTAAGAATTTTGTAAGTTTCTATAAGATCCCCTCTCAATCTCCTAAATTCTAGAGAGTATAAACCAAGTCTATCCAGTCTTTCTTCATAAGACAGTCCTGACATCCCAGGAATCAGTCTGGTGAACCTTCTCTGCACTCCCTCTATGGCAATAATGTCCTTCCTCAGATTTGGAGACCAGAACTGTACGCAATACTCCAAGACCCTATACAACTGAAGTAGAACCTCCCTGCTCCTATACTCAAATCCTTTTGCTATGAAAGCTAACATACCATTCGCTTTCTTCACTGCCTGCTGCACCTGCATGCCTACTTTCAATGACTGGTGTACCATGACACCCAGGTCGCGCTGCATCTCCCCTTTTCCTAATCGGCCACCATTTAGATAAATGGACAAGTCTCATTGGCCTGCATTTAGAATTTAGACTTTAGAGATATAGCATGGGAACAGGTCCTTTGGCCCACCGAGTCCGCGCCGACCAGCAATCACCCCGTACACTAGCACTATCCTACACACGAGACAATTTTTACAACTTACAAAAGCCAATTAACCTGCGTCTTTGCAGTGTGGGAGGAAACCGGAGCACCCAGTTTCCCACACCGTCACAGGGAGAACGCACAAACACTGTACAGACAGCACCCATGGTCAGGATAGAACTATGGTCTCAGGCGCCATAAGGCAGCAACTCTATCGCTGTGCCACTGTGCTGCCCTTTTTTGGCCCATATCCCTCTTAAGTCTTCCTATCCATATATTAGTCCAAATGACCTTAAAGTCACAATTGTATCAGCTTCTGGAGCTTCCTCAGGTAGCTCGTTGCAGATGCGGACTGCCCTCGGAGTGGAAAAGTTACCTATTTGTCCATGTCACCCATCGCCCTCTAAACCCTTCCTGTCCAGTAACAAATCGGGCAACTGCTGCACGAAGAAAGGCAGTGGTCAGTCCAGTCTAGCTCAGTGAAGACAGAACAATAAATGGTGCACCAAGCCGCAAGGTTTTGCAAAGGGAGAGTTGGGGTGTTTTTACTGTAAGTGTTTTATATTGTCAGCACTTACCCAGTTCAGGGGGTCTGACGCTGCCTGTTGTGCATCGTAAACCTGTGCAGATTGTGGCACAGTGGTCCTTATGTTTGGCCAGTCCACAGCACCGCTCTGAAAGACAAGAGAAGAGGCCGTATCAATGCACTTCACGATCCTTTTATAAATCGAGCAGCCGTCATTTTAGTTTAATTCAGTTTAGTTTAGAGATACTGTGTAGGAAGGAACTGCAGATGTTGGCAGATGAAGATAGACACAAAATGCTGGAGTAACTCAATGGCATCTCTGGAGAAAAGGAATAGGTGATGTTTGGAGTCGGGACCCTTCTTCAGACTTAGAGTCAGGGGAGAGGAGATCTCCTTCCCTCCCCCACCCTAGTTGACACCGAGAGTTAGATATAGCTCTTAGGGCTAAAGGAATCAAGGGATATGGGGAAATAACAGGAATGGTGTGCTGATTTTGGATGATCAGCCATGATCATATTGAATGGCGGTGCTGGCTCAAATGGCTTACTCCTGCACCTATTTTCTAAGTTTCTATGTCCTGCTAGTTACATGGTTCTTATCCCTTCATTATCACCTCTTCCACAGCCAACAATGGACCATTGTGGGCTCCACCTTTCCTTGGCCATCAGTGCCGCCTCTGATTTGTTCTGAACCTTTTCATACCTCTAGTTTCCGTCTCCCCTGACTCTCAGTCTGAAGAAGGGTCTCGACCTGAAGCGTCACCTATTTATTTTCTCCAGAGATGCTGCCTGTCCCGCTGAGATACTCCAGCATTTTATGTCTATCTTTAGTTTAGAGTGTGGGAGGAAACCAGAGCACCCGGAGAAAAGCCACGCAGTCAAAGGGAGACCGTACAAACTCTGTACAGGCAGCACCCGTAGTCAGGATCGAACCCAGGCCCTCAGCCACATAGATTGGTACTACACTGTACCTTACAAGAGGACCGCTCAGATTACGGCAAGGTGGCAACTGTGAATCCAGGGGTATGTGCACTCAAGGTTTTGTTTCATCTGCCCAACAGAAGGGGGGAGAAGTGAGAATGAGTGGTGTGTAAGTTGTCCTTGTCGGAGGCAGCATGAAGTGTAGATGGAGCTGACAGTGGGGAGTCTGGCCTGTGTGATCGACTGGGCTACACTCATAACACTCTGCAATTTCTTGCTGTCTTGGGTAGAGCTGTAGTCAAGCCAAGTTGTGTTGCAACCTGATGGGATGCTTTCTCCGGTGCATCTGAAGAAAGTGGGTAAGAGTCATTCGAGACATCTGAGGAAGTAGAGGTGTTGGTGTGCTTTCATTGCTGTATTGTCAATGTGCTTGGACCAGGACAGATTACTAGTTGGGGCAGAACAGTGGTGCAGCGGTAGAGTTGCTGCCTTACAATGGTATGGCCCCTTGGATCCTGACCACGAGTGCTGTTTGTAGGGAGTTTGCACGTTCTTCCTGTGACTGTGCACCCGGTTTCCTCTGTGCATCGGGTGCTCCGATTTCCTCCCACACCCCAAAGACGAACAAGTTTGTAGGTTAATTGGCTTCGGTAAGATTGTAAATTGTTCCTACCGTGTAAGGTAGTGCTAGTGTACGGGGTGATCGCTGGTTGGCACAGATTCGATGGGCCAAAGGGCCTGTTTCTAAATTGCATCTCTAAAGCAAACTAAAGTGAACTAAAAATATTTGCACCTAGGAACTCTAAGTTTTCGACAACCTCTTCTTTAATACCAATGACAGAGTGGGGCATGTATCTTTAAAAACACTTTACTGTTCAATTATTATATAATAATTAGCTCTTATTGTCAAAGAGTGGCATATAAGTAACAAATAACATGCATAGGAAATAATCTAGGCTGTACCACGCTACTATTTATATTCCAATAATCTTATAGGGTTGTATAGAATCATGAGAGGAATAGAGAGGGTGAATGCACCTGGTCTTTTAGATGAGGGACAAAATTTAATATTTAAATTAAATGTTTTCTCACATAGGGTGGTGGGTGTATGGAACGAGCTGCCACAGGAGGTAGTTGAGGCAGGTACTACAACAACATTTAAAATACATTTGGAGAGGTACAAGGATAGGAAATGTTTAGAGGGATATGGGCCAAACACAGGCAAATAGGACTAGTGTAGATGAGGTGTCTTGGTTCGCATGCATGAACATAGAACTGTGTAGCATTGGAACAGGCCCTTTGGCCATCAATGTCTGTGCCAAAACCAATGAGTTGGGCCGAAGGGCCTGGTTCTGTGCTTAATGATTCTATCATAACAATGTTCATATGTACTGCCCGAGAGAATGGAATTATAAACTGCAGCGAGATCGGAAGTAACTTCAGACTAGGTGACTGCTCAGATCTCAACTTACTGAATATTGGACAGAGCTGTGTTTCAATATTTCTTTATTGAAACATTAATCTCTGTGCTGGATGCTTGTGGCCATGAAGGATTGGAGAAGCCATTATCTGAGAAATCTCTTCATCACAGATGTCAAATATAGGCCAGAAAACACCACGTATCTGGTTTTACAGTCAAGGTTTACAGTCATATGCAATGTGACTCGTGGCACAGCTGGTAGAGCTGCTCCCTCACAGTGCCAGAGACCCAGGTTCATTCCTGACCTCGGGTGATATCTGTGTGGTGTTTGCAGGTTCACCCTTTAGGCGGATTTCTTCCAGGTGCTTCGGTTTCCTCCCACATCCCAAAGACACATGGGTTTATTGGTTAATTGGCCCTCTGTAAATTGGCCCTGGTGTACAGGGAGTGGATGTGAAAATGGGATAACATTGAACTAGAATGAACGGGTGATAGATGGAAATTCCCCCAAATACTGCTGACTCCGTTTTTCTCACTTGAGATTTCTGCTCATGCCTTCTTTCAATGCGATTCTTTAACCTCTGCCAAGATTTCAATAAGAAACAAACCGCCTATTTACTCAAAGCCAAATACCAAGTGCCAAGGCCAAGCAGATCTAACAATCAGAGTTATCTAACAAATCATTAATCTCTGTAACTCATATTCATTTAATAACCAAGAAACAATGTTTACATTGTCTCATTGTCAAGGAGTTGGTAGGAATCCAAAAAAGGCAGTTCCGTGTGAAAATATCCTACCATTTATGCATTAAATTAGACACAACAACGGCATGGATCTCACTGTGTGGTTAATCCCTACCTGTTTTCAATGTAGGTAACAATTCAATTCTACTTGGCCTTGGTACAAATCACTGCTAATCATACTATTGATCGACTAAATACATCCGCAGGGCATAATGTCACAATGGCGTGAATGAACGTAATATAGTCTATGTAACCTGCAGTTAGCGTGCACCTCATATCAGAATTTTTTTTTATCATAGGTTCCTTTGGAAATATTACCAACTCTGTTAACCAGTTCTGCCAACCTCGACTTGGTAGAGATGGTTGAAAGCTTCAAATTCTTAGGAGTAAACATCACCAGCACCTTGTCCTGCGCCAGCCACATTGAAGCAATGACTATGAAAACACACCAGCACCTCTGCTTCCTTAGAAGGCTTAGGAAGTTCGGCAAGTCCCCAACAGCTCTCACTAACTTCTACAGATGCGCCTAAGAAAGCATTTTATTGGGATGCATCACAGCTAGGTTTGGGAACGGCTCCATCCAAAATTGCAGGAAATTGCAGAGTCGTGGACGCATCGCAGACCATCACACGAGCCAACCTTCCTTCCATTTACTCCATCTACACTTCACGTTGCTTCGGCAAGGCCAGCAGCATAATCAAGGATGAGTCTCACCCCAGTCACACCCTCTTCTCCCCTCTCCCATCAGGCAAGAGGCACAGAAGATTGAAAACGCACCTCCAGATTCAAGAACAGATTCTTCCCAGCTGTTATCAGGCAACTGAACCATCTTATCACCAATTAGAGAGTGGTCCCAGACCTACCATCTACCTCAATGGAGAGCTTTGGACTATCTTTAAATCGATTTTACTGGACTTTATCTTGCACTAAACGTTATTCCCTGTATCATATACACTACTTGATTATAATCATGTATAGCCTTTTCGCTGATAAGATCGCATGCGACAAAAAAGCTTTTCACTGTACCACAGTACACATGACAATAATAATACACTAAACTAAACTAAAGTAGACTTCAGGAGCATTTTTTAAGGTCACTGTTCATTGTTATTCCTTTGGAAGCTATAGCTTGCTTCTTCCAGAAAAACCACAGTTCCAAAGTTCACTCGTCCTACACTCTCTGTATGAATATAAAAACAACATTCATAATTCTGGAGCTTCATCACAAATTAAACCAGTTTTGGACTTGCTGGGTTCAGCTAGACAATTCTGACACTCAGAACTTGACGTTGGCTTTTCCCAACAAACAAATACAAGTGCTTCTAAAACGACGCACCTTTAGAAAGGAGATGAGGAGGAATTTCTTTAGTCAGAGAGTGGTGAATCTGTGGAACTCATGGCCACAGACGGCAGTGGAGGCCAAGTCACTGGGTAATTTTAAAGCGGAGATTGACAGATTCTTGATTAGTAAGTGTGTCAAACATTACAGAGAGAAGGCAGGAAAATGGGGTTATGAGGGGAAAATAGTTTGGTTTAGTTTAGAGATACAGCGAAGAGACAGGCCCTTTGGCCCACCGAGTCCGCACCAACCAGCGATCCCTGCACATTAACACTACATACACTAGGGACCGTTTACACCTATACCAAGCCAATTAAGCTACAAACCTGTATGTCTTTGGAGAGTGAGAGGAAACCGAAGATCTCGGAGAAAACCCACGCGGTCACCGCATTATCATATGCGGTCCCATAGCCGGGATTGAACCCAGGTCACTGGCGCGAAGGCAGCAACTCTACCACCATGCCACTGTGTCACCCATAGATCAGCCATGATCAAATGATGGAGTGAGTTGATTGGCTAAGTGGCCTAATTAATCGTCTATGACTTATGAATGCTGCCAGGAGTCAAATGCTCTTCCATCTGCTGAAAGTGACTTTATAAAGGAACTGCTCTTGAATTGTGGTTTTCATCGGCAGGTCAGCATTCATTCCCATCACTGTCTCTGGACATGGCACCAGATCATGGCGACACGTCCCTAGATGAGGATCTACCCGCGGTCATTTCATTCATGTATATGTGCTCTATTGTACTCATCTATAGTAGGATTAGACGCGATAGCACACAGAACACGTTTTTTTTACTGCATCTTGAGGGGTGGGAGATTGCAACGTTCACGTGGTCCACCCTGTTTCGACTAATGCAATCAACCCGATGTGCGCAAACAAATAGATCAAATAGAACAAGACCTACAACTATAGTCTGTGCATGCCACAGGCAAGAGGACGATCACTACATCCTGTACACATGACAATAATAATAAACTAAACTAAAACTAAACAAATTACAATTCATGGAGTCACAAGGAACTGCAGATGCTGGAATCTTGAGCAAGATATAAAATGCTGGAGTAACTCAGTGGGTCAGGCAGCATCTGTGGAAGGAATAGACCAATGACGTTTTGGCTCAGGACAATATTTCAGACTTCACACCCTTCTTGGTTCTGAAGAAGGGTCCCAACCCAAAATGTCGAGCCAAGAGCTGAAACATTACCTATCCATGTTCTCCAAGAATGCTGCCTGACGAGTTGGATTACTCCAACACACAGTATTTGTGTTGCAGCCTAACGTGTCTCTCCTTGCAGCTAAAGGCCTCCAGTCCCAGTAACATCCTCGTACACTAACATCATTGTGAAACTAATGTAATAGCAAGCAACCATTCAATAACCCCAATTTCTCAAGGTGATTAACCTGTGGGACTCGGCGGAAATGGCAACACCCAACTCTAATGAAAGAGGTGACAGTGAATGAATGGTGTAATCAAACAGATCCTAACCACAGAGACCATTGAAACATATGAAAGGGAAAATGACAGAACTATTTCTGTTAGATTCAGCGGCCAATTTTACCTCTGTGATTTCTTCACAATGTAACATCTAATGAAAGCCATTTCAAAGACACATTAAAAAAAATATTTTGCTCAATACTAAAAGACAAAGTGATCTGCAACTCATGTTACTCAAGTTACAATTTTGACTTCACCATTTTAATCTTCTGGTTTCATTGAATTGAATTGGCAGATACAGCAAGTGAACAAGCCCTTCAGCCCATCAAGTCCACGTCGACTATCGATCACCCGTTCATACTAGTTCTATGTTATTCTACTTTCACGCCCATTTCCTACACACTGGCACGGAATAGTGATCATATTTTGAACACACCCTCACCCAAAATAACTCAAAGAGTTTGTGATGAATGTTACTCAGTTAACTAATATCTGCAAACTGGGCGAGCAAATATGTAAATATATGTTTCACAAGTAAGTTCAGGATTTCACAATATTCAGCATGCAGAAGTTCCCAATTTGCATTACATTCAATTATAAGTGGAGCCAGTATGTTTAAGCACTAAAAAAACACTGAAATAGGCAAGCAAAAAGGCATAATAAAATTACAAAAAAGGCACGTAAAGGCCATTTATTGACAAAAAAAGCCATAAAAAGGCATTTATTTCCACCACCAAAATATGGTTTAAAATGATAATATGAAGGTATACTACATTAAATGACCAAAGTTGCCTGGATGCACTTAATTACTAGCATTGTTTTCAAATTATCTGCTGTTAAACTATGCCGTCTGTCAGACAGAATATGCTTCAGTTGTGAAAAACTTATTTCTACCTCAGCTGAGGTCACTGGTGCATACCCAAAACAAACTACTCGCTAGAATTTAAAAGATTGAGGGGGGATCTTATAGAAACTTACAAAATTCTTAAGGGGTTGGACAGGCTAGATGCAGGAAGATTATTCCCGATGTTGGGGAAGTCCAGAACAAGGGGTCACAGTCTAAGGATAAGGGGGCAGTCTTTTAGGACCAAGATGAGAAAAACATTTTTCACACAGAGAGTGGTGAATCTCTGGAATTCTCTGCCACAGAAGGTAGTTGAGGCCAGTTCATTGGCTATTTTTAAGAGGGAGTTAGATGTGGCCCTTGTGGCTAAGGGGATCAGGGGGTATGGAGAGAAGGCAGGTGCGGGATACTGAGTTGGATGATCAGCCATGATCACATTGAATGGCGGTGCAGGCTCGAAGGGCCGAATGGCCTACTCCTGCACCTATTTTGTATGTTTCTATGTTTCTACATTACCGACTCTATATTCATGTCGATATCTTGTGCATTACAACTATCTTTGAGAACTTTAGCTATGTTTTGTATTTCTTCAAGATCTTTGTTAGCTAAAATCACATTTTCCTTGTATGTCTTTACCTACATCGCCAGGAACTTTACGAATATCGTCAGTTACTTTGTTGAAACCCTGCATGTTATTCACTGATGTTTGCCACGTTTCTAAAGAGAAGTGATACATTGTGGGAAATTTGCAAAATTGGAAGTAATAAACACAAGATCACGGTGGAGGGACTTTTTCTGCAAGATTTCACTGACAATCCTGACTAGCAGGTTCTTCTTCAAAACAGTTGACGATTTCTTTTATATTTTCAAAATTTGCAGCGGAGTGCCATGTACCCCACCTAGTCAAAATGGGCTGAGAAGGTAGTAGAATCTTGGGTGCCATTTCCTTGAACAACTGCACATGTGACGGTGCTTTGAGGAAGATTTTCTTGACATTGGAAACTAGGCGAGCAACATTTGGAAACAAGCTACGTATGTGCTTGGAAATCCTATGAAGTCCTTGAGCTAAGCATGTCAAATGCAACATTTTGGGGAATAAAACTTTAAGTCACAAACAGAAAACCATTCTCATGTTTTATACCTTCTGGCAAGTGAAGATGTAAACAAATGAGCAATAGTTGAGCTGTTTGACTTCTCCAATATTTCCGATGTCGACAAATACACCTTTGATGGTTGACCGGCCTCCAGTGTACCGATGAGCACATTGGCAACATATCTCCCCACAGTATCGGTTGTCTCGTCTATTGAGATCCATATTTTGTTGCATGCAACTTCATCTCTAATTTTCTGCACAACAATGTTGAAGTTACTGTCAACATAATTTTTCCGTAATGATGACTCGCTTGGTATATGTTCCTCTGTGTATTTCTCTAAAAAACCTCTGAGAGATTTGTTTTCCAATTTCCACAGTGGAATTCCAGCATCAATGAACGCCTTGCACAGATCACTCGAAAACTCAGATTTGCGACTGGAGCCAGCAGTAAATGTAGTGAGGAGACAAGCTTGGGTATTTCACTTGGGTAGCCTACACCCCAGCGGTGTCAACATGACTGAAGGTGGCGCGACCGGTTTCGCCCCGGTGGTGGAAGTTTTCTTGTAAGTTATACTATGTTAACACGGTAATAATAACATCAATATTAATGTGTTAATATAGAAATCATCATTGTAATCACGGTACAACCAGCGAAAATAGCACAACCTTTTAGCAAAATGCCAAAAAAAAGCCTGATTTAGGCACTCGATTGTGAAAAAGGCATTATCCTGGTGAAATCATCAACAAAAGGCATGAAAAGGCATTTATGGCAAAATCCTGGCTAAAAGGATTAAGAACGCCCACAGTAATGCCACAGTAGTATGCAAAAGCAGCTCTTCATACATCAAAACTCTCATCAGCCATATTTGGATATCATTATGAACTCCTTCATTTAATTTGGAACAAATATCACTGCTGTTAAACAGTTTACTCAGTACCTCTTCGTTTCAACAATGAACATCTGACATACTAACAAGTACTCATTCAACAAGCCCAATTAAATGAAAATAGCAAAACCAATACAGCTTTTAACTATCACTGGAAAATTACAATCTGTTTAACACGAGATGTTTAGCTTAATTATTGTCTAGATATGCAGCATCAAAACAGGCCCTTCAGCCCATTGGACCCACGCTGACCAGAGCACGAGTTCTATGTTATCCACACTTTCTCATCCACTCCCTACACATTAGGGATAATTCACAAAGACAAATTAATCTACAACCCCACATGTCTTTTGGATGTGGGAGGAAACCAGTGCACCCGGAGGAAACCCACACGCTCACAGGGAGAGGGTGGAAACTGCACACAGACAGCACCCGAGGTCAGGATCGAACCAGGGTCTCTGGTGCTGTCAGCTAGCGGCTCTATCAGCTGTGCCATCGTGCCACCCTCTCCACTTCAAATTTAATTTGAGTTGGATTAAACTGTCTCCATACAGTAAATACTTTTCAATCAATATTATTTTATATTTGCATTTTTTTCTCCCTTTCTCTCTTCTTTGTTGTTGTGTTTATGGTCATGATTTACTATTCTCAGGTGTGTCCCTGGGCTCAGTAGATGGCTTTCCTGCACACAGCAGAGTTACCGATGCATCTATGTACAATTTATTTTTAAATAACAATGATCTATGTACATTAACACCTGATCATGACAGGGCAATGGATATATACCAACAGGCAAGAGGGCTCAAGACCATTGGAGTTCAAACACAACCTCACATACATAGGCACACGCACATAAGCACATGCACTTCCAATCATGTGCACAGACCCACACACAGGCGCACGCACACACACTGCACACACTTGCATGCAGCACATGCACACATGCGCGCAGACATACGCACATGCACACTGACACGCACACAGACACACATCGCAAACACTTGCATGCACACACATGTGCAGATACTTGCACACACAGACCCGCACACATACACAGACATGCGCACACAGACATGCACACACACACACACACAATAGTGATCTGATCAGCATCATTGAATGTACCCAAAGTTCAATATCATGTTGATTATAGGGATTCATGGAACTGCAGAAGTGTTGGAGTAACTCAGTGGGTGAGGCAGCATCTGTAAAGATTCTTGTGAGAACCCTTTTGCAGACTGATTGTATAGGGGGTAGAAAGCTGGAAAAGTGGTGGGGGCGGGATAAAGCTTGGCAAATGATAGGTGGATTGAGGGGGGAGTCAATTGGCAGATGGGTGGAGTATGTGACAAAGATTAGAGATGAAAAGACGACAAAAGGGTGTGAGATAAGGAGAGAAGAGGAGGAGTGAAGTGTAAAGCCAGAGGAAGGAATGTAGGTGGAAGGGGATGGCGGAAGGGGGAGATGGATAGATTGAGAAGTGGGTGCACACGGGGTGGGTCACAGAGAATATGTCGGGCGGCACGGTGGTGCAGCAGTAGAGTTGTTGCCTTACAGCGCTTGCAGTGCCAAAGACCTGGGTTCGATCCCGACTACGGGTGCTGTCTGTACGGAGGTTGTACATTCTCCCCATGACCGTTTGGGTTTTTTCTGAGATCTTCGGTTTGCTTCCACACATCAAAGACGTGTAGGTTTGTAGGTTAAATGGCTTGTTATGTATAACTCATCCCTAGTGTGTGTAGGACAGTGTTAATGTCCGGGGATTTTTGTCAGTGCGGACTTGGTGGGCCGAAGGGTCTGTTTTCGCGCTGCATCTCTAAGCTAAACTAAAAAAAACAGACCGGGGAAAAGTGAGGTAATTGTGACCTGATATTTATTTTTCAAGAGACTGAAGTAGATATGGAAATGGTTAAATAGCTTGGGAAGTGATGAGCAGGTAAATGCCGGCAGACAAAAATGCTGGAGAAACACAGCGGGTGAGGCAGCATCTATGGAGCGAAGGAATAGGCGACGTTTCGGGTTGAGACCCTTCTTCAGATTGATGTGGGACATTGGGATGGGAGTCCACATCACATTAGTCTGAAGAAGGCTCTCGACCCGAAACGTCACCTATTCCTTCGCTCCGTAGATACTGCCTCACCCACTGAGTTTCTCTAGCATTTTTGTCTACCTTCGATTTTTCCAGCATCTGCAGTTCCTTCTTAAACAGCAGATAAATGCCGATTACTAAATATTTTAAACTTTTGCAGCTTCTATGTAGCGTTTCACCGCGTTCTCAAGAGCGTTACTGAGCAGCGGAGTATCGCCTTACAGTGAGAACAGGTTAATAAGGAGGTTCTCTCACAAAATTCTTGCCAATAGCAAAGCAATGAATGTACAGTTAGGCTTGGAGTGAGGAAAGTGGGGCAAGCTCAAAGGAAACTCCCCCTTCTTATTTCAGCTTCTTGCAACAGAAGCCTTGGAGAGATGGTGAGTCAGTGGAATTAGTCATCTGGAAGGCATGCCTTCAGGCAACGCCAGGCTTATCTGCACTGTAGCATTGGTTTCGATATTTTCACACATCCCTAAAGGAAAATACAAAGTGCTGGAGGAAGTCAGCGGGTCAGGCAGCATCTGTGGAGGGAATGCACAGGTCACGTTCTGGCTTGGGAACCTTCTTCAGATTGATTGGAATAAGCGGGAGAAAGTTGGAAAAGAAAGACGGGGCAGTGCATCTCACATCAGCACCTCATATTTTACATGGGCAGCTTAAACACGGCGGTATGAACATTGAATTCTCCCATTTTAAGTAATACCCCCCTACCCCTCTCACATCAGTGTGCACCGATACTCGCAATATCTCCCGCAGCCCATGAGTCACCCTGCTCCTTCTCTTCCTTCATACACTCATCTCCCATCCCAATGTCCCTAATTTACCTTTCATCTAGCCATTTCCCCTCCCCACCGTCCCCTTTCATTCTACCCCTCCCTCCAGCTTTACATTTCACTCCTCCTCTCTCCTTATCTGGCTCCCTTGTGTCTCCTTCACCTCCAGCCTATCTCCACCCATACTCCATTACTCCACCCATCTGTCAATCAATCCCCACCCCTCCCTCACTGGGGGCAATGAGGCTGATATTCGCCATAAGCTTCACACATTTAAACCAGTATACACCAGGCTCAACACTAGATCAAGACCAGGGCAACACAGTGGTGCAGCTCGTAGTGCTGCTGCCACACAGTGCGAAGACTCCAGGTTCGATCCTGACCTCAGGTGCTGTTTGTGTGGAGTTTGCATGTTCTCCCTATGACCAGGTGGGTTTCCCCGGGGTGCTCCGGTTTCCACCCACATCCCAAAGACGTGTGGTTTTGTAGGTTAATTGGCCCTAGTGTGTACGGAGTAGGTGAGAAAGTAGGATAACATAGAACTAGTGTGAACGGGTAATCGATTGTCAGCCTGGACTCGATGGGTCTAAAGAGACTGTTACCATTGTGTATCTCTAAACTGAACTAAACACATGAAACCACAGACGGTTTTATGAGGATATGTTGGATGGGGCAGTCCCGGTTCCACCACAATTAAAATATTAGATTTCCGGAGTTAGGTACACAACATTACAATATGACCATTAAAATGTATATGATCATGAGAAGACTTAACCGGGTGGATGTGGAGAGGATGTTTCTTCAACTGGTGAGCTGGAATTAAGAGAAGGCCTACTTAAAAAGGGATGCACTCTTTTAAAAGCAAGTTGAGCAGAAATTCTCTCTCTCTCTCTTGCTCTCCTTGCCTAAGAAAGGATTACAATGGGGCTGCAGATACTTACCTTGGATGGAGAGATTACAGAGTCCACCAGCAGATCCATCAGAGGCTGATAGTACATCGAGGGCAATATCCGGTCTTCTGCCAACCTGACCTTTAATCGTAACGCTCCCAATTTACCACTGAGAAAATAGAAATGTTAGATTCAAAACATTTCTGGAGTTGGGTACACAATATTACTGCTAGTAACAAGCATTTTGCACATCTTCATGTCAATTATTTTCCTTTAAGACTTTTTTCGCCGGGCTCGACTCCTGCAAAACCTCTGCTGTAACGTGCTCCACTCGTGGTGCAGATTCACCAACCCCTTGTATCCATTCTAACAGTTTGTCCTTTTATTCTGAGGCTGTGCCCTCTGGTTCTAGACTCTCCCGCTGCTGGAAACATCCTCTCCACGTCCACTCTATCTAGGCCTTTCATTATCCTGTAGGTTTCAATGAGATCCCCTCCTCGTCCTTCTAAACTCTAGAGAGTGCAGGTCATACTTAAATGCTTTATGAGCTGTCCTCTTTGTGATTAATCTTACGCATAATATATCCCTGTTGGTGACGGTTTCAGAAGCATTCTAGTGGAAAAACGCCCTGGCTCAGACCCAAAATTACTTATGGTGACAATGAGGTTTTGCACCTGCCAAATGAACACTCTTTGAAGCTCCTTAGTTAATTAGTCGAAGGACTTGTCAACAAGGAGCTTGTTCAAGGGAAAGGTCTTTTTTTAATTCAGATGAAGAATTATCCTGTACTATCATTAAAAGAAGAGATATGGGCTAATTATGGGAACAAAACTCTGTTAAAACATACCCCAGCCTAATGAAAAATAAAATATACGACAGCGCTATGAGCAGAGGGACAGATTTTGAATCATGTTTAAATCTAGGTTTATTTTTATCACGTGTACTGAAGTACAGTGAAAAGCTTTGTTTTTGCATGCTATTGAATCAAATCGGTTAATACCACACATAAATACAATCATGCCAAACTGAAGTCCAATAGGTAGAGTGAAGGGAAAGATACAGAGTGCAGAATATAGTTCTCAGCATTGTAGCGCACCAGTTCCAGACACAATGTCCAATGTCCTCAAAGGGGTAGAAGTCAAGTCAAGTCAAGTCAAAGTCAAACGAGTCAAACAAACTTTATTGTCATTTAGAAATACATTGATATATGCAGTTCCAAACGAAATTACGTTGCATTTGGCTCCCTGTGCAACACGATAATTAACAGAAGGATAGACATGGATAAAATGGATAAAAAGGATAAAAGTATAAATAGACAATGGTGGCAGCCCATTACATGGCATTCAGGAGTCTGATGGCTCGTGGGAAGAAGCTGTTGCAGAACCTTGATGTTCTGCTCCTTATGCTGCGATATCTTTTGCCCGAGGGCAGCAGAGTGAACAGTCCATGATGGAGATGTGTGAATCGGTCAGTACCCTAGCTTATGGAAGGACCGTTCAGAAGCCTGATAACAGAGGGGAAGAAGCTGTTCCTGAGTCTGGTGGTGCGCACTTTCAAGCTTCTGTACCTTCTGCTGGACGGGTGCAGGGAGAAGAAAGAATGACCAGGATGGAACAAGCCTTCAATTATGTTATCCGTTTTTCCGAGACAGTTTGAAGTGTAGATGGAGTCGATGGTGGGAAGGCTGGTCTGTGTGATGGACTGGGCTACATCCACAACGCTGCAATTTATTCCGATCTTGGGCAGAGCTGTTCCCAAACCAAGCTGTGACGGTGTTATTTGAGGCACAAAATAAACCCTTTCCGAATGAGTGAGTGCAAGTGAGAGAGTGAGGGTGACGTAAGGAAACCTTCAGCATGGCCATACACAAATGGCCATGGGCATGCAGAGTCTACTTCTTACATATTAACCTGCGACAAAAGATCAAAACAAATCATGAAAATGAAAATAAAACTGGCAATCTGAAATAACACCAGAAAATTCCACAGATCCGTATTTGGCCCAGATCCTCTTGTAACCGTGGAAATCTCAATCCATAAAACAACAAGAAATATTTACCATGAATCATCTTCAACTTTTTCAAAAGGCAACAGCCTAAACCAGCCCCGGGTTATTTGAGTCTTCTGAACTTCCTCCAAATCAAAGTCAATCTAGTTAGGGGAGACAAGAACAGAGACATTCCTTTATAAATGTGAAGGCAACAGCAAGCAGAGATAAAACAGTCGCAAACATAACACATATTGGTTTGGTGTTGCCATTACAATGGCACTTTGGAAGTTCCCTGCTGTTTAGATCAGAGCTTCTGTTTGATCAGTCCACCCCAACATCTCAATGTCACCCATTCACAGAGGTACAGAGCACAGATACAGGCCCTTCAGCCTATCATGTCCATGGGCACCATTATACTTGCAAATACTAGCCCATTTTCCTGCATTTGTCTTCTATGCCTCGGTGCTTCTAGATGCTTAGATGTTGTGTGAATTCTGCCTCTGTCTATTCAGACTCTAACCACTCTGTGTGTGAAGAAATTCCCTCTCTGATCCCTTGAAAATTCTTCCCTTACCTCTTATGTTCCTTTTGTTTAGACACCATCACCCTTAGAATGAGATTGTTTACAAAAAAAGGACACAAGGCGTTGGAGTAACTCAATGAGTCAGGCAGCAGCTCTGAAGAACAAGGGATAGGTGACGTTTTGGGTCTGCAGTTGGGTCTCAATCCAAAACATCACCGATACCTCTTCTCCAGAGATGCTGCCTGACTCGCAGAGTTACTCCAGCACTTTGTGCCTTTATTCTGTAAACCATCTCATTTTCCAATTCAAATTTAAGTTTATTTAGTTTAGTTTATTGTCGGGTGCATGGAGGTACAATGAAACGCTATTGTTGTCATTTACACAAGCACTATGAGGCACATCGAAAAATCTTGCTTGCAGCAGCATCACAGGCACTCAGACTCAGACAACACACAAAAACAATGAAAGCAACGACAAGCAATTAGAAAAAAAGTTCAAAGTACTGCAAGACAATAGACAATAGACAATAGATGCAGGAGGAGGCCATTCAGCCCTTTGAGCCAGCACCTCCATTCAATGTGATGATTGCTGATCATCCCCAATCAGTACCCCGTTCCTGCCTTCTCCCCATATCCCCTGACTCCGCTATCTTTAAGAGCCCTATCTGTCTCTTGAAAGTATCCAGAGAACTGGCCTCCATTGCCCTCTGAGGCAGAGAATTCCACAGACTCACAACTCTCTGTGAGAAAGTGTTTCCTCATCTCCATTCTAATTAGCTTACTCCTTATTCTTAAACTGTGGTTCCTGGTTCTGGACTCCCCCAACATTGGGAACATGTTTCCTGCCTCTAGCGTGTCCAAACCCTTAATAATCTTATACGTTTCAATAAAATCCCCTCTCATCCTTCTAAACTCCATAGTCTACAAGCCCAGCCCCTCCATTCTCTCAGCATTTGACAGTCCCGCCATCCCTGGAATTAACCTTGTAATCCTAGCTGCACTCCCTCAATTGCAAGAATGTCCTTCCTCAAATTAGCGGACCAAAACTGCACACAATACTCCAGGTGTGCTCTCACCAGGGCTCTGTACAACTGCAAAAGGACCTCTTTGCTCCTATACTCAACTCCCCTTGTTTGAAAGACCAACATACCATTCGCTTTCTTCACTGCCTGCTGTACCTCCATGCTTACTTTAATTGACTGATGTACAAGGGCCCCCAGATCCCGTTGTACTTCCCCTTTTCCCAACTTAATACCATTTAGATGGTAATCTGCCTTCCTGTTTTTGCTACCACAGTGGATAACCTCACATTTATCCACATTAAATTGCATCTGCCATGCATCTGCCCACTCACCCAAGCTGTCCAAGTCACCCTGCATTCTCATAGCATCCTCCCCACAGTTCACACTGGCACCCAGCTTTGTGTCATCTGCAAATTTGCTAATGTTACTTTGAATCCCTTCATCTAGAGGGGCAATCTTTTCACACAGAAGATGGTGGGTACATTTTTTATGTTGTTATTGCACCTGCCTCAACTACTTCCTCCAGCTGCTTATTCCATTTACCCACCATTTAGATGAGGCATTTTGGTCAACATGAACAAGCTGGGAAGAAGTCTGTTTCTGGGCTGTAAGACTCAATGACTTTATCATCGTCGCCAAGTTCAACACAGGCATCGAGGGCCAAAGGGCCTGGTCCCCTGCTGTTCTATGTTAAGAAGGATGGATGTCATAGCCCTAGAGTCATACAGCACGGAAAGAGACCCTTCGGCCCAACTCTTTCATGCCAATCATAATGCCCCATCCATGCTAATCAGTAGACAGACAAGTAAGATATTGAGTCAATAGTCTATACTCAACAAAAAGGATGACTAAGGTTTGATGGTGGATGTAAGAGGCACAGAACAGGCAACACCAAGCAATCTTCATAATGTTTGGAAGTGCACGACTGAGTCCCACGGAATGCTAAGACTCTGCACAATTTTGGTTCCCTAAAGCACATGCAAAGGTGGCATTGAGCCGATGCCACGTCACATCAATCCATCACTGGGGAAAAATGTAATGAAGATTTAGCTCTTCTTCATGTTGATCATAAGGAAGTACTTGCTTATCCATAAATTAAACATCAGAAGGCCAAGATGGCGATGGGAAACAGAAGTGGAGATAGATGCCTCCAACTAATAGTATTGATTCAGTAACAGAAGGTGAAATTGGTTTCAGCTTAAAATGGGGATATAAGAACAACTAGACTAAGTGGGACCCATTGGGTCCCATGTTCACACAGCAGGGCTCTGTGAGAGACAAGGGGGAGAGGGTGGAGAATCAATTTTGGACATTTTTCATCTTTTTCTGCAGATCACAGCAATGGAGGAGGAAAGTCTATCCTGGCGTGGATCTCACAGGGAGCCAATGAAGGGAGGGAGAAACATACTGGGGTGAGGTTTAATATTTGCAGGGGGAATACTTACTGATGGGCCGAAGGGACTCCTGGGCTAGTACAGGCCTGATGGGCCGAACGGGCTCTTTTTAAAATAAATCAGTGAAATCTCAGTGAAAGGCACTTTCTTCTGGACTTTTCCTGGCCTGGCATGGGCCTTTTAGGCCAAAATGCTCCTCCTGGGCTAATACAGGCGTTTTGGGCAAAGAGGACTGGTTTCTCGGCTAATAGGGGCCTTGTGGGCCAAAATTTGTGGTTTTAGGCAGGCCAAACAACTCATTTCATTTCATTTCAATTTCAATTTCAAGCAGAGGGCAGGCCAAACTGCTCATTGCATTTTCATTTCATTTCCATTTTCATTGCAGTTTCAAGCACAAGGCAGGCCAAACAGCTCATTGCATTTTCATTTCATTTCCATTTCAGTTTCAAACACAAGGCAGGCCAAACAACTCATTGAATTTTCATTTCATTTCCATTTCCATTGCAGTTTCGAGCACAGGACAGTGCAAACAACGCATTTCATTTTCATTAAGGGCTAACAAAACATTTATTGCAAGAACATTGCAGTCTCACAGCTTAGAATCACAGTTGTGGATTCTCCCGTGCGATTTTACAGAGTGACTGACTCACGTCCAGGCATCTGGGGTTTTATAGTCCTGGCCGACCCCCCCTCCCCCCTCCCCCAGAAGGGGCATTACCTTCATCATGGTGATTGACAGGCGAGAGGACCATTCAGCTGATCTCAAGATTTTTTAACACTCATAACTTTTTTATTTTTCATCGATCGGAAAAGTCCTCGGGGCTGACTCAGCAGAGGAGGACTGTGAGTAAGATGGCCAAAAATCATAGCGATATAGGGTAGCATTTTTTTCTAAAATCAATATACAGCGCAAACAGGAAGTGGTCAAGATTAGACTTTTAGTTATATAGATGTGGATGAGAACAAACAGGGCAAGATCAGCAAGTTTACTGATGATACAAATGTGAGTGGTTTTGCAGATAGTGAAGATGGTTGTGAAAGATTGCAGCAGGATCTGGATTGATTGGCCAGGTGGGCTGAGGAATGGTTGATGGAATTTAATACAGAGAAGTGCGAGGTGTTGCATTTTTGGACGTCTAACAAGAGCAGGACATACACATTGAATGGTTGGGGTGTGTTGTAGAGCCAGAGGGATCCAGAAGTACAGGTGCATGGTTCCTTGAAGATTGAGTCGCAGGTAGATAAGGTGGTCAAAAAGGTTTTTGGCACATTGGCCTTCATCAGTCAGAGTACTGAGTATAGAAGTTGGGAGGTCATGTTGCAGTTGTATGAGACGTTGGTGAGACCGCATTAAGAATATTGTGTTTAGGTCTGGGTACCATGTTAAAGGAAAGATATTGTCAAGCTTGAAAGAATTCAGAAAAGATTTATGAGGATGTTGCCAGGATTAGAGGGTGTGAGCTATAGGGAGGGGTTGAGTGAGCTGGGTCTCTATTCCCTGGAGCACAGGAGGATGAGGGGTGATCTTATAGAGGTGTACAAAATCATGAGATGAATAGATAGGGTAGTTGCACAGTTTCTTGCCCAGAGTAGGGGGACCGAGGACCAGAGGAAATGGGTTCAAGTGAAGGGGAAAAGATTGAATAGGAATCCAAGGGGTAACTTTTTCACACAAAGGGTGGTTGGTGTATGGAACAAGCTGCCAGAGGAGGTAGTTGAAGCTGGGACTATCCCATCATTTAAGAAACATTTAGACAGGTACATGGATAGGACAGGTTTGGAGGGATATGGACCAAGCACAGGCAAGTGTGGCTAGTGTAGCTGGGACATTGTTGTGGGCAAATTGGGCCGTAGGGCCTGTTTCCACTGTATCTATGACTCTATGACTCTAAGCTAACTGCCAATGCTGGTTACCTGGTTCTCCAGAGATGCTGTCTGACCCGCTGAGATATTCCAGCACCCTGTGCCTTTATTTGGTTTGAGCTTAGTTCATATTACATTTACCTCTGATTTGCTTTTCTGTACCAGTGCTGTAGTGTAAACTAACAAAGCCGCAAATGTCCAGCATTATCCTAATGGACCCAGAATGGACATTCAAATGGCCCCTTCCATAGATTAGACCTGCTATATATACTACAGGTGCGTCTTAAAATATGAGAGATGGAATGCGTTTTTTTACTGGGAAGATCCCATCAAAGTCATCGCAAGATCACTTTCAGTTTGGTTAAATCCAATTTAAAAACTGAAGTAGATCAAAATGCTGAAGTAATTCAGCGGGACAGGCAGCATCTCTGGAGAAAAGGAATGGGTGATGTTTCGGGTCGAGACCCTTCTTCAGACTGAGAGTTAGGGGAGAAGGAGTCTAGAGATATGGAAGGTTAAGGTGTGAAAATGACAGATCAAAGCAGACGATGATCAAGGAAATGTAATGGTTCATTGTTAGCTGAGGAGAAGGTATACGAGGCATACATTCAGAAAATTAATCAGGAGGACAGTGAAACTAGTCAGATAACTAGGGTGGGGGAGAGAGGGAGGGAAAGCATGGGTTACTTGATGTTAGAGAAATCAATATTCTTCGGGGCTTCGGGGGTTCCAGCTGCGTGCCTATGGACGGTGACATCGGAAGTTCACGGGTCGTTGGTGGGAGACCGCGTTTCTGAGCTCCCGTGGCGGCAGCTTCTCCCGCCCGAGTTGCGGGGCTGAAAACGAGCCGGAGCGGGGCCTGACATCGCCCGGCGCGGCTTTAACGGCCGCGGGACTTGCCATCGCCCGCCGGGGGTTTTAACATCGGGAGAGGATGGAGAGCAGGGTAGAGACTTTGCCTCCCATCACAATGAGGAGGAGATTCACTGTGATGGATGTTTGTGTGAATTGAGTTGGTTGTGTGTCTTGTAAAATTGTTTCTTTTTGTTGTATGGCTGCAGAAACCAAAGTTCCTAACGGAAAAATAAAGTTAATTGAATTGAATTGTATTGAATTTTTTAATTTTGAATTCATACCGGTGGGATGAGGCTGCCCGAGCAAACTATGAGATGCTGGTGTCATGTGTATTGAGGTACACTGAAAAGCTTTGATCGTGGCGTTCTATCCAGTCAGCAAAAAAACTGTACATGATTACAATCAAGCCATCCACAGTGTACAGATACAGGATAAAGGGAATAACATTTTGCGCAAGATAAATCCCAGTAAAGTCCGATTAAAGATAGTTCAAAGTTTCCAATGAGGTAGAGGGGATGTTAGGACTGCTCTCTTCATGGGCTATTCTCCAGAGATGTGGGTCATGCTGTTACTCCAGTACTTTGTGTCTTTTTTTTGTAAACCAGCATTTGCAGTTCCTTATTTCTACATTGAAAACTGTAGTGTTTCGACGGAAATGAGCAAAAATGTGCATAATATAAATACTAGCTGATCAAGGTTTAACAAAGGGTCTGAAGAAGGGTCTTGACCCAAAACGTCACCCACTCCTTCTCTCCAGAGATGCTGCCTGTCCCGCTGAGTTATTCCAGCATTTTGTGTCTGTCTGATATTTAAAATACAGCTGCTTTGCCCAAGGTCTATATTTTTGTACTTCAGTACACGTATACACAAAGAACCCAGAGTGGGGGTGATTTTGAAATGCAGGGACAGAGGAAGAAATGTATGCTATAGATGCAGCCACCACACTGTGCACTGCTGAGATGGTGATGCTACCCAACGTGAAGAATGGAGCAGTGTGAGACCTCGGAGATTGTCTCCTTTGATGCCTGGAAATGTACGAGATCAATCAAATGTAAAGGCCAGGCAAAAAAAAACAGAGGCACTTAGCCACTCAATCAAATAACTAAAATGATTTCCGAGACAAAGAATTCATTATTTAAGGTACAATGTCCTAACCGTTTCAATAAAGAATGAGCCAGGAGGTTCTGCGGCATCAAAACATTGACGGAAACTTGAATTAAATGTGTGAGCAAAGTTTCATCTAAAACTGTCTCAGAGGTACAGGGAAAGCAGCGAATGTCACACGTCTCATACCACTGGGGGCCGTGATTCAAAGCTTCCTCAGTCCCCAATGCATAAAGCACATTGTGATGGCGCTTACAATTGCTAAAATGTCAGCACCTATGGCAGGAACAAAAATAGGCCATTCAGTCCCTTGAACCTCCAAAAAAAAAGGTGCCAACCTATCCAACCTCTCCCTATAACCCAAGCCCGTGAGCCCAGGTAACATCTTGGAGAGTCTATTCCGCAACCATTCCATCTTATTGCTATCCTTCCTGTATTTGGTGACCAGAACGGCATATAGTGTGGTCTCATCAAGATCAGGATAAGAAATAAGATCAACCCCATGAAATTCCACCAGCATGTCTCCTTCCCCACTAGAGTAGACAAGACACTGGACAAAGTCTACACCAACGTGGCTGAAGCTTACAAAGCCATCCCCCTCCCCCACCTTGGTCAGTCTGATCACATCTCATTGTTCCTGCTCCCTAAGTACTCCCCACTCATCAGACGGGTTAAACCAACTGTGAGGACAGTTAAAGTCTGGTCAGAGGAAGCGGACTTCACACTTCAGCAGTGTTTTGGAAACACTGACTGGAAGGCGTTTGCAGCCCAGGCCACCCTTGACTCCCACACGGACATTGACTCCTGCACATCCTCTGTTCTGGACTTTATAAACTCCACCATCAATAGTGTCACCTCCCTCAAACAGGTGACCATATTCCCGAATCAGAAGCCATGGATGAACAGCGAGGTCAGGCTACTGCTGAAAGCACGGGACACCGCTTTCAGGTCAGGCGATGCTCGAGCCTACAGTTCAGCCAGGGCTAACCTGAAGAGGGGCATCAAGAAGGCCAAGCACTGCCATAAGCTCAGGATTGAGGAGCACTTCAACAACAACTCCGACCCCCGACGCATGTGGCAAGGCATCCAGGCCATCACGGACTACAGACCCGCCAACACCACCCCCACATCCAGCGACGCCTCCTTCCTTGAGGAGCTCAATCACTTCTATGGCCACTTCGACAGGGACAATCTAGAGACAGCCATCAAGGCTGTGCTACCTGCCGATCACCAACCCCTCACACTCACCCCCTACGACGTATACGTGGCACTGAGTAGGACTAATGCACGTAAAGCTGCTGGCCCTGACGGCATCCCCGGGCGCGTGCTCAGGGTCTGTGCGGCGCAGCTGGCAGACGTCTGGACTGATATCTTCAACCTGTCACTTGCCCAGGCAGTTGTCCCCATGTGCCTTAAAACCACCTCCATCGTGCCAGTGCCAAAACACTCCACTGCGGCAAGCCTCAACGACTTCCGCCCAGTTGCACTTACCCCGATCATCACCAAGTGCTTCGAGAGGCTGGTCCTGGCACACCTCAAAAGCTGGGGTTACACAAAAAGCTGGAGAAACTCAGCGGGTGCAGCAGCATCTAAGGAGCGAAGGAGATAGGCGACGTTTCGGGTCGAGACCCTTCTTCAGACTCCAGCATCTGCAGTTCCTTCTTTAACACCTCAAAAGCTGCCTACCCCCCACACTAGATCCCTATCAGTTTGCCTACCGCAAGAACAGGAGTACGGAGGATGCCATCTCAACGGCACTTCACTCCGCCCTCTCCCACCTCGACAACAGAGACACTTACGTAAGAATGCTGTTCATCGATTACAGCTCAGCATTCAACACCATTATACCATCAAAATTGATCGCCAAACTCGGTAATCTGTGCATCGCTCCTTCCCTCTGCAACTGGATACTGGACTTTCTAACCAACAGACCCCAGTCTGTTAGGTTAGACAAGCACACCTCTTCAACCCTCACCCTGAACACCGGCATTCCACAGGGCTGTGTGCTGAGCCCCCTCCTCTACTCCCTCTTCACCTATGACTGCACACCTGTACATGGTACTAACACCATCATCAAGTATGCAGATGATACAACGGTGATTGGCCTCATCAGCAACAACGATGAGTCGGCCTACAGGGAGGAGGTCCAGCACTTAGCAGCATGGTGCGCTGACAACAACCTGGCCCTTAACTCCAAGAAGACCAAGGAGCTCATTGTAGACTTCAGGAAGTCCAGGGGCGGCACGCACACCCCCATCCACATTAACGGTACGGAGGTGGAACGTGTTTCTAGCTTCAGGTTCCTGGGAGTCAACCTCTCCGACGACCTCTCTTGGACCCACAATACCTCAACTCTGATCAAGAAGGCTCACCAGCGTCTCTTCTTCCTGAGGAGACTGAAGAAGGTCCATCTGTCTCCTCAGATCCTGGTGAACTTCTACCGCTGCACCATCGAGAGCATCCTTACCAACTGCATCACAGTTTGGTATGGCAACTGCTTTGTCTCCGACCGGAAGGCATTGCAGAGGGTGGTGAAAATTGCCCAACGCATCACCGGTTCCTCGCTCCCCTCCATTGAGTCTGTCCAAAGCAAGCGTTGTCTGCGGAGGGCGCTCAGCATCGCCAAGGACCTCTCTCACCCCAACCATGGACTGTTTACCCTCCTACCATCCGGGAGGCGCTACAGGTCTCTCCGTTGCCGAATCAGCAGGTCCAGGAACAGCTTCTTTCCGGCGGCTGTCACGCTACTCAACAACTTACCTCGGTGACTGCCAATCACCCCCCACCGGACACTTATTGTTATTTATTCAAATCATTTGCTGTGTCGCTCTTCCAGGGAGATGCTAAATGCATTTCGTTGTCTCTGTACTGTACACTGACAATGACAATTAAAATTGAATCTGAATCTGAATCTGAGTCAGGAATAAAACAGCTCCTAGACTGCAAACTGCAAACCACGCTAATAGATAAGTTGAAAAAAAAGACACAAAGTACTGGTGTAACCCAGCGGGTCAGGCAGTGTCTCTGGAGAACATGGATAGGTGATTGTCTTCAGAACAGTACCTCATATTCCACATGGGTAGCTTACAGCCTGACGGCATAAACATTGAATTCTACGGTTTTAAGTAACTAATCTACAACACCCCCTCCTTTTATTCCCCTCTCTGCCCTGTCCCCCCCGGATACACACCCATTTCTCTCCTTCCTCCTCCCCCTATCCTCTTCTATCTATATTCTGAAGAAGAGTACCGACCCAAAACATCACCTATCTGTGTTCTCCACAGATGCTGCCTGATCCACTGCGTTACTCCAGCACTTTGTGTCTTTTTTTGTAAACCAGCATCTGGTTCCTTGTTCAGACTGTTTGTAGTTGGAGGGTGGGGGGGGGGGGGGGTGGGGGGGAGAGAAAGCTGGGGGCAGAGAGGATGGACAGGACAAAGCCAGGTGAGAGCTATGTGGATATAAGTGAAGAGAGGGGTGGGGGTTGATTGGCCGGTGGTTAGATAAAGGCCAGGGATGAAAAGATGAAAGGTTAAGGAGACATGGATAGAAGAGGGGTGAAATGTGAAGGGATATATGTGAAGGGGGAGCGGGGGAAGGGGAAAGGGGAAAATGGCTGCACATCCAGGTCGGGCACAGGGAAGGGAGGGGCAAAAGCAGGGGAAGGGGGGAGTATTTGCAGGTTGTTTACCTAAAATTGGAGAATTCAATGTTCATTCAATTAGCTTGTAAGCTGCAATTTGAAGCTTAATAACATCCAGTAATCAATAATAAAATGTTAAGTATCTTTTTTTTTGTAACACCTCTGTGAAGGTGTTTGGGGCATTTTAGTAAAAGAGGTGGTACATGAATGCAGGTTGTTGCAGTTAGTGACACGACGCATTAAAATTACATCGCTGCAAAACTCACTACCACCGTGAAAGGCAGGTGCAGAAATGGAAGTGACAAGGCAGCTGTTAGCACAAAAAGTCTATCAATACGCTCATGTCTACTTAAGATTATCATCTGTCTTTCCCTGGGATGAGTTACAGCAGATGGGAGTTAATAAGATCTTCAGGGAAGTCATTGCCTGTAATCTGTAAAGAATCTGATCAGCTGCTTGTGTTCATGCTTGCAGTCTGACTGACTACAAAACGTAGCCTTTGGAGGAACCTGGTGCAAATGTTGAGGATCTGCCCTGTGAAAGGACTTGGCTTCATAGAATAATACAGCATGGAGACAGCCCCTTCAGCCCTTCTGACCCATGCCAACCAAGATGCCCCATCTACCATCCCACCTGCCCACATTTGGCCCAAATCCCTCTAAACCTTTCCTATCCATGTACCTGTCCAAATGTTCTTTTAAATGTTATACTACCTGCCTCAATTACCTCTTTTTAAAAAAAAATCATTTTTAGTTCCTAGCCTGCCCAACCTCTCCCTATTGCTCAGACGCTCGCATCCTGGTAGCAGCCTATCTATTCCCCTCATGATTTTATACACCTTTATAAAGATCACCCCTCACCCTCCTGCATTCCAAGGAATTAAGTCCTAACCTGCCCAACCTCTCCCTTGTGTATAGGCTCTCGAGTCCCGGCAACATCCTATCTATTGCCCTCATGATTTTATACTTGTGAAAGGAGGCTGCGTGAATATTGTAAGCTGCGGGTTCCAGCAGGGACAGAAGATTTGCTTCGCAGGATGGGAGTAAGTGTGGGGGCCCTGGCTGTTCTGCACAGCTATAATTTACAATAATGGTCTGCTGTGTCTGAGGGGAGCTTTTAATCTATTCGCTGTTGCGAGAGGCACTGGCAGGGAGCAGTGACGCAGGACAAAGGGTTCCTCAACAGACAGAGAGAGAATACCTGTCTATAGGCGCTAGCAATCAATTGCCATTCATTGAAGAAGCTGCAGTTTAGCCAAGGGCTGAAATTTGCAACGTTAGGATTTTGGCTTTAAAGCAAAAAGATTTGACCTGAATTTTTCAGCTTGAATTGAATTAAATTGAGAGATACAGCAGTGCTGCACAGTGATGCAGTGGGTAGAGCTGCTGCCTTACAGCGCCAGGGACGCAAGTTCGATCCTGACCTCAGGTACTGTCTGTGTGGAATTTACAGATTTTCCCTGTGACTGGGTGGGTTTTCTCCAGGTGCTCCATCTCAAAGATGTACAGGTTTGTAGGTTAATTGGCCTCTGTAAATTGCTTCTAATGTGTAAAGAGTGGCTGAGAAAAATGGATAACATGAAACCTGTGTGAATGGGTGATCGATGGTCAGCGTGGACACGGTGGGCTGAAGGATTGTTTCTGTGACGTATCTCTAAAACTAAAAGCCACTGTGCCACCCTAGTGTTGATTGTTGAAGTGTATGTTTTAAGAAAATACATGTGTCATCCCAGAGAGGACATTAACAATATCAGGGATTTTGGGGATAAGGCAAGAGAATGGGTTTGAGAGGGAAAGATGACAGAGATGATATTTTATATTCCTTGCTCCTCCCTGAGGTTTCATGTGCCTCATGTATATTGATAAGAAAGGTTCAAAGAGATGTGTGCCAGATGTGGGCCAAACATGGGCAAATGGGACCAGCTTAGATGAGGGCATCTTGATTGGCATGGACAGGTTGGCCGAAGGGCTGTTTCCATGCTGTATGACGCTAAGATCAGAGTGTTTATATTTACTCAACATACCACTGTGTATACTTATATGACAGCGTTCCAGGAGAGATCCCAGCCTCAACATCTGGCCAGCACTGGAAAACCGCTGGTGGAAGCATTATTAAATGTACCTCACCTGCACATGGTTACATGTCACAAAATTAAATGGTTCTTCAGCTAACAAACCTGCCTGTCAAATTTGCTCAAAGAAGAACATTGAAATTAACCTCTCATAGGTAAAATCAAAACTTTGGGAAGAGAAGTAAATCAAAAGTGGCCATGTGACGCAGCGGTAGAGCAGTTGTCTCACAGCACCAGAGACCAGAGTTCGATCCTGACTACGGGTACTGTCTGTGTGGAGTTTGCACGTTCTCCCTCGGAGCTCCGGTTTCCTCCCACATCCCAAAGACATGCGGGTTTGTAGGTTGAATGGTCCTCTCTAAATTGTCCCCAGTGTGCAGGGAATGGGAGCAAAAGAGGGATAAAGCAGAACTAGCGTGAACATGTGACCTCTAGTACATGTCCACTAGAGGCATGGGAAACCTCAGAGACGAACAATGAATATAAAAGAACATCCCTTTCATCTTTCCCTCTCAAACCCATTCTTTTGCCTTCTCCCCATAATCCCTGATATTGTTAATATCCTCTGGGATGATACTTGTATGGTCAGCGTGGAGTCGGTCGGTAGATTGGCCTGTTTCCATGTTGAATCTCTAAACTGAACTAAAAAGAATGAGTACTGTCCTGCAATAAAACATGAACTGTATGTTAGCGCAAACAGGTCGATTTGTCTGTTGTACAATTTCTTCCAAAATGTTGTACCCTGCACTAAAAGGATTAAGTGGATGTAAAACTTCAATACACTGCATCGCAGTTCTCATTCCAGAATGGTTAATGTGTAATCAAAAAATTAGCTGGAAAAATGCAAACAAACACATCAGCAATGTTTCACATAATGACAAGGATTAGCCTTGCGCCAAATAATTGTGGATAGATTTCCATTAAAAATTTAGAACATAGAACATAGATCAGTATCTTATCTTTGATCTTATAGAGGTGCATAAAATCTACTCGATGTACAGAGTGCCTTGCCCAGTTGGCAAATCAAGGACAAGATGGCATAGGTTTAAGGTGAAGAGGAGAAGATTTAATAGGAATCTGAGGGGTACCTTTTTCACACAAAGGGTGGTGGGTGTATGGAACAAGCTGCAGAGGAGATAGTTGAGGCTGGGACTATCCCGACATTTAAGGAACAGTTAGACAGGTACATGGATAGGACAGGACTGGAGGAATATGGGCCAAATGCAGGCAGGTGGGACTAGTGTAGCTGGGACATGTTGGCCGGTGTGGGCAAGTTGGGCTGAAGGGCCTGTTTCCACACCGTATGACTCTACGACTCTAATACAATATAGAAACAGGTCTTTGGGCCCACAATGTCCGTGCCAAATGTGACGCCAAGTTAACTTCACCATCTCTGCCTGCAGGTGATCCATATCCCTCCACCGTCTGCACATTAATTTGTTTCTGTAAATTGTCCCTTGTGTGTGGGATGCAAAAGTGGGATAACATAAAACTGGTGTGAAGGGTGACTGGCACTGTGGCGCAGCTGGTCAAGCTGCTGCCTCACAGTGCCAGAGACCCGGGTTCGATCAGGTGCTGTCTGCGTGGAGTTTGCACGTTCTCCCTGTGACCACCTGGGTTTCCCCTGGGTGCTCCGGTTTCTTCCCACGTCTCAAAGACGTGCAGGTGTGTAGATCAATTGGCCCTCTGTAAATTGCCCCCTAATGTGTAGGGAATGGATGTGAAAGTGGGATAACATAGAACTAGTGTGAACAGGTGATTGATGGTCGACATGGACTCGGTGGGCCAAAGGGCCTGTTTCCATGCTGTATCTTTCAATCAATCATCCATTCACACAACACATGCTTTAACATGTTGAAGAAATTCTCTCCCCTTCCTTATAGCACTGAAACAGTGTTTGACTAGGTAGCAAGTGCTGTCCCTGCAAATATGTACACTAATACTTCAACAGATGGTTCCACTCAAGTCCTATATACAGTACAATGATATTTTGAAACCATCCTGAAGCAAGTGCCATGACAGAATATTTATAAATCCGCCAAACCCAGCTGAGATTCACATACTCGAGACTCTGTCACCTTTTGACAAAACAGGCATCTAATTTACAGAGAAACGTCGAATATAGAACGGTGCAGCGCAGGAACAAACACTTCTGCTCACAATGTCTGTGCCTAACTAATCGCCAAGCCTGAAGAAGGGTCTCGACTCGAAATGTCACCCATTCTTTCTCTCCAGAGATGCTGCCTACCCGCTGAGTAATCACTAAATTAAACAAATCTCCTCTGCCTGCACGTAATCCATATGCACGTTCCCAGCACATCCATGTGCCAATCCAAAAGTCTATGAAACACCACTGTTGTATCTGCCTCCCCCACTATTGCTAGCAGTGCATTCCAGGTACCCACCAATCTCTGTGTAAATTAACTTGCCCTGCACAACTCCTTGAATACTTTTCCCCTTTTGCCTTAACCTGTTCACTGCCAAGATTTATTTTCACTTGTATTCTCAGACCTGAGTATACTCGACGGTGGCACTGAACAGGTTAAAGCTGTGCCTCTAGCCTCTGAGATAAAAGTTCTGACAATCTACCCCATCTAAGTCTTTCAAAATGTTATATATTTCTATCAAGACATAACATGTCATCCACTCCTGCCTCATTAATATGCTGATATGTGCAGTATGTCAAGTCAAACAGTGGCTTCTCACCTTCCCAAGAAAGTCGTTCTTTCCCACCATGTCCCAGTCCCAGACTTCCACAGTGAAGATCATGTCTTCCGTTGGCTTGTCATCCTCCAGTTCAAAGTCAAACACCTCATTCCAGTGGGGAAAGCGAGTCTTCTTTATAGTCTAGAGTATGCAAAAGAGTTATGAAGTCAGAAAATAATAATTCAAAATTTGAAGTACAGGTCCACCACCAAATTCCCGGCAGCCTTGGTTCCAGATCATTGCCGTGTTATCCGTTTTGTCAGAGCAACAGAGGTCACAGCCTTGGTATTCTGGTGGCTGAGACACCAGCCCGCAAAGTCGGCCGCGGAAGCCGGCTGTGGGAACGGATCTACTGTCTCAGCCGAGCCAGAGTTCCAGAGCCTGGGACACAGGGGGAACATTCGACCTGTCCAGTTCAAGTTCAAGTTTAAGTTTACATTTATTGTCACTGTACCAATTGGTACAGCAAGATTTGGGTTGCCATACAGCCATACAAATAAAAAGAACACAACGCACGATAGAATTTAACATGAACATCCCCACACAGCAGAATCAACGTTTCCCACTGTGAGGGAAGGCAATAAAAATTCATTCATGTTCCTCTATGTTCACCCGTGGTCGGGGCCTATTGAGGCCTCCGCAGTCTCCGCAACGGTGGCCCGATATTTTAGGCCCTCTCGCCCGATGATGGAACTCCGGCGCCGGAAGAACACTCTCAGCGGCTTGGAGTTGCGAATCGGCCGCTTCCTACCGGAGACCGGGGCTCCCGAAGTCCACAGGCCGGGCTGGGCGGAGGTTCACCGGCAATCCTCGGCGAAAGACCCTAGGGCCCCGCGTTGGTAAAGTCAACACCGCCCGCGGCTGGAAGCTCTGCAGACCGCAGCTCCACGGTGTTCAAGTCGACAGTCCCAGCACTCCGGAGCTCCAACACGGTGACCCGGTGAGGCATCGCTCCCTCTGCGATGGCACTTCAATGCTGCGCCGCTGTTAAAGCTGAAGCTCTGGCCGGTCTCTGGCAGGAAAGGCCGCGCCAATCCAAATGGTAGACTGCGAGGAGGGGGCGAAGATGCGACTCGGAGGATAGACGCATCCTCGACCGGGTAGTGACTGAGAAAACAGTTTCCCCCTTCCCCCCCGTCCCCCCTCCCCTCATCCTCCCCCCCCCTCCCCGATCCTTCCCCCCCATCCCCCACATAAAAAGACTAAAAGACCTCCAAAACAAAACTTTTTGACAGACTAAAAAATAAAAAAAAGAATGAAAGGACGAACATCTGCAGGCAAGGCTGCCATGCTCAACGGCACCCCCAACGAGCAGCAGCGGAAGTCCCAATGAGGTCTCGGTGCTACATTTTCAGGGAGACTTTCAGGGGGGGGAATGGGGTGGGAGATTGCAACCTTCACGTGGTCCGCCCTGTTTCGACGAATGCAATCAACCTGGCGTGCACAATCAAGTAAGATCAAATAGAACAAGTTGGTCTGCAACTTTAGGTTGTTCACGCCATATGCAAGAAGAAGAAGAAGAAGAAGAAGGGGGTGAATTACAAGTGTGCTTGTAATTTTATCCAGATTAAAGGAGGTACCAGACCACCAGTTGCCGGACAATCAGTGATGGACCTGTCCCTCATTTCACGGAGCAGTAGCATATCTGTTAGCGCTCCTCTCACAGTATCAGACCTGGGTTCAATCCTGACCTTGAGTGCTGTCTGTGCGGAGTTTGCACGTTCTTTGGGAATTTGTAAACCATAGGTTAAATTGCTAGGTTCTTGCTTAGTAAAGATCTCAATGTTTATGAGAAGGCAGGAGAATGGGATTGAGAGGGAAAAATAGATTAGCCATGATTGAACACCGGGCAGACTCGATGATCTGAATGTCCTAATTTTGCTCCTATTTCTCATGATCTTTGGAGTAATTGGCCATGATAAATTGTCTTTGTGTAGCCTAGTGGTAGAAACTGGCAGGAATTAATGGCAATATAAATAACAAAGGGCCTGTTTCCATGCTGTATCTCTCTATTCTATTGATTCTAGGAATAACCACATCAGCATTTGGGGATAATTCTCTTGCTCTACTTTGAATTTTGCCACAGGATCTTTTCTATCTTTTTCCCAGGATGGAAATATCAAATATCAGAGGGCGTAGCTTTAAGGCGAGAGGGGAATTGTTTAATGGAGATGTGTCAGGCCAGTTGTTTTACACAGAGGGTGGTGGGTGCTTGGAACGTGCTGCTGGGGGTAATGGTGGAGGCAGGTATGATAGTGACGTGTAAGAGACTTTCGGATAAGTACGTGGATATACAGGGAATGGAGGGATATGGATTATGTGCAAGCAGATAAGAGTTGGTCTTGGCATCATGTTCGGCACAAACATTGTGGGCCAAAGGGCCTGCTTCCATGCTGTATCTCTCCATGATCAAGCCTACCAACCGGATGTCACAGTTCTAGGTATCAGTTGCATAATGATGAGAAATTTAACCTTACGAAGGAGTAATCCCATTTTAAAAAAAAAATCATATTACATAGAACAGCACAACACAAGAAATGTACTATACGCATTACTTGGATCTCTATATTTCCCTAGATGTAGCGCCAGTGATCGATCCATGTACTCCAGAGATGCTGCCTGTCTTTGAGTATTTGTTTGTAAATCAGCATCGGCAGTTCCTTGTGCCTCCACATTGTCTGTTGGTTGCCTCTTATTTCTGTCCCATATTTATTTTACAGATAATGTTTCCTTTGAAAATGGACAACCAGAAATATTATTAACACTTGCCTGAGCTAAAAGGGGTAAAACTGCAAAAATAGGGAAATCTTAGATGGATATGTGCTTTTTTTAATCTATTAATTTGACATGTCATTTCAAAGAATGACAATTAAACAGTTTACTCCTTAATAATCTGGTCAAAGTAATATTTGAATGGTTGTGGTCGGGATTATAATTTCTAAACTCCCTTGTGCCTTCACGTGAAAATCTTTTCCAAACGCAGGTCGTCAAAGTTAAACACACAGTGATGTTGGGTTTTTTAAAGTTAATTCCAATGGAAAGGAGAGTGGTAGGAATTTGTGGAATGAAATAAATTTACAGTAAATATAGGTCTCACTAATGATTCAATAAACAGTCAAATTTTGTTTTGGTACTAGATCTGAAAAGAAATGTGTGAAGTCAAAGCAAGTTGTGTGTGCATAGCAAACATAGCTAGACTGTAGGGTTATAACAAGCAGTACACTACATTTCGAATTATCACCAATAGTGAAGGATCAGAGCTCCAAGCACTCAAATTCACAATGTGTCTCATTTCTTGTAATTATATTTAGTAATTACACCCTTTATTTCAAACCAAATGCTATTTGTTATATGTATCTGTCACAGTTTGTACAAAATATTGTAAAAGCAATCTTCACAAAATTGATTATTAAAGGTAAATTAAAATGTAATGTAGGCCAATTGCAGTAGACAATCTAAACAGCATGGGGTACACAAAATGCTGGAGAAACTCAGCGGGTGCAGCAGCATCTATGGAGCGAAGGAGATAGGTAACGTTTCGGGCCAAAACCCAATCTAAACAGCATGTTCAGGAATTAGGTGGCTAGCAATGGAATTCTGGTTCAAAGCTGATTGGGATCCTGTGGTGTTGTACAGCAATCTGACACCCTATTGTTTCCTTGACTCCCCTTTGTATCGTTTTATCACCCATCTAACAATCCAACCCTCATCACTTGCATCCACCTCGCAGTTGCCTCGTCCTGCCCTATCTATCTTCCAGCTAGCGGCATGCAGCATCACACACACTAACCATCCCCACACACACACTAACTACCCCCCTTGATATTATATTAATATTATTAATTTGCTTCTTTTACCCCATAACCGCCCTATCCACTGATGCATCGCCCCCAACTCGCAGGTGCATCTAGAGGCGGGGGGGGGAGGGTAGAGAGTGAGAACAGAGAGAGAATGGGGAGAGACAGAGAGAAAGGGGCAGAGACAGAACGGCAAGAGACAGAGGGAGAGGGGGTGGAGGGGAGGAGGAGAGGGAGGGTGGGTGAGGGTGGGGGAGGAGGGGTGAGAGAGATGGGAGGACAGAGAGAGGTGAGGAGGGAGAGGGAGAGAGGGGGGCTGAGAGGGGGGGAGGGAAGATGGAGAGGTGGAGGGAAGGGAGAGAGAGGGGGGAGGGGATAGTAGAAAAGAGAGAGAGAGAGGGGGAGAGAGAGAGGGGGAGAGAGAGAGGGGGAGAGAGAGAGGGGGAGAGAGAGAGGGGGAGAGAGAGAGGGGGAGAGAGAGAGGGGGAGAGAGAGAGGGGGAGAGAGAGAGGGGGAGAGAGAGAGGGGGAGAGAGAGAGGGGGAGAGAGAGAGGGGGAGAGAGAGAGGGGGAGAGAGAGAGGGGGAGAGAGAGAGGGGGAGAGAGAGAGGGGGAGAGAGAGAGGGGGAGAGAGAGAGGGGGAGAGAGAGAGGGGGAGAGAGAGAGGGGGAGAGAGAGAGGGGGAGAGAGAGAGGGGGAGAGAGAGGGGGAGAGAGAGGGGGAGAGAGAGGGGGAGAGAGAGGGGGAGAGAGAGGGGGAGAGAGGGGGGGAGAGAGAGGGGGGGAGAGAGGGGGGGAGAGAGGGGGGGAGAGAGAGGGGGAGAGAGAGGGGGAGAGAGAGGGGGAGAGAGAGAGGGGGAGAGAGAGAGGGGGAGAGAGAGAGGGGGAGAGAGAGAGGGGGAGAGAGAGAGGGGGAGAGAGAGAGGGGGAGAGAGAGAGGGGGAGAGAGAGAGGGGGAGAGAGAGGGGGAGAGAGAGAGGGGGAGAGAGAGAGGGGGAGAGAGAGAGGGGGAGAGAGAGAGGGGGAGAGAGAAAGGGGGAGAGAGAAAGGGGGAGAGAGAAAGGGGGGAGAGAGAAAGGGGGAGAGACAGAGAGAGCGAAATGCAACCGTGCATCACGCGTTCAGAATGTTCTGGAAATGAAGCGTGCACGTCTCATGCACGAAAGCTGTCGGCAGCTCTATGGAATTCAGGGGAGCAGCTTGCCGCGTCACACACACACTAATCACGCCCCCCCCCCCCCTAACCACCACCCCCTCCTCTCCCCCCCTCCCCACCCTCTCTCCTCTCCACCCCTCCTACCTTCTCCCCTCCTCCCCCCTCCTATCTTCTCCCCTCCTCCCCCCCTCCCCCTCCAGTTGGGCCAGATGCAAAGGCATTGTGAAAGGAAGGGAGGGAGGGAGGGGGAGAGATCTCCGAGATGGCGCTGTGACTCATGCAGAAGTTTGAGTTTAGTGGAACCACGTTAAGCTTCCAATCTCCCTCACCTGTCCCATTGTGATGTCATATATGTAAATGAGATCCATTGTGATTGGACATCTGTGAGGTGGCACTTTGGCTCATGCAGCAGTTTTATTTAATTTTTTTTAATGTTTTGTGAACAGTTTTATTCAAAACCTGTGGAAATAATTGACAAAATCTAACTCATAAGTTAAATCCCTACCGAAATTGTAAAAATCTCGGCGTTTTTGCGTGTGGTTTTGGCAGACCAAGGAATCAAAGGCCAAAAATCTAATCTGAAAAAAAATGTAATGTGACATACACCCACAAACACACACGCAGTTTTAAAAGTATACTAGACCAAGTGCAGACCCGTTGGGTCTGTTCCCCAAACGTGTGGTTGCTGGGGAGGGGAGGAGGGGGATTGGGGGTGGGGGGGGGGGCGCATGCGGTGTCACACACACTAACAACCCCCCCCCCCCCCGCACACAACCCCCCTTGATATTATATTAATATTATTAATTTGGTCCTTTTTAAATCGCCAGCAAAAGAAAAAAAATAGTGGCGTTTTTGGAGGTGAGCAGCAGCAGCCGTTATGGTGGCTGGCCAGCAACAGGCCACAAAATGAGTGAGTATGGGGGGGGGGGGGGGGGAAGGATTTTATTTTAAAATGTGTACATAAAAATGTCTAAATGTAATGAGTGGATCCGTGAATGCAAAAGTGTAATTTCTAACGAAATGGAAAATTTCTCGGAGTATGAGCGTGTGGTTTTGGCGAACCATGAAATCAAAGGGCAAAAATCTGACACAAATAAACACACACACACTTCAGACACACACACACATGCAGATATTTAAAAGTATATAGATAGATAGATATATGATATGATATGATATGATATGATATATGATATGATATATGATATGATATATGATCAGTGACAACAAAAAAGGATACACATTTTGTGATAATACTAATAGTTGAAGACGAAACCATGTATTCCACACAGCTTCAATCAAATATTGTTCTTCAAATCTTAATAAAATATTTGGCTGATCTTGTGATAAGAATGCAGAGAAGATTTACAAGGATGTTGCCGGGACTCAAGGGTCTGAGCTATCGGGAGAAGTTGGACAGGCAAGGACTTTATTCCTTCATGTGTAGTCAGCTGAAGGATAATCTTTTTTTAGATATAAAATGATGAGGGGAATAGATAGGGTGAATATACAGAGTCTGTTATTCTGGGTAGGGGAATGAAGAACCAGAGGACATAGGTTTAAGGTGAGAGGGAAAGATTTAATATAAATCTGAGGGGCAACATTTACACCCAGAGGGTGGTGGATATGTGAAACGAGCTTTCAGAGGAGGTAGTTGAAGCAGGTACTATAAACAGTATTTACAAGACACCTGGACAGGTACATGGATGGGAAACCACACCTGGAGTATTGTGTACAGTTTTTGTCTCCAAATCTGCGGAAGGACATTATTGCCATAGAGGGAGTGCAGAGAAGGTTCACCAGACTGATTCCTGGGATGTCAGGACTGTCTTATGAACAAAGACTGGATAGACTCGGTTTATACTCTCTAGAATTTAGGAGATTGAGAGGGGATCTTATAGAAACTTACAAAATTCTTAAGGGGTTGGACAGGCTAGATGCAGGAAGATTGTTCCCGATGTTGGGGAAGTCCAGAACAAGGGGTCACAGCTTAAGGATAAGGGGGAAATCCTTTAAGACCGAGATGAGAAAGACTTTTTTCACACAGAGAGTGGTGAGTCTCTGGAACTCTCTGCCACACAGGGTAGTTGAGGCCAGTTCATTGGCTAGTTTTAAGAGGGAGTTAGATGTGGTCCTTGTGGCTAAGGGGATCAGAGGGTATGCAGAGAAGGCAGGTACAGGATACTGAGTTGGATGATCAGCCATGATCATATTGAATGGCGGTGCAGGCTCGAAGGGCCGAATGGCCTACTCCTGCACCTAATTTCTATGTTTCTATGAAAGGTTTAGAGGGATATGGGCCAAACATGGGCAAATGGGGCTAGCTTAGATGGTGCATCTTGGTCAGCATGGACGAATTGGGCCGAAGGGCCTGGTTCAGTGCCGTGTCTATGAAGGTTCAGTGCTCTGACTATGACTCTATTTATGTGATAAGGGAATTGGCAATTGTCACAAAATTAAAGTGAAAAAAGGAAATATTTTAAATATTGACTTGCTAACAATCTCTCAGGATAATTTATCTGCTTTATAAATTCAGCAATTGAAACAGTTCATTTTCTGGGGCTGAGATTGCCATCACAAGAGCGTTTCAGTGAAAAGGTACTTGAACCGCTAATTGTCAGAGGTAACTTGCAGGACGATGCTAAAGGGGGATTAATGTCCATATCCAACAGAGTCTGAGAACTAATGGCGAGGTTTAGAGACAGATACCGTCTGTGGATAACAAAACACATGGTGTGATAAATGATCCGGCCAACGCTGGAGATTGTCATATCAGGATGTGTTGTTTAAATCCAGTGCTTATTTTGTAGACAAAAAAGATGCTGGTACGCATATCAATTAAATATCAAACTACATTTATCTGCAATTTTTTTTTCCATCCTTTTCTGTTTTGACTTTGCGACCAATCAAATTCTAATTTAATAAACTAATAACTTCAAAGTGTGAAATAAGATGAATTTACATAACATTTCAGAAAATCTAGTTTTTAACAATGCACTGGCACAAAAATAAGCTGTTTAAATGTATGCCTTTTCCAGCTAATTTATGATATTAACAATATCAGAGGTTATGGGGAGAAGGCTGGAGAATGGGCCTTGATTGAATGGCGAAGTAGACTTGATGGGCTGAATTGCCTAATTCTGCTTCTTGGAAATGAATTTATAAACTTATTCTTTATTTTTTCATTGAGCATTGAACAATTAAACGTGGATCAGGCCCTTCAGCCCATCGAGTCCTCGCTGACCATCAATCTTCTATTCACACAAATTCTATATCATCTCATTTTTTTCATCCACTCATCAATTAGCCTACAAATCCACACATCTTTAGGATATGAGAGGAAACCGTAGCACCCGGCTGAAACTTTGCAAACAGGAAGAACGTGTGAACTCCACATGGACAGCACCTGCGGTCAGGATTGAATCTGTGTCTGGTACCGTGAGGCAGTGGCTCCACCAGCTGCAACGCCGCGCCACCATTTTCATTGTAAAATATAATTTTACTTCGGAGTGACGTGAGTGATTCCGTGAAGAAGGCCCGCCAGTGCGCATGCGCGTCATTACGTCAGACGTGTGGCGCAGCGACGGGCTGGAGAACGTAACTCCACCAGCGGTAAGTGACAACTCGCAGGTAAGTTTTAACCAAGCTGCGAACATTCCCAAGGTCCAGTAAGGTTGTTTTCAGGAGCCAGCAGGGTCATGGACAAATCCGGTAAAGGGAGGTCGAGTCGTGCCACCGGGTAAGTCAAAGAAAATTGACCGCGGGACTGCAGTCAGCGAGCGGGCGCTTACGCCGGCTCCAGAACTGCCGACAGTTCAATTAGCGGCAACGACTCCGGTGCCTTAGAGCACCATGGCCACTCCAGTCAGGAGAAAGGCCAAAAGGAAAATCACTAAGGCCTGTGGACTCTGATGAGTCAGGCCAAGAGAACTCACCTCCCACCATGGAGGATGTCTAGACAAAATGGAGCACCTAATGGGAAAGATACTCCATCTTGAGGTGTTCCAACCAGAGTTTCTATACTCCTGGGTTACCCCAGCAACCCGTAGCAACAGCTTCCGGCATAGGTATATACAGGGAAAACCTGTACCAACAGGAGTAAGCATACATCCATGGGTCTGCATGAGGGCCCATACCAGCAGCGCCATGTCAAGGGCTGCATAAGCAGGGAGAGCCAGGGCAGTATGATACTGACCCTGAAGTTGGTGGTATAGCAGAGAAGCATACTCCAAAGCACAAGAGCTTAGCTCCAGGTGTGCCGGACGTGGCATGCAAATTTGCCATACCGGCAGGAACTGATGAGGCAAAAATCTGGCCAGAAACATTAATTACATATCCTCTCACCAGCTCCAAGAATTAACAATGAATGAAACATCCAAACGATATGAGACACCTGTAAATTGTGCATCACTCTGAGTGCCCACTGTGAACCAGGCCATCCGTGGGCAAATGGGTGCAACCATGCGATTGCATGAAACAAGGCTGCAGAAAGCCTTAAAACTAATCAAATCGGGCATAACGGCATTTGGGCGTTCAGTCGAAGGGGCACCACTATCAGACACACAGTGGACATGTTAGCCCTGCTGTGTAATGCCCACTTTGAGATCAACTGCCTGACGAAAAACGCTATCAAGCCAACTTTGAATCCGAAATTTGCAGCATTCTGCAGATCATCTAACATACAGCCACTTGGTGTTTGGTGAAGATCTGGCAAAGCAAGTCAAGGACTTAGATCACGAGGCGAAGACTGTCGGCCTTATCAAATCACATTCGACAAGCATGATGCTGCCTCGTCAACCATACCCCTTCAGGTGGGTCACAGACACTGGTGCGGGGCAAGCTCCCATTACTACGCAATTGGCATGCACCAGTGCACATCCCAGGCAAAATTAGGAGGCAAAAAAATCCAACAACCATGGCAGTATGACCAGCTGGACTTGTCCAGGACATATCCTTGAGAGACCAGTCATCAGTAGGGGGTAGATTGCAATTGTTCTACAATGAATGGTATTGCATAACATCAGAGGCGTTTATACTGGACAGTATTCAGGGGTTTCGAATTGAGTTTAATTTTGAATTACATCCACTCACAACATACACCAAGTCGAGAATTGGTGTTTTCAAAACCAGAAACTTTACAGGTAAATGAAGTTGAAACAACAATAAAAAAGGGGTAATTTAAAGGACGGCTCATCAGCCTCAGCACTAATATATATTCCCCAAGCAAAAGAAGGATGTTGGATGTCATACTAGACATAGCCCAACTGAACTACTATGTCCAGTATAATCAATTAAAAATGGAAACTTTCAGTACTGCTAAGCAACTGGTTTCCAAAGGATGTTATATGGCAAGTATAGATCTGAAAGATGCACATTATTCAGTACCAATTCATTACAATTACCGTAGATATTGAAAATTAGTTGGATGAGACAGCTGTGGCAGTTAAAACTTTGCCAATTGGGTAAACCTCAGCCTAGCTTGTTTACAAAATTGTTGAAACCAGTATTGGGACTACTCCGGGCTCAGAATCACATGTGATGGCATACTTGGATGATGTTTTGATCGTAGGCAACACTCAGGAGGCAGCTGAATTTTCTGTTTCAGTTACCAAACATATGTTCGAATGATATTCCTCATTCATCCAACTAAATCCAAATTTATGTAATCTAAGAATCATTGACTATTGGGGTTCACCATTGATTCAACCAACATGTCAGTGACTCTGCCTATGGCAAAAAGTTTAGAAATTAGGCCTGCAGCAGTCTGGTAGAAGTACAGCAACCCTCCATCCAACGAGTGGCTAATGTTATTGGCAAATTAATAGCAACCTTCCCTGGAGTGCAATTTGGACCTCTACACCATCAGAATGTGCAACGAGCTAAGGAACAGGCATTCAAAACACATGCAGGTCATTTTGATAGACTGATGCAGTTGACAGTCCAAACTATCACCGAGTTGCAAAGGTGGATAACAAATGTCTCACGTTGTTCTAGAACATTCTGAGTAAACAACTTTCAGCTGCTTTACAAACTGATGTGAGTGTTTCAGGATGGGGAGCCACTGATAACAATTCCAGCCGCGGCAGCAGATGGAGTATGCAAGAGGCATTAATCCTACAGATGCATGGGATAAACTATTTGGAATCGTTGGGGGCATTCTATGGCCCAAAAAAATGTATTGTTCAACAAAAGCATGTTTTACATGTTCAGCTCCAGATTGACAATACCACAGCAATTGCATTTATTAATGACATGGGTGGAATTAAGTCATTATCATGTGATAATCTGGCTAAATCTCATCTGGCACTGGTGTATTACTAGGAACATCTGGGTCTTAGCAATCTACCTACTAGGTAGAAATAATGTGGTGGCAGCCACCAGGCCACGTAAATTTAAAGACAACACAGAATGGATGTTGAATCCAAAAGTTTAAAAAAAGATTGTCAGCCAGTATGGATTGCCAGACATAGATCTGTTGCATCTAGGCTAAATCACCGGTTACCTAAATACGTCTCATAGGAACCGGATCCAGGTGCAATAGCGGTGGATGCATTCCCGCTACATTGGGGAGGTATGCTCTTTTATGCCTTTCCCACATTCTGCCTTATCAGTCAATGTCTCATCAAAATTGAGCGGGGCTCCATCTCAGGCATTTGGTAGTCCCCGACTGGCCCACACAACCATGGTTATCATTGGTTCTGAGACTGATGACATAGATATTCATGGTTATCCACAAATGCAGCAACTTGTTGGTTCACCCTGTGACAGGAAAGAGTCACCCTTTCCATTATAGTATTAATCTGTTGATTTGAAGATTCTGACTAGACCATTCCAGGGGCTCGGAATATCGAGGTGGACCGTGGATGTGATAACTACGGCCTGGAAGGATAGTACTAAAAAACAAGACGCATCTCATATAAAAAATGGGAGATGCTCTGCTTACAGTCAAATATATCTTACCACACTGCAGGCATACCTGATGCATTGGAGTTCCTTGTTACATTACACTTTGACGAGCAATTGAGTTATAATATCATTAATAGTGCTAGGAGTGCATTGTCCTCCTATTTATGGCAGGGGTCGGGACAACATTCTGTCGGATCTCATCCATTGGTGTCCTGATTCATGAAAGGTATTTTAACAAGAACCCTCCTAGACCTAGATATACGGGAATCTGGGATGTGAGCATAATTCTCACACTGCTTCTTCAATGGGCTCCAATTACATCTCTGTCTTCCAAAAACTAACACTTAAAGTGGTCATGCTCATGCCGCTCGTTTCAGCGCAATGGGTCCAGACATTGCAAAAGTTACGACTGGACAGCATGCATTTTCTGTAAATAATATTACGTTTTATGTATATGATTTAATCACACAAAGCAGGCCAGGGACGTCTGGGACCAAAATTATCTTTAGAACATACCCCGTGGACTGGCGACTACGTGTAGTTATGCACCTACGTCAATATATTGAGGTCACCAAGAGTCTTAGAGGCTCCAAAACAACAATGCTCATCACTCACAAAAAACCTCATAGAAATGTGTCCGACCATTTCTATGTGTGCAGACCATTTCTAGGTGGCTGAAACAGGTTTTGGATTGTGCTGGAGTAGACACTGATGTGTTTAATTCTCACTCCACCAGGGCGGTATCAACATCCGCAGCAAGGGCAGTGGATGCCCCTTTAGACCAAATCCTCGGAGCCGCAGGATGGTTCAGTGAAGGGACTGTCAACGGTTTTATAACAAACCTATCCTGACAACCAAAGGATTTGGGCATGTTATTTTGGGTTCTGTTTGTAAACTCCCCCTGGGAGAGAGGGGTTGTTATTGCTTTATTTGTTATTAAGATATTAATTTGTATAATTCAAACAATGTTCAATACATTATTTGTTTATCCTGTGTCAACTGAAGCAGTGTGGCATATGGAACTGGATCTACGGCATGAAATCACAGAGCTTTGAAATCTTCATGGAATCACTCACGTGACTCCGAAGTAAAATAGTAAGATTAAACGAGAACTTACCAGTTTGAAGTTTGATCTTTATTTTATGAGGAGTTACGGTGAGCGATTACGTGCCCTCCGCTCCCAGCCCATAATCGCAAAGATCATCTGGTAATTCTAGTCTTCTGCGTCTTACTATATTACTTCAACTGTGGTTACTGTGATTTCACGCCGCTGCTTTGAAGATTGACGCACATGCGCACAGGCGGGCCTTCTTCACGTAATCGCTCACCGTAACTCCTCATAAAATAAAGATCAAACTTCAAACTGGTAAGTTCTCGTTTAATCTTACTATTCTCCTTCTGTCCCAGATGCAACCAAAGATCTCTCAAATCGGGTTGCTCCAGAATAAGGTCTTGAAGCTACAAAGTACATCAGATGTAATTGCCTATTATTCATTCGCACAAACCCAAAATGTGGGAAGACTATATCTACACACTATTACTTGAATAATTTATTTGATTAGTGGTATGTTGACTAATTTCCCCCTGCTTCGTACCCCGCAGCTACAGATCTGACAATTCTTAGCACATGGAACATTAATAGCTAGTTACAAAATTAGCTTAAATTCTCAGTCTTGACTCATTTGAATTGTCTAAAAATAAACATGAGCTTAATGCAATACATGATTATTTTTCTTTCTGGTAACTGAAGTAGAATGCAACTAAAATGTGAAGTATTTGATTTTTTTTTCCTTTTTCCTTCTAATATCACGGAGAAATATAATTACAACATTTGTTCGGAAGGAAGGGAACTCATCACGTAAAATTGAAATTAATACTGAGAGGTGTACTTTGTTCAGAATCTTTTATAAAGAGAGGTTGTAAAATCTTGGATTGATTTCTCTGGAGGGTAGAAGTTGAGGAATAGAAGTATATAAACCGTGATGGAAGTATGATATGGCATAGGGATATGGATCAACTGCAGGCAGATGAGATTAGTTTAACTTGCCATCATTGGTTTCCGTAAATACTCGCTAGTGTGCAGGATAGAACTGGTGAGTATGGGTGATCGCTTGTTGGCATGGACTCGGTGGTGCAAAGGGCCTATTTCCATGCAGTATCTCTAAACTTAGTGGCATCTATACTCTTACTAAAACTCTCATCTTGACCACTTCCGGTTAGCTTTTTTTAAATTTGCGGAAAAACAGTACCTTATATCGCCAGGATTTTTTCGCACCTTACTCACCATTATCCTCTGATCCAAATGCACCAAGGGTTGTCCGATCGGTGGAATATTACAAAAATTATGAAGGTTTAACAAATCGTGAGATCAACAGATTGGTCTTCTCGCCTATCAGTCACCATGAAGGTAAAGCCCCTTCCAGGGCCCGCTGTTAATCCCTGGGGCAAGGAGAATTATACCCCGGAGGCGGGGCTGAGTCCACAAGCCGTGTGGAGTAGGGGGAAGCTGCTGTGTGGAGTCGGGGGAAACCGCTGTGTGGAGTCGGGGGAAGCCGCTGAGTGGAGTGAAGCCGGGAGGTGCTGTGTGGTGCCGTGGCCGCTGAGTGGAGTCCCCTCCTCCACACACATACCCCTCCCCCTCACACCCCTGCCCCCTTCCCCCTCCCCACACGCCCCTCCTCAGCCCCACACCCACACCCCTTTTACCCCTCCCCCGTTTCTTGCCCCTTCCCCCAACCCTCCCCGCACACCATCCCCCCACACCACCCCACTGCCTCATACCACCCCACCCCCTCCCCCCACCCCACACCACCCCCTCCTGCCACACCACCCCTTTGTTGTGATGTCCTTTCTGGTCAGTGCACTGTACTTTACACCAGTGACCTAAATGACACAAAAATATTATCATGGGCAAATGGCATCCCAAATCCCAACCTGCTGCCATGTGATGAATACAAACACCATTCACAAACAATACACAAAGGAGTGAATGCTTGTAGGCTCACTGAACGACAATAACATGCAACAGGCCTTCCGTTCTTCAACCCAGGACACAAAAGCCTACTGACCAATTCTACCAGCACAGCCACTAACTCACCCTGTAGGTCGAAGCAAATTAACTTCTTCAGGCCTCTAAGTGAGATAATGCTCTGTTTGTTAATATTTTGATATTTGAAGTGTCAGTAAGCTGGTAAATATTCCAACATGGAACATTTCATTATAGAAACATAGAAACATAGAAAATAGGTGCAGGAGTAGGCCATTCGGCCCTTCAAGCCTGCACCGCCATTCAATGTGATCATGGCTGATCATCCAACTCAGTATCCCGTACCTGCCTTCTCTCCATACCCCCTGATCCCTTTAGCCACAAGTGCCACATCTAACGCCCTCTTAAATATAGCCAATGAACTGGCCTCAACTACCTTCTGTGGCAGAGAATTCCAGAGACTCACCACTCTCTGTGTAAAGAATGTTTTCCTCATTTCGGTCCTAAAGGAATTCCCCCTTATCCTTAGACTGTGACCCCTTGTTCTGGACTCCCCCAACATCGGGAACAATCTTCCAGCATCTAGCTTGTCCAACCCCTTAAGAATTTTGTAGGTTTCTATAAGATCCCCCCTCAATCTTCTAAATTCCATCGAGTACAAACCGAGTCTATCCAATCTTTCCTCATATGAAAGTCCTGACATCCCAGGAATCAGTCTGGTGAATCTTCTCTGTACCCCCTCTATGGCAAGGATGTCTTTCCTCAGATTTGGAGACCAAAACTGTACGCAGTACTCCAGGTGTGGCCTCACCAAAACCCTGTACAACTGCAGTAGAACCTCCCTGCTCCTATACTCAAATCCTTTCGCTATGAATGCTAACATACCATTATGGAACAAAAACAAAATATTTAAAATGAAAACAGAAAATGGCAGTGATTTTGGTTACATTAAGCTGTTTAGACATTAGACTTAAAAGAATCCACGCAGAAAAAGACCCTTCAGCCCACTTCCGTGCTGGCCAGCGTTCACCCTGTACACTGGCAATTTTTACTGGATCCAATTAACCTACCAACCTGCACATCTTTGGAATGTGGGAGGAAACAGGAAAACGTACAAACTCCGTACAGACAGCAATGCTGCCAATGTGTTATTGTGCTGCCTATTGTTGAAGGCAATGTTGTGGAAAATGTTCTACATCTGGCACTGTGCAGAATTTTGGATCGAAGAGAGTCTTCAGGATCTTAAGGCAATGAACTTTTCCAATATTTTCTGGTTTTTATTGTGGATTTCTAGCATTTTTCTTTGGTAACTTGTGACAATAATTTAGTACCTATTATTCACATCTCCCTCTGACTGACATCCAGATATCACTCGGTATCTCACCCCAGTTTATCATTTAATCTCACGTGTCATCTACCCTGCCCTGGTACTCCTCCAATCTCCCCTTCCTCTGCTGCTTACAGTGGTTTACATAGAACAAAGATCATAGAACACAGAACACTGTAGCGCAGGAACGAGCTCTCCGGCCCACAATGTCTGTGCCAAACGTGATTCCAAGATGAACTGTAAATGGCTCGATTGCAATCATGTATTGTTTTTTTCCCCAGACTGGATAGCACATAACAAAAGCTTTTCACTGTATCTAACTGAAACTGATGTCATCTGCCGGCACATAATCCATATTCCTCCATTCCCTACATATCCACGTGCCTGTCTAAACACCTCTCAGATGCCACTGTCATATATGCCTCCACCACCACGCCTGGCACCCCACCACCCTCTGTGTATAAAAAGCTTGTCCCACACATCTCCTTTAAACTTTGTCCCTCTCACCGTTAATCTATGCCCTCTTTATATTTCCATGCTGGAAAAAAGGTTCTGACTGTCTACTTTATCTATACTTCTCATTATTTTATATATTGGTCTCCCACAACCTCCAGTGTTCCAAAGAAAACAGTCTACGTCTGGCCAACTTCTCCTGATAGTTCACACACTCTGATCCAGGCAGCATCCTGTAAACCTCCTCGGAACCCTCTCCAAAGCATCCCCATCCTTCCCATATTGGGGCAACCAGAACTTCAGGCAACACTCTAGATGTGGCCTAACCACAGTCTTATGGAGCTGCATCATGACTTCCTGACTCATACAAAAGAAGCACTCTCCCTGTCTTCACAGATTGTGCCAGACTTGCCACGTATTTCCAGATTTTCCTGTTATTATTTAATTATTCCGGCATAGTTCATTTGGTTCCTTTCCCAGAAAAAAATAAACTCAATATCACACGCCAACACAACCACACACCAAGTGCTACAGTCAGTGGGTCAAGCAGCATCTCTGGAGAATGTGGAAAGGTGATGTTTCTGGTCCCTACTCGAAACGCCTCCTCTCCATGTTCTCCAGAGATGCTGCCTGACCTGGTGAGCTACTCCAGCACTTTGTGTCTTTTTCTTTGTGTCCTTTTTTTGTAAACCAACATCTGCAGTTACTTGTTTCTACATGTCCACAAAACCAGTTTGCCTTTAGCCAAACCTTCAGGAATAAATTATTCCAAAGACGTGCGGGGTTCTTCCTACCTTTCTCCTGGTAGCCACTCCTTCCCACTCATTGCAGCGGCCACTGTTACCCTGGGGCCTGCACTGTGGGCTCGTTCTCTTCCTGGGCGCTGGGAACTCCACGGCAGTGTCTGCCATCTTGTTGCCATAGAGCGCGTGCGCCAGGGCCTGGAGTAGAAACCTGAATGCAGGTTGCCCAGGGTTCCTCAGCTGTCCCACTGTGTGGAGTTTGCAAGTTCTCCCTGCGACCGCGCAAGTTGCTTCCGGATGCTCCGGTTCCCTCCCACATCCCAAAGACGCGCAGGTTTGTAGGTAAACTGGCCTTTGTAAATTGTCCCTAGTGTGCAGGGAGTGGTTGCAAAAATGGGATAACATAGAACTAGTGTGAACTGGTGATCGATGGTCGGTGTGGACTCGGTGGGCTGAAGAGTCTATTTCCATGCTGTATCTCTAAACGCTAAAAAAATGACAGATAAAAGTCAAGCCGGAGTAACTTACTGCTGTTTCTGTAGTTTTGTTGTTGAACACCAGTCTTGCAAACGGGTCTGACGTGCCTGAGATATCTCTCGGTGCAAGATCTCTAGGGAGGCAATGAAGAACAGAACGTCCATGACATTTCCTTAAATCACAGCAGAGTGGGCAATTATTCAATTACAGTCTGAGCGTTGGGCTCGCGCTTAGCTAATTAGAGTTGATCAATTGATAAAAGAGTAAATCCAGCAGGGAAACCTCAGCTTCAATGGCACACACCATGGAACTGGCAATACACTTCTTGTACTACAGCTAAAATACAGGTAAAATCACATCTACTGGACTGTTATTCTCGGTGTAGGCTCCTATGCATTGGCGAGACCAAGCACTGACTGGGCATTGGTTTCGTTGAACATTGATGCTCAGTCCACCTTGGCCCACACGATCTCCCGGTTGCTAAACGTTTTAGCTCCCCTTCCCATTCCGATACTAACTTTTTTTGTCGCGCACCGCCTCCACTGTCAGAGTGAGGCCACACGCAAATTGGAGGAATAGTACTTCATATTTGACATCGGCAGCTTACAACCCAGCGACATGAACGTTGATTTCTGTAATTTCAAGTACCGCTTGCATTCTCTCTCCCCCCACCCCCCACCCAAGTTGTCCTGCTAGTTCCACTGTTCATACCCCTGCATCCCTTCATTATCATCTCTTCCTCAGCCAACAATGGGCCATTATGGGCTCTATCCTTCCTTGGGCATTTGCTGCCGGCCCTGATTTGTTCCGGCATTTTCCCACCTGCAGTTCTCCCCACCCTCTACTTTCAGTCTGAAGAAGAGTTCTGACCCAAAATGTCACCTGTTCCTTTTCCCTGTGATGCTGCCTGACCCGCAAAGTTGCTCCTGAACTTTGTGTCTATCTTCAGGACAAACCAGTACCTGCAGTTCCTTCCTACCCTTAAACATCAGTGTGTTTGAAAGGTAAGAATCTGGTAGTATGGTCACTCATTCTCTTGACATCCAGGGATGGACGGTTAGGAGGATTGCAGGCAAGAAAATTGTGAGATTTATCCAAGATATATCTCAATACTGAGAATGGCCGAGCGTGGGTCACATTCATTGGAAATATTAATGGTCCCATTTTCCATGATTTGAATAACATTTGGGAGGTTTGATGTTAAAGGGTTCCAGGGGTAGGAGAATCACAAACTTGAGACCCGAGGTTCAAGGTGAGAGGGGAAAGATGTAATAGGAACCTGAGATACAGCTTTCTCACAGAGGGTGTTTGGAACGAGCTGCCAGAGGAGGTAGTTGAGGCAGGTACAATAACAACATTTGGAAGGCATTTGAACAGGTACATGGATAGGAAAGGTTTGAAGGGATTTGGGCCAGACTGGGACAAATGGGACTAGGTTGGATGGGGGTGAAGATAGACACAAAGCGCTGGAGTAACTCAGCGGGTCAAGCAGCATCTGTGGAGAAAATGGATTGAGATCCTCCTTCAGACTGAAGGGGGCAACTAATGGGGGCGAGTTGGGTCGAAGGGCTTGTGACAGTGCTGTACAACTCCCTGACATTTCACACCCAAAGAAGTAATTGTGAACCAAGATCACTGCTGTGGCAAGCGGAAAATTGGAACTATGTTGTGTGTAGATCTCTCCATTGAACCACAAGATGACAAGTAGCCTCAGGGAACAGGTCTTTGTGATGCTGATGATGACATTGATACTGCCCAGGACTCTCCACAGCTGCTCCTCCCAAAATGTCAAAGTCCAGAGCTCTCGGACTTTGCCAAATCTCACAGGACAGTAAACAAAGCCTCAGTTGAATGTCTCTTCCAAATGTTGACACCTCTGGCAGTGCAGCGCTTCATAGCGGATGAGGGTTTTGTGCTTCAGTTGCTGAAGGGAGATTTGAACCCATGACCCTCTGGCTCAGAGACTGGAGTGCTTCTAAGTGAGCTGAGGCTGACATGTCCACAACCTGGCCTTTCTATTCCTTTAAAGCTCTAAAAATTACATCTTGAACAGTGACTGTCTGGAAGTGCTTCTCACGAAATAGCTCCAATGGGAGATAAATGTCAAACTGTGATTTGTCACCAAAGCGGGACTTGACTTTCAGCAGATGCCAAAGGACAGGGACTGTGCCGACACTCTCACGGGAGGCTGTGCCTGGTATTTAAACTCCTGTCAGTGCTGTGCCCTTTTCTCTGCTGAGTGAGCTCATTTATAAACAGTACAGTGCAGGTAATCACTGATAAACAGTATAGGTAAGCACATAACCCTTTCATGACCAACGCGTTAGTGGAAATTGGTAATGCAAGGCTTGTGTGATGGCCCTGTGCGAGGAAGCTCATTAAATGTATTGGGTGTGATGACATGTCCTCCCTTAGGGCCGCTCCGACCTCCATCACTGGCAGACAGGTCAGAGGAAGCCGGCGTCTCACACCACAAACAATACTTGGCTGCTGGAAAACACCAGTACTCTGTGCTAAGCCGAGGCCACAGTCATACGAGCCAAAGCTGGGTCCAATTAGGGGCTCTTGGCTCAAATTGTCACCACCTTGTCAGCCCCACCCATTATAGAGCCAGGAGGTGCTGGGATGAATCCAATTTTCCTTGTGCCTTCCCACTGATGGCAAAGGACTGCACCCTTCTGTGGACTGGGACCCTCGAGATGCTTTTGTTTGTTGGTGGAAATAAAGCCTATTGGGTGAGTTCACCTTACAACGAGTGCCAGTGTGGTCACAGCCGATCCAGTGTCATGACCAATGCCAAATAAGAACATGAAGAACATAAATAGGAGCGGTAATAAGCCATTCTGTTCCTCTAGCCTGGTTTGTCATGTACAAGACCTTGGCTGATCTTCCACCTTGTTACTATTTTCCCGCCTTCTACCTACATATTAATGATTTGGAAGAGGGAATTAGGAGCAACATTAGCAAGTTTGCGGATGACACAAAGCTGGGTGGCAGTGTGAACGGTGAAGAGGATGTTAGGAGGTTGCAGGGTGACCTGGACAAGTTGTGTGAGTGGGCAGATGCGTGGCAGATGCAATATAATATAGATAAATGTGAGGTTATCCACTTTGGTGGCAAAAACAAGGGAGCAGATTATTATCTCAATGGGGTCAGGTTAGGTAAGGGGGAGGTACAGCAAGACCTGGATGTCCTTGTACACCGGTCACTGAAAGTTGGCGTGCAGGTACAGCAGGCTGTGAAGAATTCATAACAAGAGGATTCCAATATAGGAGCAGAGAGGTTCTACTGCAGTTGTATAGGGCTCTGGTAAGACCACATCTGGAGTATTGCGTACAGTTTTGGTCTCCTAATTTGAGGAAGGACATCCTTATGATTGAGGCAGTGCAGCGTAGGTTCACAAGATTGATCCCTGGGATGGCAGGACTGTAATATGAGGAAAGATTGAAAAGACTAGACTTGCATTCACTGGAGCTTAGAAGGATGAGGGGGTAATCTTATAGAAACATATAAAATTATAAAAGGACTGGACAAGCTAGATGCAGGAAAAATGTTCCCAATGTTGGGCGAGTCCAGAACCAGGGGCCACAGTCTTAAAATAATGGGCAGGCCATTTAAGAGGTGAGAAAAAACTTATTAACCCAGAGCGTTGTGAATTTGTGGAATTCCCTGCCACAGAGGGCAGTGGAGGCCAAATCACTGGATGGATTTAAAAGCGAGTTAGATAGAGCTCCAGGGGTAGTGGAATCAAGGGATATGGGGAGAAGGCAGGCACGGGTTATTGATTGTGGACAATCAGCCATGATCACAATGAATGGCGGTGCTGGCTCGAAGGGCCGAATGGCCTCCTCCTGCACCTAGTTTCTATGTTTCTATCCTTTTATTCCTGTAATGGATACTTGCTACTTTTAATGGATAGGAAGAAGGATGTGGTGGGAGGGGTAAGGACGAGTTTCCAAATAACCTCAAATAGTTCTAGAGCCCAGGAACCCAAGAAGTCTATATTTGAGCTCTGTCCAAGACCATTAGTTCCGTTTAGTTTATTGTCACGTGTACCGAGGTACAGTGAAAAGCTTTTGTTGCGTGCTATCCAGTCAGCGGAAAGACAATGCATGATTACAATCGAGCCATTCAGTGTACAGATACATGTTAAGGAAATAATGTGGAATAAGGGAATAAGAAGGGAACAAGGATAAGAAGTTCTAAGGGAGCTCTGCGAATGCACCTCACACATTCCAATGTTATTATTTTAATAACTATCATGTTCATAAGTTCTAGGGGCAGAATTATGCCATTTGTCTACTCCGCCATTCAATCATGGCTGACCTACCCCTCCCTCTCAACCCCATTCTCCTGCCTTCTCCCCATATCATCCTTGAAATAATGTCGCTAAAGTTAGAATTGGTCCATGGTGCCTGGATTTACCTGATTAAAAGCTGGTTTCGAATGAAATTACATAAAATTCTCAATTAGCTGTGAAGTTGTCTTGTTGATTTACAATTGTTTTTTTCCCACTCAACAACTCAATTAATTAGAGGATTAGCAAGTAGACACTGCCTGGAGAATGGATTTCGCTGTCTAATCTTCTAAACTCCTCAGCACATTCTGTTCTTTACCATAGCATGAGAGGTGATGTGGCACAATTTTTTAATTTCTTCTTTCTAAGAAGCAAGCTGAATGCACTAATATCAAAATAAAAGGCAGTATACTCATACTCCTTAAAGAGACAGCCGTACAGTTATGTTAATCCACTTGGCATTTGGTTAGACATAATTTGAGAGCGTGCTGCACAAGATTAGTAATAAACACATTGGTGTGAAATGGAAGCAATTTTATTTTAAATAGGCAGCATTTCCAAAAGATGTTAAAGTGATTGATGCAGATGCACTGCTGTCTTTGTTAAAACAGCTCTTGAAGGAATTTTACACACATTAATGAATTTTCCTAATATCATAAAACATTTGCAATTATGCAAGAAGGAACTGCAGATGCTGGTTTAAACCGAAGATAGACACAAAGAGCTGGAGTAACTCAGCGGGACAGGCAGCATCTCTGGAGAGAAGGAATGGGTGACGTTTCGGGTTGAGACCCTTGGGACTCGACCGGAAACGCCACCCATTTCTTCTCTCCGGAAATGTTGCCTGTCTCTCTGAGTTACTCCAGCTTTTTGTGTCTAACATTCGCAATTAGACAGCTTTTTATAGTATGGCTCTCAGTTCAATAGATGTACTGGCAGCCCTTAGTCAGAGAGTCATTCAGCATGGAAACAAGGCCCTTCGGCCCAACTCCTTCATGTTGACCAAGCTGCCCCATCTACACTAGTTCCATTTGCCTGTGGGGTTTGGCCCATATCCCTCTGAACCAATCCTCTCCATATACCTGCCCAGGTGTATTTTAAACCCCATCTCCTACCTTATCTGGCAGATCATTCCATATACCCACCTCCTCAAGCGAAAAAGTTGCCCCTCTCACCTTAAACCTATGTCCTCTGGTTCTTCATTCTCCTATGCTGGGTAAAACATTATGCGCATTCACTCTATCTGTTCCCTCATGATTTTATACAGCTCTATAAGAGCACACTTCATCCTCCTGCGCTCCAAGTAATAAAGTCATATTGACACCTGTCACCCAATGATTCCACTGGCTCAATGGCACTTTATGGTCACGTGTGCCTCACTAGAGTGAAACTTATTTTTGCAGGCAGTTCAGCGACAATACATTAGACACAATCATACTAAGTATAAGTGTGCAAGATAGTAGGCCACACAAGGTCAGTACTCAGAGCCACCAATGTGGAATTCTCTGCCACAGAAAGCAGCGGAGGCTAATTCACTGGATGTTTTCAAGGGAGAGTTAGATTTAGCTCTTAGGGCTAAGGTAATCAAGGGATATGGGGAAAAAGCCAGAACGGGTTACCGATTTTGGATGATCAGCATGAAGGGCCGAATGGCCTACTCCTGTACCTATTGTCCATGTTTCCATGTAAGCGCCATCCTGTACAAGTCCAATGATTTTTTTAAACGTTAGCGCTTTAACTTGGCTATAAAGGATTTGGACATAAGACAGAAATGCTGACTCACAGCAAACATTTAACTTCATAAGATTAGCTTGGAAATACAACATAGAAACAGACTCATCAGCCCACCGAGTCCACGCTGACCAACGATCACCCGTATACTAGCTCTATGTTATCCCAGTTTTGTATCCTATACACTAGGGGCAGGTTACAGAGGGCCAATGAACCTACAAACCTGCACGACTTTGACATATCGTAGGGAACCGGAGCGCCCGGAGAAAACCCATGCGGTCACAGGGAGAACGTACAAACTCCCTACAGACAGCACCCATAGTCAGGATCAAACACAGGTCTCTGGCGCTGTGAGACAGCAACCGCCACTGCCACACTAAACAAGAGTAAACAAATAACCTTATCTTCTTCCAGCAAAAATCAGGCTAATATCAATCAAAAAATGCACGGTAGGATAGTCCCAGGTAAATTAGATGCCCTACATCAATCACAAATCACCAGACTTGATAGGCAGCAAATTTTGTCCGTCATCTCTGCTCTTACTGCCTTTCATTGTGTATCGGGGAAAGTAACATCAACTTATTCCAAACACAAAGTTCTGGAGGAATTCAGTGGGGCAGGAAGTGTCAGGGAAGGGAATGGACAGATGGCGTTTCAGGTAGGGACCCTAACTCAGACTCTGCCTGAGGTGTTTCAGGCTGAAAAAGGGTCCGAGCTGAAACGTCATCTGTCCATTTCCCACCACCGACCAGTCCGAAGAAGGGTCCGGTCACAAAACATCGTCTATCCATTTCCCTCAACAGATGCTGCCTGACCCACTGAGTTCCTCCACAACTTTATGTTTTGCCCAAGATTCTGGCATTTGCAATTTCCTGTGCCTATAATTTATTTGAACGAGATTCAAAATTGTTATTCTGATGTTCAACTGAATGCAAAAGAATCGAGGTGCAGGTTTGAAAACGCATACCTCCAGATTCAGGGACAGTTTCTTCCTAGCTGTTATCAGGAAAACTGAACCATCCTCTCACCAGCTAGAGAGAAATCCTCACCTTTTATCTACCTTGTTGCACACCTTCAAATGATCGTTAATTGGACTTTACCTTGCATAAAACGTTATAACCTTTATCCTATTTCTGTAGACACTGTGGTCAGCTTGATGTAGTCGTGTATGGTCTTTTCGCTGACTAGATAGCACTCAACAAAAAGCTTTTCACTGTACCTCAGTACACGTGACAATAATAAACTAAACTAAACAGAGCTAAACCCGGCCAATGTATTGTTTTTAACCCATGCAAAAGCATTTCTCCCTTACTGCAAGGCTGAATCAATATTCAAGTACGTCGCCTGCTCTCACTGACCGCTGGCTTGGAGAACAGCTTTCATCTCTGACCATCTCAATTTCCCTTTCTGCCTTGGCACTGAATGACACAAAATGTGCAGCTTATGAGTCAGAGAAAAAAGGAATTACTTTTAAAGGTGCAAAGGTCATTTAAAGTTGAAAGTTCATCCGTTGCAGAAAGCTTTAATAATGAATGTGTCATTTCAGATGAAACCCGTGTCGAGTCCAGCTCTCAAAATAATGAGACTAGACACAAAAGGCTGGAGTAACTCAGCGGGACAGGCAGCATCTCTGGCGAGAAGGAATGAGTGATGTTTCGGGTCGAGACCCTTCTTAAGTCTCTCAAAATAATGAGATTCTTTCATCTTGACGGTGGGTAATGTGTGGGGGGGGGGTAATGTGTGATGGGGGGTAGTGTGTGACGGGGGGTAGTGTGTGGGGGGGTAGTGTGTGATGGGGGTAGTGTGTGAGGGGGGGTAGTGTGTGACGGGGGGTAATGTGTGATGGGGGTAGTGTGTGAGGGGGGGTAGTGTGTGAGGGGGGTAGTGTGTGACGGGGGGTAGTGTGTGACGGGGGGTAGTGTGTGATGGGGGGTAGTGTGTGATGGGGGGTAGTGTGTGGGGGGGGTAGTGTGTGGGGGGGGTAGTGTGTGGGGGGGGTAGTGTGTGATGGGGGGTAGTGTGTGATGGGGGGGTAATGTGTGATGGGGGTAATGTGTGATGGGGGGTAGTGTGTGAGGGGGGGTAGTGTGTGATGGGGGGTAGTGTGTGAGGGGGGGTAGTGTGTGATGGGGGGTAGTGTGTGATGGGGGGTAGTGTGTGATGGGGGGTAGTGTGTGAGGGGGGGTAGTGTGTGAGGGGGGGTAGTGTGTGAGGGGGGGTAGTGTGTGATGGGGGGTAGTGTGTGATGGGGGGTAGTGTGTGATGGGGGGTAGTGTGTGATGGGGGGTAATGTGTGATGGGGGGTAGTGTGTGATGGGGGGTAGTGTGTGGGGGGGGGTAGTGTGTGAGGGGTGGAAGTGTGTGGGGGGGGGTAGAGTGTGATGGGGGGTAGTGTGTGATGGGGGGTAGTGTGTGATGGGGGGTAGTGTGTGAGGGGGGGTAGTGTGTGAGGGGGGTAGTGTGTGAGGGGGGGTAGTGTGTGAGGGGGGGTTGTGTGTGATGGGGGGTAGTGTGTGAGGGGGGGTAGTGTGTGATGGGGGGTAGTGTGTGATGGGGGGTAGTGTGTGATGGGGGGTAGTGTGTGATGGGGGGTAGTGTGTGATGGGGGGTAGTGTGTGATGGGGGGTAGTGTGTGATGGGGGGTAGTGTGTGATGGGGGGTAGTGTGTGAGGGGGGGTAGTGTGTGATGGGGGGTAGTGTGTGAGGGGGGGTAGTGTGTGATGGGGGGTAGTGTGTGATGGGGGGTAGTGTGTGAGGGGGGGTAGTGTGTGATGGGGGGTAGTGTGTGAGGGGGGGTAGTGTGTGATGGGGGGTAGTGTGTGAGGGGGGGTAGTGTGTGATGGGGGGTAGTGTGTGATGGGGGGTAGTGTGTGATGGGGGGAAGTGTGTGAGGGGGGGTAGTGTGTGAGGGGGGGGTAGTGTGTGAGGGGGGGTAGTGTGTGAGGGGGGGTAGTGTGTGAGGGGGGGTAGTGTGTGATGGGGGGTAGTGTGTGAGGGGGGGTAGTGTGTGAGGGGGGGTAGTGTGTGATGGGGGGTAGTGTGTGATGGGGGGTAGTGTGTGAGGGGGGGTAGTGTGTGAGGGGGGGTAGTGTGCGATGGGGGGTAGTGTGTGAGGGGGGGTAGTGTGTGATGGGGGTAGTGTGTGATGGGGGGTAGTGTGTGAGGGGGGGTAGTGTGTGAGGGGGGGTAGTGTGTGATGGGGGGGTAGTGTGTGATGGGGGGTAGTGTGTGATGGGGGGTAGTGTGTGAGGGGGGGTAGTGTGTGATGGGGGGTAGTGTGTGAGGGGGGGTAGTGTGTGATGGGGGGTAGTGTGTGATGGGGGGTAGTGTGTGAGGGGGGGTAGTGTGTGATGGGGGTAGTGTGTGAGGGGGGGTAGTGTGTGATGGGGGGTAGTGTGTGAGGGGGGGTAGTGTGTGATGGGGGGTAGTGTGTGATGGGGGGTAGTGTGTGATGGGGGGAAGTGTGTGGGGGGGGGTAATGTGTGATGGGGGGGTAGTGTGTGATGGGGGGTAGTGTGTGATGGGGGGAAGTGTGTGGGGGGGGGTAATGTGTGATGGGGGGTAGTGTGTGATGGGGGTAGTGTGTGATGGGGGGAAGTGTGTGGGGGGGGTAATGTGTGATGGGGGGTAGTGTGTGATGGGGGGTAGTGTGTGATGGGGGGAAGTGTGTGGGGGGGTGTAGTGTGTGATGGGGGGTAGTGTGTGACGGGGGGTAGTGTGTGACGGGGGGTAGTGTGTGATGGGGGGTAGTGTGTGATGGGGGGTAGTGTGTGATGGGGGGTAGTGTGTGATGGGGGTAGTGTGTGATGGGGGGTAGTGTGTGACGGGGGGTAATGTGTGATGGGGGGTAGTGTGTGACGGGGGTAGTGTGTGATGGGGGGTAGTGTGTGAGGGGGGGTAATGTGTGATGGGGGGTAATGTGTGATGGGGGGTAGTGTGTGACGGGGGGGAAGAGAGACTGACAGAGAGAGAGAGACGGAGGGGGTTAGTGTGTGTGGGTGGGGGGAGGTAGCGTGTGGGGGGTTAGCGTGTGGGGGGTTAGCGTGTGTGGGGGGGGTTAGTGTGTGGTGGGGGGGTTAGTGTGTGGGAGGGGGGTTAGTGTGTGGGGGACGGGGCCCAATGGGTCCCACTTGGTCTAGTATATATCCTATTAAAAGTCTTGGTGTGTGTGTGTGTGTGTGTGTGTGTGTGTGTGTGTGTGTGTGTGTGTGTGTGTGTGTGTGTGTGTGTGTGTGTGTGTGTGTGTGTGTGTGTGTGTGTGTGTGTGTGTGGTATCTGCGCCAAAACGGTACACGGTAGCGCTAAAATGTGTTGCAGAACCTTCCTCAGCTTTTTCCCGTCGTCGATCTAATCAAGTTTCCTTCAGATTTGATGTTATATTTCACGTTATTTATATTTAAACGTTTAAAAAAAGCTAACTTTGAGAATAATAACTGTCAAGACATTTCTAGCAGCTTCCAGTGGTGATGTCACAATGGCGTCTCACAGTCCCCCAATCACAATGGGATCTCATTGACACAAGTTGCCGTGAAGATTCCTACAACCGTGACTGAGGGTAGGGAAAAGGAGAGGGAGGGAGAGGTGACAGAGAGACAATGGGATCAGCAGCTTCAAGGGGAGTAAGGAGAGAGTGAGATTTTTGTCCACCCCAATGTGGGAAGGATTCATTGCTTCCAGGGAACGCTGACGCCAACCCAAAAGCCGAGTCCATTCATTGGCTTCGAGAAGCGACCACTCCCCCTCCCCCCCCCCACATGGGAAAGATTGCGTTGGGGAATGGGTGAGTGGTGGATACGGGTTGCGTTGGGGAAATGGGTGAGTGGTGGAATATTGCGTGGGGAAACGGGGCCCAACGGTTTGGGGGGGTAGGGAGGGGAGACGGGTTATGGAGGGTGGGAGGGAGTGACTGCGGGTAGGGAATGACTGAGGTTAGGGGAAAGGAGAGGGAGGGAGAGGTGAAGGAGGGAGTGGAAGAGGGAAGGAGGTGAGGTGAGGAGAGAGAAGAGGGAGAGTGAAGAGGAGGGGGAGGGAGTGTTGGGGATGAGGGGAAATGAGCCGCGCCTGTGCAGTTGGGGGCTATAGGTGAGTGCCAGAATAGCGCGTTGGGGGAATGGGGCCCAACGGATTCCACTTGGTCTAGTAGAACATAAAGCAGCACCTGTGCTGTACTGGTACGGGGGTTCCCCTCTTCCATCATAGATGAGGCCCTCACACATTTCTCCTTGGTACCCCACAGCTCCGCCCTTGCTCCCCCTCCCCCAGTCGCAACAGAGACAGTCACCTGACCCTCATCTTTCACCTCATCAGCCGTCGGATACAACACATAATCCTCCGACATATACGCCACCTCCAACAGGATCCCACCAAGTCACATCTTCCCATCTCCACCCCTTTCCACTTTCCACAGAGACCGTTCCCTCCGCAACTTCCTGGTTAACTCATCCCTTCCCACCCAAACTACCACTTCTCCAGGTATCTTCTCCTGCAACCGCAGGAGATGCAACACCTGCCCCAATACCTCCTCCGTCGACTCTGTCCAGGGACCCCGACAGTTCTTTCAGGTGAGGCAGAGGGTCACTTGCACTTCTTCCAACCTCATCTACTGAATCCATTGTTCAAGGTGTGGACTCTTTTACATTCTCGATACCAAACGTAGACTGGGCAATCGTTTCGCTGAACACTTTCGCTCTGTCCGCCTGGACCTACATTATCTCCCAGTTGCTAAACACTTTAATTCCCCTTCCCATTCCCACACTGACCTTTCTATCCTAGGCCTCCTCCATTGCCAGAGCGACGCTAAACGCAAATTGTAGGTGCTGCATCTCATACTGTATTTCGCTTGGGCAGCTTACAGCACAGCGGTATGATATTGATTTCTCTAACTTCAAATAATCCCTACATTCCCTCTCTCTTTATCCCTTCCCCACCCAAGTCACACCACCTTTTCATTCTCACTTTGCTACAGCTAATGATGACCCGTTTCCTTTATCCTTGTAACTTTTTTTGCATATCTTTCATTCATTTGTTCCATATCTTTCTACATCATCGTTTATGTCTGGTTTCCCTTTCCCGCGACTTTCAGTCTGAAGAAGAGTCTCAACCCGAAACGTCACCCATTCTTTCTCTCCAGAGATGCTGCCTGTCCCACTGTGTTACTCCAGCATTTTGTGTCAGATACAGGATTATGTCAGATACAAGTAGTTTGGTAACCTGAGAAACTGAAACCGACTGTTCATGCAAATAGAGACATTTATGCCCTCTGTGAAAAAGTGTTAAAGGTAATGTAGAAACAAGGAACTGCAGGTGCTGGTTTACAAAACGAAGAGATAAAGTGCTGGAGTAACTCAGTGGGACAGACAGCATCTCAGGAGAAAATGGATAGGTGACGTTTCTGGTCGGGACCCTTCTTGTTTGCCGGCATTCTCTCAAGTTACAAATAATTGCTCTCAAGTCTTCAAACATCAGTTACTCACATTAATTAAAAAAGTGATTTTTCAACTGCAGAATGCTGCAAATTAAATTATACTTCTTGACTGCTGTATTGAATTGAAGTCTGAAGAAGGGTTTCGACCCAAAACGTCACCTATTCCTTCGCTCCATAGATGCGGACTCAAACGCTGAGCTTCTCCAGCAATTTTGTCTACCTTCAATTTTTCCAGCATCTACAGTTCTTTCTTAAACAATTGAATTGAATCGATTGAAAAATACAGCATGGAAACGGGCCCTTCGGCCCATCGATTCCATACCGACCACTCATCACCCATTCACACTCGTTCTATGTTATCCCACTTTCTCATCCATTCCCTACTCACTATGGGCCATTTACAGTGGCCTATTAGCCTGCAAACCCACTCGTCCTTGGGAAACCAGAGCACCCGGGGGAAGCACACACGATGACAGGGAGAACAAGCAAACTACATTTAGACAGCACCCATAGTCAAGATTGTATCCGGATCTCTGACGCTGTGAGGCAGCAGTTCTACCCGCTGTGCCGCAGTGCGCAGTGCCGTCCCATGAGATCTATTCACAAAATGGACAGAGGCACTATCTCTGATGTCCTAGCCAATACTTTTCTCCTTAAAGAATAACCACGACATGAAGAGAAGCAGGCCATTACTTCAATGCATCTGCAAGACCTTGCTGGCAGTAAATTGGCCATCACATTTTCCTCTATTATAACTGCCCGCACTTAAAGAGTTCCTCATCTTGAAATAAGCATTTCCAGAGAATAGTAGTGGACAACCAGGCAAATAGGTTGCTGTTTTATGACTAGACTTGCAAGGAATTTGTTTGCAACTGATCACTTTGTTCTCAAATTGATTCCACAAATGATTCTTGGAAAAGCTGGCTAAATAACAGGCTTCTGCATACCGAGCCGATAAATCAATCCTTACACTGCACATAATTTCGAGTGTTTCCAAAACTGTTATACCTCTCATTAAGCTTCCTAATGATAAAGTAAAATTTATTTTACATATAAATAATATATAAAAATAAGATGCTGAGATGAATCACTTGTACACGATTCTGATCTCAAAGAAATCAGACTGAAGCTTTTCATATGAGAATAATTTCCCTGAGGACGTTCATAAGAAAGGTGACCAACAGAAGTCTAAAGAGAACGCATTAAATGTACTCAGTCAGTCAACATAAAGAGGAAAGTAATGCTCTCGACCTCCTGGGCCTCAGTCAATGGCAGCTTTATGTACATAAGAGCCTGGCATTCCTTACGAATTCAGACATATCCACTAAATCCACACAGAGAACTGGGATAATTTTCTAATTTGCTGTTATTAGAAGCCAATCTCAAGCCTATGTCTGCTTCTAAGTCCACAATGCTTCATTTAATTGGCCTTCTGCTATTTTCCTATCATCTGACTTCATTTAAAAGGGCAATTTCCAATACAGCAACAACAAGCCGCCTATAACTAGAATTCTCACGTTGCCAGGATACCCGATCCTGTTCTTTATCTGAATTACTAATCTCAATATTCAGTCAAAACAGAAGGTACTACATGAATTTCCTGAAGATGTTTTTTGTCAGGTCTGACAGGCTGGGGTCCCTTGTTATGGAAGGTTTAAAAGATGTACGGTATAATTACAGTGGAGAACAAACATCAAAATGTGCCAATTTTCCAATCCCACACTATCAAACATTTAACTGAGTAGAATCCGTTTTCACCATTACATCTAAGCGTGGCATCTCAAATTACTATCATTTCACTACTGTGATATCTTAAACATAATTTTGACACCTGAAAATTACCATATCATTAAGGAGCAATTTTAAAGTTCACAGTGGACTGTACAAATATAACAATACTTTAGCTACGATTCTTATAATCTCTGATCTTCCTCCAAAATCTATTATCTGCTTATACTCACACAGTCAATATTAGTTATGAATCTCAGTACAATTATCGAGAGTGTTTAATTGTCATATGTACTGATAACGGTGAAAGTCCTATTTGCAGCAGTATATCATGATTGTAAACACAACACATAGATAATAAACCAACAGAAAAATCTATAAAATTCTTATCCATTCTCAAATAATTCCTCAGCGCAACAAAGACTGCAGAATCTTTAATATCCCTCATTATGGCTTTTTATTGGCTGCAATAATAAAGATTACTTTCTTGATTTTTATTTGCAACTGAATCGAACTTTTTTCTCCACGTTATATCACAGGGGAGCAGTACAGTGGAGACACAAACAACTGCAACTGTTGGAATCTTGAGCAAAACACTACGTGCTGGAGGAAATCAGCAGTTCAGGCAGAAAAATGGACAGGAGGCTTTTCAGGTCAGGACACTCCTTCAGATTGTTGGAGAGAGGTGGAGAACGTCTTCAAACTAGACAATACTTTGGGGAGACTTTGCAGTGAATGGAGGTACATGGAACTGCAGAGATTGGAATCTTGAACAAAACACAAAGTGCTGCAGGAACTCAACAGGTCAGGCAGCATCTTGAATTGGATGATACAGCGTGGAAACAGGCCCTTCGGCCCACCGAGTCCATGCTGACCATCGATCACCTGTTCACACTAGTTCTATGTTATCCCACTTTTGCATCCACTCCCTCCACACAACGGACAATTTACAAAGGCCAATTCAGCTAAAAAGTTGCATGTGGGAGGAAACCGTTGCACCCGCAGGAAACCCATGTGGTCACAGAGAGAATGTGCAAACTCCAATAAAGAATCCAATAAATAAGCAAGATGCTGAGTTGATTTTGTAATTTGTAATCTTATAAGTTCTACACAGACAGCACCCGAGGTCAGGATCGAACCCGGGTCTCTGGCAGTGTGAGGCACCGCTGTCCACCTCTACTAGCTGCACCACTGTGCCGCTCCATCTGTGGATAGAATGGGCAGACCGCATTTCGGGTCGGGACCCGTCTTCAGACCTATGTGCAGTTTTGATCTCATTCAGTAGCTCACTAACAACAATATTCCAAATCATTTAACACCTCTTATTTCACAGCTATTGTCTTTTCACCTCTGGCCTTTTTTCCAACCATCTGCAAAATCCTCACCTGTATCCACCTATCACTTGCCAAACATTTTCCTGCCCCCATCTCTCTTCAGGCTTTCCCCCCCAAATACATTCAGTTTGAAGAAGGGCCTGGACCCAAAACATCACCTGTCCGTGTTTTCCAGAGATCATGCCTGACCAGCTGAGTTACTCCAGCACATTGTGTCTTTTTTAAAAATAAACCAGCATCTGCAGTTCCTTATTTCTACAAATCATTCCACTGTTTATAGTACTGAGTGACTGTCACTGTGCCATTCTTAAATCTAGCTGAGAAAGATAAAATGTTGTGCACTTTCGGCCTACTCAACCCTTTCGTATGAGAACAGATCTGATGCTAAACTCACTGGTGAAAAGAGCCTTGTATGTCACTGAGCAGAATGCAAATCTCTGTCAAAAATCTTGCCAATAGAAGTCTTCGATTTTCATTTCATATATCGAGCACAGCACATCAGAGAATCCAATAAATAAGCAAGATGCTGAGTTGATTTTGTAATTTGTAATCTTATAAGTTCTAGAAGCAGAATTAGGCCAGTGAGTCCATTAAATCTACATCACCATTCAACCATGGCTGACATATCTTTCCCTCTCAACTCCATTCTCCTGCCTTCTCCCCATAACCCCTGACGCCTGTACTAATCAAGAACCTATCAATCTCTGCATTAAAAATATCCATTGACTTGGCCTCCACCGCCATCGATGGCAATGAATCCCACAGATTCACCACCCTCTGACTAAATAAATTCCTTCTCACCTCCTTTCTAAAGGTACGTCCTTTTATTCTGAGGCTATGGCCACTGGTCCTGGACTCTCCCACTTGTGGAACCATCCTCTCCACATCCACTCTATTCGGTAAGTTTCATTGAGGTGTCCCCTCATCCTTCTAAACTCCAACGAGTAGAGACCCGTCAAACGCTCATCATATGTTAACCCAACCATCCCTAGAATCATTCTCGTAAACCTCCTCACATGTTCTTCAACGTTACAAATGAATTTTAGAACATAGAACAGTACAGCACAAGAGTAGACCCTTCGGCCCACAATGTCCGTACTGAACATGATTCCAAGGCTAACCGTTATCTGCCTGCACATAACCCGTATCTCTCCGTGCATCTGTACGTGCCTATAAAAAGTTTAAAATGCCACTAATAGTTCTGTTTCAGCATAGGTAATGTGTTCCAGGCACTCACCACTTCCTGCGGAAAACACTTGCCTTTAAACTTTGCCCTTTTCACCTTAAAGCTATGAACTCTAGTATTTGATATTTCCATCCTTGTAAAAAAAATCCTGACTGTAGCGACTGCCTCTACGATGTCTCAAGGGTTTAGCCCACAATAGTCACTTTAATTGATGACCATGGATCAGAAAGTAATCGATACGGCCCTTCACGAGACATTCAATGCCGTCGAAAGATGAATCTTCCGCAAACAGTCTCTTGATTAATAGTTTCTTTATTGCAGTAGTACAAACAGTAAGATAATTAATCAAAGCTTCTCCTTGTATAAGTACGTTTCAATCAGACTCGTGGTCATGCTCGTGTATGATCGAAAACTATGTCTCTCCCCCGATCTTCAGCAATCTAAACTAAACTCCTTGGTAGTCTGCACCAGAATCCTAGCCACAAACCACGGCCCAGACTACGTATAAATCCCACCCACATAATTACAGGCAGATAAAATAAAAGGTAACTGGTTAATTGTAATATACCGAGTTAAGCTAAATGGCTACTACACTGACTGTCCACCTTATCAGTAGTCCTCATGATTGTATGTACTTCTATCAGGTCCCCCTGCAAACTCCAGCATGCCAGAGAATTTTGAAGATCAACTTGAGGCATAATTAATATTTATGATGTTCAGCAAGTCACAGTCAGATAATTCTAATGATGGAAGTTTCAGAATTCATAAGCTGCAATAAAAAGCATCTCAGCTTTGGCCTACATTTGTTACAGAGACTCACTCGAGTAGTACAGGTGTCAGGATTATGGCGAGAAAGCAGGAGAATGGGTTTGAGAGGGAGAGATATATCAGCCAAGATTGAATGGTGGAGTAGACTTGATGGGCCAAATGGTCTAATTCTGCTCTTATCACCTATGAATTTATCTAGAGTGCAGATGACTTCCAGTTGAAATGACTTCCCAGAACCATGTTAATAGTGCTGTTGGTAGAGCTGCTGCCTCACAACACCAGAGTCCGCGGTTCGATCCCGCCTACTGATACTGTCTGTGCGCAGATTGCACGTTCTCCCCGCGACAGCTTTACAGACACTAAATACGTGGAAGAGTATTGATCATTACTAACTTATTGTATCATGGCCAGGGTTAGGCCACCCAAATGCCCAGGAACAAAGGGAATTACTAAAAGTTGTGGAGACTGCCCAGACCATCACAGTACCGACCTCCCCACCATTGAAGAGATCTACAGGAGGCCTCAAAAACATAGCCAGCATCAGCATCAGCTCACTCCATGCACGCGGTCATCTCACTCCTGCCATCAGGGAGAAGGTACAGGAGCCTGGAAACTGGGACCTCCAGGTTAAGGAACAGCTTCTTCCCAACAGTCATCAGGCTCTTGAACACCACCAACTAAACTTCAAACTATGAAGAAGGGTCTCGACCCGAAACGTCGCCTATCTCCTTCACTCCTTAGATGCTGCTGCACCCGCTGAGTTTCTCCAGCTTTTTGTGTAACCCTCGATTCTCCAGCATCTGCAGTTCCTTCTTTAACACATTCAAACTATGAACTGTTTTGTGTGCACGAGGGATCCTAGTCGAGCTTTTATTTTGTTTTGGATGTTATTGTTTTTTTTAAATTTTATTGAACTTTTTGTCTGTTTCTTATGTGATTTATTGGGGACTTTGTTTACAAACCTGTTATGCAGCTGCAAGTATGAATTATTCAATTTTGGTACATATGACAATTAAACACTCTTGAGTATTGACTCTGTAGACTCTTGAACAGGCCCTTCAGCCATCAATATCAGTGCCGAACAAAATGACAAGTTAAAATAATAGTCTCTGCCTGCACATGATCCATATTTCTCCAAACCCTGCATATCCATGTGCCTATCTAAAAGCCTCTTAACGTATCTGCCTTCACCACCACCCCTGGCAGCAGTTTCCAGGCACTCACCACCCTCTGTGTAAAAAGATTTGCCTTGCGCATGTTCTTTAAACTTTGCACCTCTCACCTTAAAGCTGTGCCCTCTAGCCTTTGCAGTGCTGGACTTACCTATAAGCTAAATAAGCTATAGCTTAGGGCCACACACCCTCGGGGGGCTCATTTTTTGAAATATATTTTAATTTTATCATTTTTTACCCAAATGTTTTTAGAGAAGGGCCTCAAATTTCATACAGCTTAGGGCCTCAGCAGGTGAAAGTCCGGCCCCTGAGCCTTTGACATTTCCAGCCTGGGGGAAAGGTTCTGACTGCCTTCCCTATCTGTGCCTCTCACAACTTCATATACTTCCATCAGGTCCTCATTCAACCTCTGCCTTCCAGAGAAAACAATCCAAGTTTGTCCGTCTCGCTAATGCCCACCAACGCAGGCAGTTGTACATACTGTTCAGTGTAGCTCTCACCTGGCTTCGATAAGATGGCACTTCAGGATTTTAGTCTGCCGATCGTGGAGAATCTCTAAACCCAGGTGTATCTCTCCTTGAATCTCCTCATCCGGGTGAATTCGAATCAAATTTATCCAGTTGTCAATACCTGAAGAACAAGAGGCTTTTATTATGACCAACGTACTCATTATAAAAAAAAGGATAAAAGTCAATGTACATCAGTTTAGAACTCAGTTCATAAATTTATGTGTATAAGGCATCGGAGCAGAATTAGGCCATTTGGCCCATCAAGTCTACTCCACCATTCAGTCATGGCTGATCTATCTTTACCGCTCAACCCCATTTTCCTGCCTTCTTCCCATGAATAGTCCTATTTTTAAAAGAACCTTCAGCAGAACTCAACATTCCATATGGCACGGGCCTTGCCTTGTACTCCACTTCTGAAATTTTAATCCGTTAAAATCTTCGGGTGGGATTCTGCTGTTAGGTGTGAGCTGATGTAGTTTTATCTGCTAAGTTCCTGCTTACCATTTACGCATCTGCTGATGTTAAGCAAAAATTAAACTGCTGGAAGAACTCAGCAGTTCAGGCAGCAGCTGTGGAGGGGTTGAACAGATGATGTTTCGGGTTGGGACCCTTCTTCAGGTTGATGAGGGTGAGAACTTCTTCAACGTAGACGTACTTTGAGGAAAACTCGCAGTGGGTAAAACGGTGACTCAGAAACTGCAGATGATGGGAACTTGAGCAAACAGTTCTTAAGAAGGGTTCCATCCCAAAACCTCGTTTGTCTATTCCCTCCACAGATCAGTCTGGAGAAAGCTCCAGACCCTAAACGTTTTCTGTCTCCATTGCCTCCACTGTTGCTGCTTGGCACATTGAGTTCCTCCAGCATTTAGTGGGGTTTTTTTGCTCAAGATTCCAGCATCTGCAGTTCCTTGTAATAGAGTCACACAGTGTGGTGATAGGCCCTTCAACCCAAGATGCCCACACTGACCAACATACCCCTTCTACACTAGTGCCATGTTTGGTCCATGTTTCTCTAAACCTAGCCTATCCATGTACCTGTCCAAATGTTTTTAGAAAGTTGTGATGGAACCTGCCTCAATTACCTCCTCCGGCAGCTCGTTCCATACACCTACCACCCTTTGTGTAAAAAAATTGCCCATCAGATTCTTATCATATCTTTCCCCTCTCACATAAACCATAGTCCTCTGGTTCTTGATTCCCCTACTCTATGTCAAAGATTCCGTACATTTACCCTATCTATTCCCCTCATGAGTGTCTCAATTTTTTTTAAATGCTGGTTTAAAATTCTGGGTTTTGGAACAATGATTCCAATCGACACTAAAACCTATAGGGTCCAATTCTTTTTCCTCATCTCATGGAGTCATCTTCCTTTAGCGGTTGTACCTGCCCGTCCTCTTGGGCGACAGTGATCCAGTATCAGGCCCTGCATACAGAAGTTTGGTTCGCACCTACCAACTTTGTGATCTCTCGCTGTGATTTCGAGCAATGTTGAGGCTAGTTCATGATCTTTGTTCACCTCCTGGGAGTGATATCCATTTTGTCAATTGCTTGGCAAGTTCTTCTCAAATTATGATAAATCTTTGGAAATGAATACCCAGAGAATGAAAAATAACCAGAAGAAATTTTTCAGAGAGGCTTACAGTGTTGCCGAAAAATATAAGTACAAATGGTGGACATGGAAACTTATTATATGAACAAATAGCAAATTCAGCCATGGTCGATTTTAAATTAATTTAATGGACAAGAAATTGGATTTGACATCATGTAGCTTTTATTTTTTTAGCTTAGTGCTGCTTCGTTTTATCAGTATCATGTTGACAAAGTAAGTATCTCAGACAATAATTCCTAATGCCAGATAACCAATGACATTGCCAAGGGAGGACAAAACTGAGTCCGACAAATATTGACAGTGCAGTCCCTTTGGGGAAACTCTTTCTCGCTGGCTGTCACTTATTAATGCCTCAGATTACTAACATACTCAAACATCGCCAAGTATGCCCTGCAATATAATGCCCCCCCCCCCCCCCCCCCCAGCACAGAAGGTCACAATTTAGTCTCTTTCGTTCAGGAAAACTCATTCAAAATCTTCAGCAAATAATTTATTGAAATGTCCTTTCTTGCTTCTCCGAGGAATGAAGAACGGATTGCTGGAAATGTTCTACGTTCTATAGTTTAGTTTAGTTTAGAGATACAGCGCAGAAACAGGTCCTTCGGCCCACCAAGTCCGCACCAACCAGTGATCCCCGTGCACTAGCACTACCCTACACACGGCTTTAATCTTTACCGAAGCCAATTAACTTACAAAACTGTAAATGTTTGGAGTGTGGGAAGAAACAGGAGCACCCGGAGGAAACCCACGCGGTCACAGAGAGAACATACAAATTCCATACAGACAGCACCCATCCTCAGGATGTCTGGCATTGCAAGGCAGCAACTCTACCTCTGCGCCACTGTGCCACTCCCATATGAAGGCAGAGGAGATTAGTTTAAATTGGCATCATGTTCGGCACAGATATTTATGGTATTTGATGGGGTCATACAGCAAGGAAACAGGTTATTCAACTCAACTGTCCCTGCTAACCAAGATGCCCCATCTAAGATAGTCCATTTTACTCACATCTGGCCTATATCCCTCTAAAACCTTTCGTATCCATGTACCTGTCCAAATGTCTTTTAAATGTCTTTTAAACTTTAAAGTTGAGGCAGGTTATTGTACCTGCCTCAACTTTCTCTGGTAGCTCGTTATACATACCCATCACCATCTGTGCGTCTCATTTTACACACCTATTCTATGTTATCTCCATATCTCACACTTTTTATCTTTTCATCTCCAGCCTTTTTCTAACCATCTGCCAATCCAAAACATGTATCTATCTATCACTTGCCAGGCTTTGTCCCAACACCTTCCTCCCCCCCCCCCCCCGCCCCCCCCCCCCCCCACTCTACCAGCTTTCTCCCCACTATCACAATCAGTCTGAAAATGGGTGCCGATCAGAAGTGTCACCTATCCATGTCCGCCAGAGATGTGGCCTGACCCGCTGAGTTACTCCAGCACTTTGTGTCTTTTTTATTCACTCCCCTCATGATTTTATACACCTCTATAAGATCACCCTTCAGTCTCCTAAGCCTGCCCAGCCTCTCCCTATAGCTGACCCTCAGGTTCTGGCATCATCCACGTAAATCTACTCTGTACTGACGACAAGTGTAAGATATGATTACATTGATCCATGCAAGCCTGGAATTCTGCACCAAGTAAGAATCTCATTTTCCTCTTCTTAGTACATATGACAAATACATACTCTTGACTTTCTTGACTTCACAACCTCAGAAAATTGCCAAATGTTTTATAGCAGTGAGTTATTCCTGGGCATAATAAAAGACACAAGATGCTGGAGTAAATCAGTGCATCAGGTAGCATCTGTGGAGAACATGGATAGGTGACGTTTCGGGTCAGGACACTTCTCTAGACTACAAAAGGTGACTATTCGGGTCAGAACTCTTCTTCAGACGGTAGTTGTGAATCTGTGGAATTCTCTGCCACAGAAGGCAGTGGATGTTTTCAAGATGTTTAGCTTGTAGGACTAAAGGAATCAAGGGATATGGGGAAAAAAGTAGGCGAGGGGTGCTGGTTTTAAATGATCAGCCATGATCATATTGAATGGTGATGCTGACTTGATGGGCTGAATGGCCTACTCCTGCACCGATTTTTCTATGTTTCTATTCTCCAGAGATACTGCATGACCTGCTGAGTAATCATAGCATTTTGTATCTGTTTTGTAAGCCGGCATCTGCAGTACATAATATTGTTGGGGATGACAGCAGCTTGTTAACCACAGGAGGATCTCACAAACAGCAGCATGATTATAACCAGGTAATCTGTTTTAGTGATGCTAGTCAAGAGATAAATGATGACCTGGGCAGCTCTTCTTTATTTCCTATAAACCCCTGCATCTCTCTCATACTGCATGGTTTACAACTTGCTGGCGAGTCAGACACATAAAGCATTTCCTCCCTCTTGAAAATAATTCTTACTTTTGTTGCAAAATCATTGTACGTAGGCAGTAAATTGTATTCCCAACAGTCAGATGCAACAAAATAGGGTGTGGGAAAATATTCCTGAAATAAATCATGATTAGCAACACCATCCGTTTAAAGTAACCAATGATGGGTGGGATACTCTTAAAATATATTATTCTGTAAGAAAGTTTTAATGAAAAACGTCCTATTTGGTAAGTCTTTAATGTTATAATCTCTTACACATTTCATACATAAAGTAAAACCAGCAAGAAATCTGGAAATAAATCCCTTTTTACAGTGGAGCAGCTGGTAGAGCTGCTGCTTCAAAGCGCCAGAGAACCAGGTTCAATTCTGACCTCGGGTGCTGTCCGTGTGGCGTTTAAACGTTTTTCCTGTGACCGCGTGGGTTTCTCCAAGTGCTCTGGTTTCCTCCCACATCCCAAAGACGTGCGGGTTTGTAGGTTAATTAGTCACTGTAAATTGCCCCCTAGTGTGTAGGAGTGGAAGAGAAAGTGGGGTAACATAGAACTGGTGCGAACAGGTGATGGATGGTCGGCGTGGACTAGACGGGCCAAAGGGCCTGTTTCCATGCTGTGTCTCTTTCAGGGTTACGCATTGGAACTGTTTGCTAGCATTCCATTTTACCCGTCTCTCTTGAATCTTCAAGCAAGGCCCAAGGGGGAGAGAAATGTGCAGACTTTCAAACGCAGAAACAGGCCTTACTTTTAAATCTTATCCTTAATCATCTGCACTTCCTCCAAAACAGGAGGAATAATAGTGGCAAGAGACAAAAGAAAATCCAAAGAAAAGATCTGCCAGCAATAAATTCTTTCCTTTGTGCTTGTTTGTCTTTAGCTGTTGAATTAATTGCTAGAAGTGGTAGTTGGGGCTTCCCACGCATTCTGCCTGCGCTGCTGGAGTGGCAATCTATTCGTAATTAAGGTTTAAAACAAATTCTCCCACATGCTAATGGATATTGGCAATATAATCAGAGACAAATTGTAAGATTCAAACAAGCAGGAGAAAAGGATTAGCTAAATTAATAACATGCATTAGTTATTTGTATCAATTCTCGTCAACTTTAGATTAGAGATAAAGCGCAGAAATAGGCCCTTCAACCCACCTGGTCCGTGCCGATCAGCAATCCCCATACACTAGCACTATCCTACACACGAGGGACAATATACAATTTTACCGAAGCCAATTAAACTACAAACCTGTATGTCTTTGGAGTGTGGGTGGAAACTGGAATACCTGGAGAAAACCCACATGATCACAGGTAGAACGTACAAACTCCGTACAGACAGCACCCATTGTCAGGATTGAACCCGGGTCTCTGGCACTGTAAGGCAGCGTCACTTGCCACTCCAACAAGTCCATTGGAATACAAAATCTGTGGCATGTATTTCTGATATGTGCGAGATATCTGGTAGTGTTTACTCTTTGCTCTTGTATTCTCTTGCCTCAAAATTTATCTCCAGTTAATAGCTTGAGAGGAATGGTGGCCCTTTTGCTTTGATCTTCAATTAAATTACCTGCACTTAAGGCACGTCAGATTGCTAAAGTAAATAGATTTAGATCTGCTAAAGAAGTAAGCATATCTTGTCAATCATCAATTGTAACTCATTTTTATACACCTCGTTTTCTCCAGGTATTTCTCAGCAGTAAAAGAAAAGAACCAGCATTAGAAATTGCTACTTGAATCTGAAGAAGGGTCCTAACCCAAAACCTCGCCTGTCCCTTCCCTCCACAGATGCTGCCTAACCCACTGAGTTTCTCCAGTGTTTTACTTAGAAACTTAGTTAGAACTTTGTTTTTTTAGTTTTAAAGATACAGCGTGGAAACAGGCCCTTCGGCCCGCAGAGTCCATGCCGACCAGCGATCACCCATTCACACTAGTTCTATGTTATCCCACTTTCTCATCCACTCCCTGCACATAGTGGCAATTACGTGGGAGGAAACCGGAGCACCCGGAGGAAACCCATGTGCAAACTCCGTACAGACAGCACCCACAGTCAGGATCAAACTCGGGTCTCTGGCGCTGTGAGGTAGTAGCTGTGCCACTGTGACACCCAAACTTGTTTACACCAATCCCAGTTCTCAGGTTACTCACCTCTTAAATGAGCTGCAATGTACTCCCTGTTTAGAGAAATCTTCCCTATGACATCGTCGTGCCTGCAAATTTGAAATGGAGAAACATTTCAGCGGAAGTCAGATTTTAAAAACGGGTATCCCATTTCAGCGTGTGGGTTGCATTCCCACTGTTGGTTTATTATTGTCACGTGTACTGAGATACGGTGAGAAGCTTTGCTCCATGTGGTATCTAATTGAATCAGACACCGCATGTACAAAATCGAGCCACACACAAATACAACATATATGTTGTAGAGAAAACAGAAACACGCCAGAGGGCAGAATACAATTTTCCAGCATTATTGCATTACAGTTCCAGCGAAAAAGCCGCAATAAGGTTGGTTGCAGGATCTAGCTACATGTCATCCCCTCACTTATCGAGAATTTAACTCTACCTGAAAAATACACAGAGTCTGATTTCATTGCCCTTTGAGGGAAAAGAGTTCGAAAGACTCAGAACCTTTCAGGGAAAAAAAACTACCTCACCATTGACTCCTTATTTTAAGGCAGCGGCCACACGATCGAGCTTTTTCCAATACGAGAATAAATCTTCTCCATCCTGTCTTGACGCCTGGGAACCGGTTTCCTCCCATACACCAAAGTTGCACAGGTTTGTAGGTTAATTGTCCCTAGTGTGTAGGATAGCACTAGTGCACGGGGGATCGCTGGTCGGTGTGGACTCGATAGGCTGAAGGGCCTATTTCCACGCTGTTATTCTAAAGTTTAAAGAGTCCACACACATCATTGATGTCAGTAATCAATCAGGAAGGGGGTGCAGAGGAGATGTATGAAGATGTATGAGGGTGTCAGCTGGTTGCTGGTAATCTTACACTCCAGTTGGGTTGGAGTGGGCATTTGTTATAACTAATGCATTCTCTAGGGTCTCATTGGGAGCCATCTGGTACAGTGCAAATCTCTGTATCGGTACAATAAGTGCTTGCATTTGTTCTGCTATTTCTGCCCGAGCTGGACCAATATGAAGCGCAAACTCTCCCCTCTTTTGAAAAGCCAGTGTTGCCTCCTACACTTACATTGAGCTTTCTTGAAATGGTTGCGCTGAGATCAGAGGGAACTGAGCTGATAAATAAATTAATTGGCATCGCAGTCGCCGTGTGAAAATATAAGCCCTCTGTGCACTATGACAGCCCGGCCTCTCTAAGGACCGCTCCGATCCGCGTCTCACAGGCCAGAAGCCGTCTACGACCAGCACCACAAACAGCACCTGGCAGCCGGAAAGCTCCGGAAAGCCGGACTGAGCCGAGGCCACATTCAGAGAACAGCTGCGTCCAATTAGTGGTTGGTGAATCAACTCACCTGCACCTCGTCAGCCCTGCTCCTTGTTAACCCAAGAGGGCCAGCAGGAGCAAGGGAGAGGGAGAAAGTGGAATAGATGGGAAGACTGAGCTGCCAGGACAAGCCCAAGAGCGCCAGCACCTCCTCTTTGTAAGCAAGACTGAGCTGCCGGGGACAAACCCAAGACTGTCAGTGCCTCCTAACAGATGACGAGGCACTGCGCCCCCATGTGGACATGGACCTTCTTGTCACTACTGTCCTTCATTATAAATAAACCATATCACGTGAGCTCACCCTCCCCCAAGTGTATATTTAGTTAGTATTGACTTGGCACCATCCCCAATGTCACAGCGTAAAACTAAATGTTTCACCTCTCTGCAAAACCAGCTCTCTTAATAATTGAATGTAACAGTTTATAAATAACTAGCATTCAGACTTTGCTTCCATGACATTTTACCAGTTACAAATTAACTTAGCAACTGTGTTGCTATGGGGATAATTAAAAGGTTAGCTATTTCTTACTTTCTCTTTCATTTTGCACGTAAGTAAAATCTACATTGAAGTATAATCTTTTATATAATTACATGCACCTTGTGTTAAACAAAGTGCTGGGCGAAACTCAGCGAGTCAGGCAGCATCTATGGAGGGAATGGGCTCAGTCTGAATAAGGGTCCCTACCCAACACATCCATTCCCTCCACAGATGCTGCCTGACCCTCTGGGACCCTCCAGCCCGCTCTCCGTCTCTTAAGTTGTATTTCCATTAACAAACTGGGTTAAAGATTGTCGGTAAGGATTTCTTGATTTGTAAGCATGTCAAATATTATGGGGAGAAGGGGGTTGAGAGAGAAAAATAGACCAGCCATGGTGGAATGGCAGAATAGACACAATGGGTCAAATGGCCCAATTCTGCTCCTGTGTCTTGTGGTAAAAGTTGGCAGCCCTGTGGTAAAAAGGTCAGCATTTCACTCGCACAGATGTCAGTGTTTGGAATAACAGTGCTTGTGTGAGCAAACTGGTAAGTCTCTGACTTGGTAACAGATCCCACCTGTCGGGATGCTTGGCCTCCAGCACACACACTGAGCCCTCAGTTCCAAGGGCAGGTTAAACCTGCTGCCGCATCCATGGCCACATGTATTTGAATGGAGAATTCACTCCCACAAGATGGGAAGATACAATAGCACAGTCTGAAGAAGGGTCTCGACCCGAAACGTCGCCTATCTCCTTCGCTCCTTAGATGCTGCTGCACCCGCTGAGTTTCTCCAGCCTTTTGTGTACCCTGCATATTTTTAATTATTTGTGTTTCCAGGCATTTACTTCTGATGTGCTTTAAGTGTTTGGTGTTTTAGTTTTAGAGATACAGCATGGAAACAGGCCCTTCAGCTCACCAAGTCCACGCCAACCATCGACCATCCATTCACACTAGTTCTATGCTGTCCGACTTTCTCATCCATTTCCTACACGCTAGGGGCAATGTATAGATGGCCAATTTACCTACAAACCTTTGAGACGTGGGAGAAAACTGGAGCACCCAGAGGAAACTCACATGGTTACAGGGTGATGTTTATCTTTTCATTATTTCAAAACAATGCTCACGAGGAATGTATAATCCCATGTGAAATATATGCGGGGGAATTGTTGTTTTACACAGAGGGTGATGTGTGCCTGGAATGTGCTGCCAGGGATAGTGGTGGAGGCAGATATGAACATGGCATCATAGAGACTTTTGGATGGTCATATGGATAAGCAGGGAATGGAGGAATCTTGTGCAGACAGAGGAGTTGGTGTTGGCATCATGTTGCGATGCCAAGAACAACTGTCTCTGCCTGCACATGATTCATATCCCTCCATTCCATGCTTATCCATGTGGGATATGCAGGCAATGGAGGGATATTGTGGGCAAAAGGGCCTGTTCCTGTGCTGCACTGTTTTACGTTCCATTGAGCATAGGCCAGTATGAAAGGGAACCAAGGTCTGACCATCTGCACCCTCAAGGTCAGCTGCGGGGGGCATCCCTGGGGCACAAAGGTGGCTGGGTGAGACGAGGAACATCGGTACGTTGAACGATCCATGGCTCGCCAGAATCGGGTGCTGCTCCATAAAACCGAGCACATGGAAATAGCACCAAATCTGACAACTCGAAAATTAATTTCACCGTGTTTTTGCACATGTGGCAATTATTAAAGCATTATTGAACTATTGAACTATTGATCTATAGGGAGGTTTCACGGCAGTCGGGTCACGACCCATGACCCGTACTGTTGCTAAGCTACGCCAAGTGGAGTACACGCGACGAACTGCAGGTAAGCACTGACCAATGTTTCCAGCGTAGCGGACCCGTTAAAACCCACCCAAATTGTCAATCTTTGCGCTGAAAATAATGATGGAAATCGGGATAAGCGTGTGAGACATTTAGCCTACTTTAGAATTCCAAAAATGAGGAGAAATGACGGTAGATAGAAGCCAGAGCTGAAGGGACAACAATAGCCAGAGTGCTTGGCGAACATTGGCCCTTTACTCACTGCATTTCATCAACAGTAAGGCATTATTTGTGTTTTTTCTTGATTCCTTTGGCATCTAAAGTTTCAGAAGTGATAAATCTGGCTGTAAAATTTTAAAATCGCCCGTGGTTCTCAAGTGGGTTTTTACATACAAAAAGAAAACGCCTCTGCAGCAAAATTTACAGCCAGATTTATCACTTCTGAGACTTTTTAGATAGCAAAGGAATCAAGAAAAACAACAAATAATGCCCCTTACTGTTGATGAAATGCAGCGAGCAAACGCGACAATTCCCAATATTTTCAATTCCGATATCTGCACGGCCAATGTTCGCCAAGCACTTTAGCCGTTGTTGTCCCTTCAGCTCTCGCTTCTCTTTACCTTCATTTCGCTTCACTTTTTGGAATTCTGAAGTTGGGTACGTGTCTCTCACGCTTACCCCGACTTCCACAATTTTTTACAGCGCAAAAATTCAACATTTTGGCGGTTTTTAACAGGTGGGAAAGTACGCGTTTCTTGCATTAATAACATGTATCGGAAGATACGGATGTTCTCCAGATGGATTGATCGGCTCCGTGCGTCAAGCCCTATGACCCAGTGACCTAACGTGCACACCCCCTATTGATCTATTATCACTCGTCTCGGTTCTAGGTTCTATGTTGAAAGGGCCTGTTTTCTTTCTGTAGCTCTAAACTAAACTGATTTGAGGTCAGACACCCGAGCCTTGTTTTTCTCTCTCTGCAGATGCTGCCCGTCCTGCCGAACATTTCCAGCATTATCTATTTTTTAAATTTCAGAATTTCAGCATCTGCAGTATTTTGATTTTGTCTAATAATTAAAAATAAACTTGCTTGAAAAATGCTTGATGGTGTTCTGAAACGATTGCAAGCTCCCAAAGGCTTTTGCCTGCCTGAATTAATGGTATACCGCAATGACAACCAATCACCCAGCTGAGACACGTACCCAACTTCAGAAGTTATGTAGGAGTTACGTCTATTCTTTTCACCCTGGTAACTCCTACGCAAGGAACTGCAGATGCTGGGTTACAAAAACAGACACAAAGTGTTGGAGTAACTCAGCGGGTCAGACAGTATCTGTGAAGAAGGTCTCGACCCGTAACGTCACTTATTCCTTTGCTCTAGAGATGCTGCCTGACCCTCTGAGGTACACCAGCATTTGTCCCATTTGTTTTGAGCATAATTCACTTTTTTTTGAAAATTTTCCTGACCTTAGACTTCAACAAGATTTAGACACTGACTCGCTGCTGAACCTTGCAATCGTCACACAAACCTTAATCTCAAAACTTAATCGGACTTTAATTGGACTTTACTGGACTTTATCTTCCACTACATGTTATTCCCTTTTATCGTGTATCGGTACACTGTGAAGAGCTCGATTGTAATAATGTACAGCCTTTCCGCTAACTGGTTAGTATGCAGCTTAAACCTTGTCACAGGTTTGTAGGTTAATTGGCTTCTGTAAATTGTCTCTAGTGTGTAGGATAGAACTAGATGATCATTGGTCGGTGCGGACTCGTTGAGCGAAGGGCCTGTTTCCAAGCTGCATCTCTAAACTAAGCTAAATATGTAGGAAGGAACTGCAATTGCTGGTTTACACAGAAGATAAGACACAAAATGCTGGAGTAACTCAGCCAGTCAGACAGCATCTCTGGAGAAAAAGAAAAGGCGATATTTTCAGTCGAATCCCGAATCGGGAATCTGAGGAAGGCTCTCAAACCAAAACGTCGCCTATTTCATTTCGGAGTCACGTGAGTGACCGTGAAGAGCCCGCCGGCGCGCATGCTCGACATATCGTCGTAACGCGTTGCTGCGACGGCTGGCGGTGGAGCGCGCTCCTCGCCAGCCCTTCATAAGGGGCCACGGAGGTGAGTATTCCACCTTTAGTTGGTGGTCCTTGTTGTCTGATTATGTCTTGCAGCAAGGACATGGATGGGAGTTCGAAGGGCCGGAGGACGTCAGGACGAGTTCGCCGGTCAACAGTTCCGGGGCCTTTACCATCGGCAGTACCTGCAGCGCAGGCCGGGACTCAGGCGGAGATGTGGGTAAGCCCTGTGATTACAGGTCCAGATCCGCCAGCACACCACAGCTCGGAGGAGTTCGGTGAGGAGGAGTGTGGTGTGCCGCCAGAGCAGGGGGACCCTGCCATGGCAGTCAGGTTGTCAGCGGGCTCGCTGGCGACCTCGAGCAGGGCGCGTGCCGTTGCACGGCCTGTTCCACTCAGCCCTCCGAGAAGGGGGAGGGGAGGAGCCCAGAAGCCTAACCCTGTTAGGGCTAAGGCATTGCCTGTCGCGGAGGAGCGGTCAGGTTCCAGGGCGAGACCCGGGGCGGCTGTGAGGTCCAGCCGGCACACCCCGACTCTCGACGCCGGGACGGGTCGGTTGAGTCGGGTCTCGTCGCGGTCGCCGAGCCCCCCATGGATGGGTGGGCGGCACCATGCGTCGGCAACGTCCACGATGTGGGCAGCCGGCAAGACTGCGCGGGCCCCAGGCAGCCATGCTTCGGCTGGTGCCGACACCTCGCCGCATGTGCCCTTAGTGGCAGCGGCTTCAGCTCTCGCTAAACGGAGGCGATTGAACACGCCCGCGCAGGAATCGCGCAGTTTCGCCTCGGCGGCTGTTAGCGACAACTACCGGCACCGGCAGGGCCTCGACGAGGTGCGGGCCGATGACAGGAGCCCGGTTTTCTTTTCAGAGCCGGAGGACTCCGACCACCTGAGTGTTCAGGGTGAAGGGCGTATTGACCGTATGGAGCGGCTGCTGGAGCTCCTGCTTCAACGTCAACAACAGCAGGGCAGCAACAGGCACAGGGCGTCTGCACCAACATCTACTATCAGCCTGGAGCAGCACGAGGAGGAGGTTCTGGTGGATCCCGTACCACCTCCGGTGGAGGTGCCAGCGGAGGAACTTTTGGATGTGGCGACCAAATTCGCGGCCCCACATACGGCTGGTCTTCCTCTCAATTCAAAGCTGGCAGCCACAGTGGACTTTCTTAATAATCAGGTGCTGCAGGAAGAAGTCCTCATCCAGGCTATGAGCCGTCACAAGGCTCCATCAAACTGCAACTCCCTCAACGTGCCTGTGGTCAATACGCCAATATGGGGCAACATCAGTGCGGCTATCCGTCAACAAGAGCTACAATTGCAGCGGATCCTGAAACTCCTCACGGCCGGTATTACCGCCTTTGCGCGGTCGGTGGACGAGGACGAGCTGAATTTGGACCAGGAAGATGCTCTGGCCTTATTGTGCGCGACCCAGCACGAAATCAACGGGTTTCGCAAAAACAGCATCCGCCCAGCACTCAACCCGAAGTTTGCAGGATTGTGCAAACCACCGCCGCCGCCGCCGCCCCGTCAGCTCTTTGGTGAGGACCTCTCGAAGAGAGTCAAAGAGCTTGACGAACAAGCCAAAACGGTGGGGATTATGCGCTCTAAGAGTGCCCCCACACCGTCCGGCTCAAAAGCTCCATACATTCGCTCACGAGGGTCGGCCAGTGCCTCGACGAGGACTCACCCTCTAGCTCCACAACGACAACAACACCAGAACCAGCACCAAGGGTCTTTTTTAGGACAGGGTCGGCAGAGACCTTTTTGGAAATCGAAGACGCCGCGCCCTCAAGCCAACCCAGCACCTCCACGGCCACCTACACGTGTCAAGGACCGCCGGTAACCACGGAGGTGAGGGGGTCTGGTTCTCTCTTTTCTCTCTGTTTAACTTCCCATGTTGGTGGTCGTTTACGGTTGTTTTTGGATGCATGGGGTAATTTTACTGGTGATGAGTATGTGTTGCGGAATATTCAGGGGCATAAAATTGAGTTTATTAATGGCGACATTCCTCCATCCCAGCACATGCCTGGTCGTACGTTCAAATTGTCTGCTGCAGAACAGGCAGCAGGTTACAAGGAAATTTTAAGTTTGGAACAGAAGGGTGTGATTGAGAAAACAGTGCATGAGCCAATTGAATTTGTTTCGAACATATTTACTAGACCTAAGAAGGATGGAGGCTGTCGTGTCATTATTGATCTAACCCGTTTGAATACGTTTATAACATATACTCATTTTAAAATGGATACGTTTGAAACAGCCAAATCATTGATTTCTCATGGCTGCTTTATGGCATGCATTGATTTGAGGGATGCATATTATTCAGTATCCATCCAGAAAGATGATAGAAGGTTTTTGAAATTTATCTGGATGGGGCAACTTTGGCAGTATAAGGCTTTGCCTAATGGGCTTACTACAGCCCCTAGATTGTTCACTAAATTGGTGAAGCCAATTATGGCTTATTTGAGACAACGACATCATATAGTTATGGCCTATTTAGATGATGTCTTTATTGTGGGCCACACCCTGCAATTGGCTGAACAGGGTGTTGCAGCTGCTGTCAATATATTTCAACAATTAGGATTCATTGTCCATCCAGAGAAATCACAGTTCTGCCCTGCCCAGGTAATTAATTACCTAGGGTTCACGGTGAACTCAATGAGCATGAGGATAACTATACCAATTAACAAAATTGAGGAAGTCACTAAGGTGTGCAGAGATTTAATTGGCACCAATATACCATCGATTCGGCATACAGCCACAGTAATTGGCAAGTTAGTGGCTTTGTTTCCGGCAGCACGATATGGACCTTTGCATTATCAGAATTTGCAAAGAGCTAAAATTACTGCGTTAAAATGGAACGCTGGTCATTACGATCGATCTATGCAGCTGCCGTCCGAAGCGATAACTGAGTTGCAATGGTGGGTGTGTCACATTAGCAACTCATTTAAGCCTGTCAGGGAGGCTAATCCGGTGGTATATTTACAGACTGATGCAAGCTCCAATGGCTGGGGAGCTACTGATAATTGCTCTAGTTGTGGGGGTAGATGGGACACCCTTGAGGCATCGATGTTGTTGACTCAAGGGATTAACTATTTGGAGTTGCTGGCAGCATTCCACGGACTTCGTGCATATTGTTCCAAGCTTGTTGGAGCACACGTCCGTCTCCAAATAGACAACACCACAGCTGTGGCATATTTAAACCATATGGGTGGTACCAGGTCAGTTTCGTGTGACAAATTGGCTAACTCAATTTGGCTCTGGTGTATTCAAAGAGACATTTGGATTTCAGCTACCTATTTGCCAGGTGAGCTTAATACTGTGGCGGACACCAGGTCACGCAAATTTAATGACAACATTGAATGGATGTTGCATCCTGAGATTTTTGCTAAAGTCACAGCCAAATTTGGTAAACCGGACATTGACCTTTTTGCGTCACGGTTGAACCATCAGGTACCAGCCTACGTTTCATGGGAACCAGATCCTGGGGCAATAGCGCTAGATGCATTCTCGCTGGACTGGGGGAATTGGGTTTTCTATGCCTTCCCTCCGTTTTGCCTCATCAGTCGGGTATTGCGAAAGATTCAGGCAGATGCTGCCAAGGGCATCCTTATTATACCCGACTGGCCCACACAGCCTTGGTATCCGGTGGTCTTTGACATGCTCAACGAACCTTGGGTCCTTTTGAAGGGTTGCCCACAATTGGTTACTCACCCTGTGTCAGGGGAGCCACATCCCTGCCATGGCTATTTAAATTTGTTGGCTTGCAGGTTCTGAACAGGCCGTTAGTCCAATACGGCCTCTCGGCTCGGACCATGGATACCATCGGGGCGTCGTGTCGAGAGTCCACAAGGCGAAGATACCGCTCGCATATTAAGAAGTGGGAAGCCTACTGCAGCCGCTCTCGCATCACGTACGATGACGTGACAATAACCGACGTCCTGGAATTCCTCGCGGGGTTGCACCATGATGAACACTTAAGTTACAGTGCCATCAACAGCGCCAGAAGTGCGCTATCATTCTACCTCAAGATTGGGGTAGGATCCAACAGGCTAGTGTCCAGACTCATGCGGGGTATATTCAATATGAATCCGCCTACACCACGCTATAATATCACCTGGGATGTCAGGGACGTATTAACCCTGCTCAGGACGTGGTCTCCCATGGAAGGGCTCCAACTGGACCAACTCACCATGAAGCTGGTGATGTTACTAGCGCTGACTTCAGCTCAGAGGGTACAGACACTACACAAACTGCGTGTCGACAGAATGACATCTACCCCTACAGACGTAGTCTTTTTCGTTGACGAGCTACTAAAGCAGCATAGACCTGGGTGCACAGGGCTGCAGCTGAAGTTCCCGGCATACCCCGCAGATGCTGGGCTATGTTTAGCCTCACATATCCGCCACTATGTCAAGGTGACGGCACGCATCAGAGGAATGGAGAGATACCTGCTTGTCACTCATAAGAGACCTCATCATCGAGTGACAGTCCAGACGATATCCAGGTGGCTTCGAGTCGTCTTGGGTAAGTCAGGTATCGACACTAATGTGTTCAAGTCTCATTCCACCAGGGCTGCATCGACGTCAGCGGCGAGGGTCATGGAGGTGCCCATGGACCAAATTCTCGCCACAGCAGGATGGGCGAATGAAGCTGTGTTCCAGCGTTTTTATAACAAGCCTGTTGCTGCTCCTCTACAGTTCGCAGAAGCCGTGCTGAATGCAGGTCAAGAACGTGGAGATGTCCCCGCATGAGGGGTTTTTGATTTGTTATTAATAAATATGCTTTTGTTTTGCAGTATGAGCTATTGAGCCAGTTTGTTCCTCCCATCCATCCCTGGTAGTGGTGTGTCAGCATGGACGTGGTCCAGGGCGTGTAATCACAGAAGCTTTGAAGTCTTCACGAAGTCACTCACGTGACTCCGAAATGAAATAGTGAGATTGAACGAGAACTTACCAGTTCGAAGGTTGATCTTTATTTCATGAGGAGTCGAAGTGAGGGATTTCGTGCCCTCCTCGCCCAACCCTCAATCACCTTCATCTGGTAATCTTAGTCAATTCAATCATACTATGCGAAGTCATTTCTATTGTTGGTTCTGTGATTCCACGCCGCTACTTTGAAGTATGTCGAGCATGCGCGCCGGCGGGCTCTTCACGAAATCCCTCACTTCGACTCCTCATGAAATAAAGATCAACCTTCGAACTGGTAAGTTCTCGTTCAATCTCACTATTCCTTTGCTCTAGAGATGCTGCCTGACCCACTGTATTTTGTGCATTTTGTGTCTATGTAAACTAAACTAAGACCCCTCTTCCCCTCTCCCCCCCCCCCCCCCCCCCCCCCGTTATTTAACCCGTTAGTTGCCACTGTGTTCAGTTTAGAAATATAGCATGGAAACAGGCCTTTGGGCCCACCGAGACCACGCTGACCATCGATCACTGGCTTACACCTGTTCTATGTTATCCCACTTTTGCGTCCACTACTTACATATTAAGATCCTTTTTTTTCACCGTGGCCAATTAACCTACACATCTCTGGGATGTGGGAGGAAACCGGGCGAAATCCACACGGTCACAGGGAGAATGCCCAAACTCCACACAGGCAGCAGAAGAGGTCAGGATCAAACCCGGGTCTCTGGCGCTGTGAGGCAGCAGTTCTACCAGCTGCACGACTGTGTCGCCCCTAATGCTAATCCTTTTTTTGGGGGGAAGTTTGCCTCACCATCATTTGGAGATGTGCTCACAGAGATGTTATGTGCAGGACCATGGACCGTGTGTGGGACGGTGGCTTTGGGCTTGGGTGTTCTTGTTCAACCAGCAGATATAATGTGGGCTGAATGGCCTGGGTCGTAATCTTTTTCTGATTTGCTGTGATCTCCACAGAACACCCATTGGTGTCCGGTTTATCAATTCTGTTTGCACATTGAAATTAATAATAGCAAGTTCAACTGAAATCAAAGTTTATTTTCAATATTCAACTGATCAAATTTCCTGGCAGTTAATAGTAGGATAACACTGAAGACTATTTTCAAAGAAGGCCTCTACACATGCTGAAACAACACATATTGATAAAGACAGGAAGGGGTTATGATGGTGTCAATATTTAACACCATTTATTAGAACATAATGACTATGCGAGGCTGTTTTATCTATTTTAATGGGTATCCTGCACATTGTCACTTATAATTTATTGCCCCGACATAATTCAATCAGACTAGTAAAGAAAATGTATAAATGATACGTTTCTCTGTCTTTACCTGACTAACAACCATCAGAATTACAATGGAGACACAAAAATTTGCAGATGCTGGAATCATGAATCAGGCAGCATCTGTGGAGGGAATGGACAGGCGATGTTTCAGGTCAGGAGCCATCGGACTTCACACCCTTCCTCAGTCTGAAGAGGGGTTCTGTTCCAAATGACATCTGTCCATTCCCTCCACAGATGCAGCCTGAACCACTGAGTTCCCCCAGCGCCTTGTATTAGATTTCGTTTTTTTAGTTTTAGAGATACAGCGTGGAAACAGGCCCTTCGGCCCACCAAGTCAGCGCCAACCAGCGATCCCTCTACCCTAGCACTATCCTACACATTAGGGACAATTTACAATTTTTATTGAACCCAATTAACCTGCAATCCTATACGTCTTTGGAGTGTGGGTAGAAACCGGAGCAACTGGAGAAAACCCTTGTGGTCATGTGGAGAATGTACAAACTTAGTACAGACAGTAACCGTAGTCAGGATTGAACCTGGGTCTCTACCGCTGCACCACCATGCTCAGGATCTCAGCATCTGCATTTTTTTGTGACTCCCTAAATTTCCATCCGGTGATTTCAAATATATATTTAATAATGCTATTGTTATCAAAGTTAACAAAATCAGCAATGAAAAGGAACACTATAGAGAGAGACAATAGACAATAGGTGCAGGAGTAGGCCATTCGGCCCTTCGAGCCAACAGCGCCATTCAATGTGATCATGGCTGATCATCCCCAATCAGTACCCTGTTCCTGCCTTCTCCCCATATCCCCTGACTCCGCTATCTTTATGAGCCGGAGCTATCTCTCTCTTGAAAGTATCCTGAGAACCAGCCTCCACCGCCCTCCGAGGCAGAGAATTCCACAGACTCACCAGTCTCTGTGAGAAAACGTGTTTCCTCGTCTCCATTCTAAGTAACTTACCCCTTATTCTTAAACAATGGCCCCTGCTTCTGGATTCCCCCAACATCGGGAACATGTTTCCTGCCTCTATCGAGTCCAAACCCTTAATAATCTTATGTTTCAATAAGATTCTCTCTCATCCTTCTAAACTCCAGAGTGTACAAGCCCAGCTGTTCCATTCTCTCAACATATGGCAGTTCCGCCATCCCGGGAATTAACCTTGTAAACCTATGCTGCACTCTCTCAATAGCAAAAATGTCCTTCCTCAAATTAGGGAACAAAAATGCACACAATACTCCAGGTGTGATCTCACCAGAGCCCTATACAACTGCAGAAGGACCTCTTTGCCCCTGTACTCAACTCCTCTTGTTACAAAGGCCAACATGCCATTCGCTTTCTTCACTGCCTGCTGTACCTGCATGCTTACTTTCATTGACTGATGAACAAGGACTCCCAGATCCCATTGTACATCCCCTTTTCCCAACTTGACACCATTTAGATAGCAATCTGCCTTCCTGTTTTTGCTACCAAAGTGGAATAACCTCACATTTCTCCACATTAAATGTCATCTGCCATGCATCTGCCCATTCACCCATCCTGTCCAAGTCACCCTGCATTCTCATAACATCCTCTTCATAGTTCACACTGGCACCCAGCTTTGTGTCATCTGCAAATTTGCTGATGTTACTTTGAATCACTTCATGTATATTGATGTATATTGTAAATAGCTGCAGTCCCAGCACTGAGCCTTGCGGTACCCCACTAGTCACTGCCTGTCATTCTGAAAGAGACCCGTTAATCCCCACTCTTTGTTTCCTGTCTGCCAACCAATTTTCTATCCATGTCAGCACTCTACCCGCAATACCATATGCTCTAATTTTGCCCGCTAATCTCTTATGTGGGACATAGAAACATAGAAAATAGGTGCAGGAGTAGGCCATTCGGCTCTTCGAGCATGCACCGCCATTCAATATGATCATGGCTGATCATCCAACTCAGTATCCCTTAACTGCCTTCTCTCCATACCCCCTGATCCCTTTAGCCACAAGGGCCACATCTAACTCCCTCTTAAATATAGCCAACAAATTGGCCTCAACTACCTTCTGTGGCAGAGAATTCCAGAGATTCACCACTCTCTGTGTGAAAAATGTTTTTCTCATCTGGGTCCTAAAAGATTTCCCCCTTATCCTTAAACCGTCACCCCTTGTCCTGGACTTCCCCAACATCGGGAACAATCTTCCTTATCAAATGCTTTCTGAAAGTCCAGGTACACTACATCCACTGGTTCTCCCTTGTCCATTTTTCCTAGTTACATTCTCAAAAAATTCCAGAAGATTAGTCGAGCATGATTTCCCCTTCGTAAATCCATGCTGACTCAGACCGATCCTGTTACTGCTATCCAAATGTGCTGCTATTTACATATTTTATAATTGACTCCAGCATCTTCCCCACCACCGATGTCAGGCTAACTGGTCTATAATTCCCTGTTTTCGCTCTCCCACCTTTCTTAAAAAGTGGGATAACATTAGCTACCCTCCAATCCACATGAACGGATCCTGAGTCGATAGAACATTGGAAAATTATCACCAATGCATCCACGATTTCTAGAGCCACTTCCCTAAGTACCCTGGGATGCAGACCATCAGGCCCTGGGGATTTATCAGCCTTCAGTCCCATCAGTCTACTCAACACCATTTCCTGCCTAATGTGGATTTCCTTCAGTTCCTCCATCACCCCAGATCCCCTGGCCGCTAGTATATCAGGAAGATTGTTTGTGTCCTCCTTAGTGAAGACGGATCCAAAGCACCTGTTCAACTCATCTGCCATTTCCTTACTCAGAGAGATAACAGCTTCAAGTTCCTCCAGCAGTTTGATTATTTTAATCAAAATTACAATATATCTCCTGAAATTGCACTGAAAAAACAAAGATAAATGTCTCTCTAAAATCCTTAGGAATCATCAGTGTTCTTCTCAAGTGTTGGTTTCAGAACAATTAGAAATTGAGAAACAGTAGGGCCTTTATTGTAAAGTCTTGAAGACTTGCCGATAGCCGAAGGCTGACTTACCCAATGGTGTCTTCGTCCATGACATAAAACGAGAGGTTGTGAAAGCCCATGGGCAGGTGGAGAGTATATTCCTCACCCCAGAATGGATTCAGGTCCCTCCATACTGTCGCAGTTCTAAATATGAGAAGAGTAGGAATCAGAATGGTGCAAACCTATGGACTGCTGTCAGAGACAATTCATCCTCTCCTTTTCTTTTCTGCTTGACTCAACTAACAACTCCCTCATCATTAAATCAGGCCACAGTGCTTAAATTAGATCTGGCATACAAAGGGATAATCTTATCTGAGCCCTGGACATACTACTGAGGACCAGAGGTAGCAATCATTGAACAGGGTCACTGAGTGAAAGACTTATTTTTAGTTTAATTTAGTTCAAAGATACAGTGCGGAAACAGGCCCTTCGGCCCATCGGGTCCGCGCTGACCAGCGATCCTCGCACATTAACACTATTCCTCCCCATCTTGTTTCTAAAGGTATGTCCTCTTGCTCTGTTTAGCTCTATGACCCAATGTTGCTGTATCGGCCCAAACACACCTACTTAAAACCTATATTGAAAGTGTACAATTTATTTGCAGTTATACAACTACAGATGCTGGGATCTTGAGCAAAAAAAACACAAAAGGCTGGAGGAACTCGGTGGGTCAGGCAGCATCTGCGGAGGAAATGGACATACAACACTATTATGTCAGGTCCCTTCTTCAGACTTATGCAGTAAGGGTGAAAGGGGGCTTTTAGATGGGGGTTTTGGTTGAATGGTCCCAAATTTCTGTGTCTTCAAATATTCTCAGTTGAGACCAAACAGGTCATTTTTATCGTAATGACATCAGATTATTAAAAAGTGTAGCGTTTGAATACTCTTGCTGGGAATATGATTGCAGCTGCAAATACCGCTCGACAGAAATTAATGTTATGAATTAGTTAATGGGTGAAAATTGTAAACACATTGAGAGTGCATGTAGCATGATGTAAAACAGCACATTCATTAAATCTGCTAACAGATGATGCACACCTTGAACAAAGCAAGTAACAGATGGACTCTGAATATTCGAAGGGCAGAAAATATCTCATTACAGACCTTCTATGATTAAAGTTGCAACATCACATTCCGGGACCATTAGAAGTCTGACAGACAGACAACCTGAAGATTAAGGGGGGGGGGGGGGGGGGGTGTGCAGATGAGGTGTGCCAGCATGCTGTCTGGATTTGAGGGCATTAGCGCACTACCCTCCTCTACTTCCAGTCTGAAGAAGGGTCCCGGCCTCAAACGCCACCCATCCTTTTTGTCCAAGAAGGAACTGCAGAAGCTGGAGAATCAAAGGTAGACAAAAGTGCTGGAGAAACTCAGCGGGTGCAGCAGCATCTATGGAGCGAAGGAAATAGCCTTTTGTCTACCATACTCTTTGTCTAGTTATTGTTGCACAGTGGTGCAGTTGGTAGAGCTGCTGCCTCTCAGCGCAAGAGACCCGGTTCGATCCAGACCTTGGTTGCTGTCTGTGTAGAGTTTGCACATTCGCCATGTGGACCACGTGGGTTTCCTCCGGGTGCTCGGTCCCCTCTTTCATCCCAAAGACGTGGAGGTTTGTAGGTTAATTGAATTCTGTAAAATTGCCCCTAGTGTGTAGAGAATGGATGTGAAATTGGGATAACATGGAACTAGTGGAAATGGGTGATCGATGGACTCAGTGGGCAGAAAGGCCTGCTTCCATGCTGTATCTTTCAATGATTCAATGATCTGATGCAAGGACATTGACCGGAAATATTAATTCCGTTTCTCTCACCACCGATTTCTCCCTGACCTGGACACAGTCGCACAGCATTGAAACAGGCCCTTTGGCCCAACTCATCCATGTCGACCAAGATGCCCTATCTAAGCTAGTCTATTTTCCCTGATATTCCTCTAAACCTTTCCAAGTATCTGTCTCAAATACAGTCATTCCTCTGCCCCTCAGATTGTGAAATCACTTATCTCCAGATTCAGGGGCAGTTTCTTCCCAGCTGTTATCAGGCAACCGAAGGGACTGTTCCACTGCGGCGACCTAATTGGCGAGTTTAGAAGAGTTTGCCCTCAAGTTATACTTGCAGCAGGGTCGACACGAGGTCCTAGGAGGTCTTTGTAACTCTTCTTCATGCTCGAGAGTAGTCCCCGTGTACTCGAGGCCTCAGCTAGGTCGCCCTGTTTTTTTAAACATGCTGAAAAATGCCCGCGGGTAAAAGAAGGTCGCCAAGGTAAAAAATCTATATTTTTTTACTTGTAGGTTTAGTCGTGGTAGATCATAGTAGGTCATAACGCTATTCGTAGGTAATCGAAGGCAATCGAAGCTAATCGAAGGTAAAAGTCGTTGAGAAAAAAAAGGTAACTAAACCGACCGGTAATGTTAAATACCCGCTAAACTTTATTAAACGTTGTCTGGCTTCTTAAAAGCATCTCCACTCCTTCTCCCCCATTCTCTCCCCTCCTCCTCTCCGCACTCTCTAAAAGACCTACCGTTACTGTGCCAACCGTCTTTTACCTTCCTGTTCATCCCGGGTGCGAATTTCAGACAGCGTTCCCCCGTTTTCCCCGGCCCCCGCCTTTGCGATGTGTTTGTGTGTGTGTGTGTGCGCAGCGGTCGATCCGGCTCACGGTTTCATCGCCGACGGTCGATCCAGCTCGAGGTTTTTCAGGTGAGTGCCCTCCAGCTTGAAGGTTGAAGACAGTCGCTGAAAAGTCGCGTTGGCGGGACAGGCCCTTGAACCATTCTATCACCAACTAGGGAGCGGTCCTGACTTCCTATCTACCTCATTAGCAACCTTCGAACTACTTTTAAACGGACTTTACTGGGCTTTATCTTGCACTAAACGTTATTCCCCTTATTTTGTATCTGCACACTGTGGTAATCATGTATAGTCTTTCTGCTGACAGGATAGCACGCAACAAAAAGATTCTCAATGTACCTCGGTACACGTGACAATAAACTAAACTAAACTAAATCTTTTCCCTCTCACCTATGTCCTCCAGTTTTTGATTCCACTACCCTGGATAAAACACTAGTATTTTCAGCAAACTCTTTTTCTACATACTATTCCAACATATTAGTTATATATAATCAAAGAGCATTAAAATGGAGTGCAGAATCATGTTTTACATGATCTCATCATGTCTCATGAACTTTACATGAACACATTACTCCTTGTACGTATGTCTAAAGTTAACGTCACCTTCAGTGTCTGTCTGAGTGTAATGTAACTAGAATTGCACCGTGACTCTATGAATATACAAACTCAATGTGTATGGAAGGTCTGAAGGCCCGCCCGTCCTCCCTCAGGACCACGCCGATAGACGGGCCAGGAGAAGCCTACGGGCAGCACCACAAACAGCGCCCGGCTGCCGGAAAACTCCGGAAATCCCCGGACTGAGCTGAGGCCACAGTCAGAGGAGAAACAGCTGGGTCCAATTAGTGGCTATTGGATCAACTCACCTGCACCTCGTCAGCCCTGCTCCTTGTTAACCCAGGAGGGTCAGCCAGAGAATTCCTTTTACACTCACAGAGAGTGCGTGGACTGGGCTGCCAGGGATGCTGGTGGATGGAGGCAGATATGAGAGTGGCATTTATGAGACTTTGGATAGGCACATGGATATGCAGGGAATGGAGGAATATGTGCAAGCAGATAAGAGTTGGTTTTGGCATCATGTTCAGCACTGACATTGTGGGCCGAAGGGCCTGTTCCAGTACTGTACTGCTCTATGTTCAAATGCCCTTGCACTTATGCCACAAGTTTAATAAATTTACATTGTGAATACAGCCAACTTTATGGATGGGTTCTAAATAAAAAAAATGACTTCACACACTTCCATTCAATGGTGTTGACATAAATGCTCGAAGGAAATAACCTCAAATTATCAGGTTGTGAAGAATGTCTGGCAATTATGGCAAACTGTCATTTTTCAGTCTTTTTATGTGTAGATTGGAAACATGAAATATATTGGCCTTAAAAGCTAATGGCATCTGAGTGACACTTGTGTTATTAATGTGAAAATCAGCCAGTAACAAGCTGTGAGGATTTGCCAATGAATTGTGCATCACCACAGAGCTGGCAGAGGTGTACTCCACAATTAACTTTAGAAATAAAATCACCTCCCGCTTAATCTCTGCGAGTTCTTTGTAACCGCTGAATTTGGACATTGATTTCCCATTCAACTTAAAAACCAGGAGATTGAGTGATTGTGGAATCGGGTCCTTCGGCCCACTCAATCCACGCTGGCAATCGATAGCCTGTTCAAACTAGTTCTGTTATCCCACTTAATACAGATTATTTAATGGTGGAGGCGCAGCAGTAGAGCTGCTGCCTCACAGCGCCAGGGAGTCAAGTTCAATCCTGACTAAGGGTGCTGTTTGTCGGTAGCTTGTACATTCTCCCTTTGACCGCGTGGGTTTCCTCCAGGTGCTCCGGTTTCATCCTACACTCCAAAGGCATACAGGTTTGTAGCATAATTGGCTTCGGTAAATAAAATTGTAAATGGTCCCTAGTGTGTACGATAGTGCTAGTGTGCGGGATGATCACTGATCGGCATGGACTCGGCGAGCCAAAGGAAATGTTTCCACACTGCATATCTGAACTAAAACGAAACTATTCTCTTCAAAACATAAATATTATCAGTGGAAAGTGTGGTCTCAAAAACAGACCCAGTAGGAAGAAAATTATCTCCCGCAACCCCCCCCCCCCCCCCCCACAGCATGTTGACTCCTCCAACGTTGCAGCCCTCCCCATGTGAGGGACATCCCCATCATATCCTCAGAACTTAAAAATGAGCATTAAAAAGCAGGGGAGAATTCTACCAATATATTCCTTTGTTTTTTTCCCTGCAAGCAGTAAAATATCCACAGGACCTTGCTCCAAAGTCAAATGTCAGGAGGCAAAGCATACACAAATGATAAAACACAAAGAGCAAAGAAAAAGTAAAGAAAAGCAAATAAATCACTATTCTAGTTACCAGTTTTAAGAACCCTGAAAAGAGCAATTTGTTTCACTTCAAAAAACTCTGCCAGAAACAGTGGTCTCCACCTAAACTGCATCCATCCATTCAATTAGAAGAATAAGTGCATATATGTATTGGTGCAATGCTTCTACCAACATCATCTGCGAGATTAGTTGTGGTTGACATACACTTCAAAACAATGTTTTTCAAAAAAACATAATTAAACACTTATCTCAGTTTACCCCAATACTTAATACCACTACAGGTATCACACATTTTGTAGTGTGTTAAAAAGTGTCGGAGAGGCAGCTTTTCTCCGGGCAGCATCTTCGACCCGTCCTCGCAGCCTACCAGCGGGCCTGGAGCTGCGTTTCCTGAGGAGACCGCCCAGAACCACGGCTTCGGCGGCAGCGCAGCGCTGGAGCGCTATGGCGGAGCGGAGCGGGCGATGCCTCGCCCGGGTTGCCATGCTGGAACTCCAGAATGCTGAGACTGCAGGTGAACATCGCGGAGCTGCGGGACTGTGGAGCGGCCAGTCTCGTGCGGCAGCGCTGACTTTAACATCGGGAGCCTGGGATCTCTTGCCGAGATCGCGAGTGGGGAGCTCCATCTAGCGCGGCCTGTTGGCTTTGGAAGCCGCGGTCTCCAGTAAGGAGGCCGTTCCATGTGTCCCAAGCCGCTGTGTGGATTCTCCCAACGCTGGAGCACCATCACCCGGCGAGAACGGCCTGGAACATCGGGCCGACGGCGGATGCCTCAATAGGCCCGACTATGGATGGACAAGGGGATGGGGACTGGACTTTGTGTCTTCCCTCACAGGGGGAACCATTGCGGGCGGATGTTTTTTATGCTTATTGTTAAATTCTTTAATGTTGTGTCTTATCTTTATCTGTGTGCTGCATGGCAAGTCAAATTTCACTACACGAATTGGTGTATGTGATAATAAATGTCCTTTGTACCTTTGTAAAACATTGTGCATTCCCTACTAATCTTGCTTACACTATTTACTATGGAAACATTCTGCCTAAAGAAAAAAAATTCAAAAGGTTCAATGATTCGATGATACTTTACTGGTAGAGCTGCTGGTAGAGCTGCAGCCTCACAGCGCCAGAGATCGGGGTTCAAACCTGACCTCGGGTGCTGTTCGTGAGGAGTTTGCGCCTTCTCCCTGTTACCATGTCTGTTTCCTCCGAGTTTCCTCCCAGTTTCCTCCTGTGTCCCAAATACATGTGGGTTTGTGGGTTAATAGACCTCTGTAAATTGCCCCTAGTGTGGAGAGGGCGGAAGAGATAGAGCTAGATGGATAGATAACATAGAACTAGTGTGACCGATGGCCGGTGTGGACCCTTGGCCCGAAAGACTCTAAACGATGACTGAGATATTAGATGGAACTATCCTCAGAGCCCATGGTAATAATGCTTCCAGCTCTCAAGTTGCCTGTTTGCCATGAATTGTGGTGTGCCACTTTTCAATGCTTTCAAAATGGTGCAAATGGAGATGATGCAGGGGGTAATTACGCCAAATTCAGGAGATTAATGGCACATGCTTTAATAACCACAAACTCAAAATTACACAAGACGTGACGGTAACAAAGTCAATGAATTAATCCACTTCCTTCTCAAATGGCCAGTAGCACATCGTCCTTGCAACAAGTCTTTAGCAATGGCACGATGCGTTTTAGTTTACTTTAGTTTTAAAGAAACAGCACAGAAACAGGCCCTTCGGCCCACTAAGTCCATGCCGACCAGTGATCGCCTGCACACTAGCAGTATCCTACACACTTGGGACAATTTACAATTTTTCCGAAGCCAATTAACCCACATACCTGCATGTCTTTGGAGTGTGGATGGAAACCGAAGTGCCTGGGGTAAACCCACGCGGTCACGGGGAGAACGTAAACAGACTCCGTAGCCGGCACTCTCATGGAACCCGGGTCTCTGGCACTGTAGAGCAGAAACTCTACTGCTGTGCCACTGGGCCACCCCTTTTGATAAGTATTAAAAATGTATATTCATGCGTTAAGAGAGAGCCAATGCAAATTCTGCAGAAAACAGTGGACAAACAGAAAAGTCAAACAAGCCATCTTCACAATCAATGCAAACTAAAACAACTCTGAACGATACAGCACAGGAAAAGGCCCTTCAACCCACACTGTCTGTGCCGAACATGAAGGCAAGATTAACCAATATCCTCTGCCTGCACGTGATCCATATCCCTCCAATCCCAGCATAACCATGTGCCTATCTAAAAACATCTTAAACAGCACTATCATATCTGCCTCCACCACAACCCTGTGGTAGCACATTCCAGGCACCCAACACCCAATACGTAAAAAATACTTACCCCGCACATCTCCTTTCAATTTTGCCCCTTTCACCTTAAAGCTACGCTCACTAGTGTTTGACATTTCCACCCTGGGGAAAAAGGTTCTGACTGTCTACCCTGTCTATACCATAAGTGTGAGAGTGGATACAGAGGAAGAAATACATATCTTCACTGAGTCATTTTCTGTTTATGTTTCTTTATTTTTTTTCAGCTCTGATGATAACTATGCGCCGAAAATATAGTCTCCAGCTGCTGATAACTTGCTAAGCTACAAGACTTTTGATTTTATTTCTGTTTGGTGATTTTTTTAATTTGTTCACAGAATGTGGACCTGACTGGCAATGTTGGAATTTGTTGTCAGTCCTTTGTTGCATCTACATTGTGGAGATAGTTATGCCCCTGTCCCACTTAGGAAACCTGAACGGAAACCTCTGGAGACTTTGCGCCCCGCCCAGGTTTCCATGCGGTTCCTGGAGGTTTTTGTCAGTCTCCCTAATGGTCGAAAGTGGAATCGGTAACTTTTTAGTCGAGGCCGGTTGCGATGCTAGTTGAAGGAGGTTGCCGGAGGACAAAAACCTCCGGGAACCGCACGGAAACCTTGGGATAGCAGCATTTAAGAGGTGTTTAGATAGGCACACTGATATGCAAGGAATGGAAGAATATAGGTCATGTACAGGCAGACAAGAGTTCGTCTTAGCATCATGTTTGACAGTCATTGTGGGCTAAAAGGTCTGTTCCTGTGCTGTATGTTCTATAGTTAGACACAAAGTGCAGAAGTAATTCAACAGGTCAGATAGCATTTCTGAAGACAGAGGATGACTAATATTTCGTTTGGACCCTTCTGCGGACTGAAGACGTCTGAAAAATGGTCTCAATCCGAAACATCACCCATCCTTTTTCTCCAAAGATGCTGTCTCACCCGAATTACTCCAGCACTTTGTGTTTTAGTTTGTACACCAGCATCCACAGTTCCTTGCATCTCCTCTTTCATCCATCCTAATATTGTCTTACGAAGGTTAGCGGAGGATTTGTTTTGATGACTGTACTGTGAGGCATCAATAATCAATATACTCTTTAAATGGCACTATAGAAATACAGGCTGGTCTTGATCTGCAGGTATAGTTTAGCTTTGAGGTACAGTGAAGAAACAGGCCCTTCGGCCGACCGAATCCGCACTGACCAGCGATTCCCATACATTGCACTTTCCTACATGCGAGGGACAAGTTTTTTTTTTAACCAAAGCCAAATTAACCCACAAACCTGTACGTCTTTGGAGTCCGGGGGGAAACCGGAGCACCCAGGAAAAACCCACGCTGTCACAGAGAGAACGTACAAACTCCATACAGGCAGCACCCGTAGTCAGGATCAAACCCAGGTCTCTGGCACCATAAGGTAGCAACTCTACCGCTGCGCCACCGTGCCGCACCAATTAACTGTGAAAATTAACTGTCTCTGAATAGACAGAGGAGAGATGAAGGTGTTTTGCATTCTACATAGTGTATGTGAAGACTTTGATACTATTTGTAAATATCTGAATTTTTGGACCCATGGACTAAGAGATTGTTCATGCAGTTAAGAATGTAACATCTAGCAACAGGAGTACGTCATTTACTCGAGCTTACTCCAACATTCATCAAACTTATAGCTGATCTTCCAGGAAACATATAGATATGCTTGGTATGTTCAATACTTAATTTGATATAAGGTCAACTGTTACTCATTATATCTATGAAGCATAGAATAGCACAGCACAGAAACAGATCCTTCAGTCCACAATGTCCATGCAGAACATAATGCCAAGCTAAACTAATCTCCTCTGCGTGCACATGGTCCATATCCCTCCATTCCCTTCATATCTACGTGCCTAGGTAAAAGCCTCTTAAACCCCACTATTGTATCTGCCTCCACCACTATACATGGCACATAATTCGGAAAACAAATTTGAGATATTCAGCCTGAAGATCTTAAAGCCATTTAAAAATAAATCTTTAATTGTAAATTTGTGGTTCAGTGGCGCAGTGGTAGAGTTGATCCCGACTACAGGTGATGTCTGCACAGAGTTTGTACGTTTGCCCTGTGACCGCATGGGTTTACTCCGGATGCTCCCGTTTCATCCCACATTCCAAAGATGTGCAGGTTTGTACGTTGATCGGTTTCCGTAAAACTGTCCCAAGAGTGTAGGACAGAACTAGTGTAAGGGATATCATTGGTCGGTGAGGGCTTGGTGGGCTGAAGGGCCTGTTTCCATCCTCTATCTGTAAACTAAACTAAAACTTCAAAGTCATTCAATATTTTAAACGGTGCAGACTGGTGGAGGAAAATATCTAACATTCCTGTCACCAACTAGAGAACAGTCCTAACCTACCATCCACCTCACTGGAGACCCTCGGACTATCTTTAATCGGACTTTATACGTTATTCCGTTCATGCTGTATCTGTACACTGTGGACTGTTTAATTGTAATCATATAAAGTCCTTCCACTGACTGGAAGTGCAGGGGACTTCGGCCCCCTCCCCCTACTATCCTACTGGCCAATGTACAGTCCTTGAAAACTAAGGGCAAGGCTGCTTTATCAAAGGGAGCTGAGGGAATGCTCTGTGTTCTGTTTCACAGAGACATGGCTCACCCCCAGCTCCCCAGACTCAGCGGTCCAGCCTGAAGGGACTGTACACTGGCATCGGGGAAAGGGAGAAGAGGGGGCATCTGCCTCATGGTCAACTCTGCGTGGTGCTCAGACGTGGCAGTCCTGTGCAACTCCTGCTCTCCACACCTCCAACATCTGGCGGTGAAGTGCCGTCCCTTCTACCTTCCGAGGGAATTCACCTCCATCATCCTGACCGCGGTCTACATCCCACCCCAGGCAGACGTCCGTCTCTTACTGGAGGAGCTGCACTCCGTGGTCAACAAACACCAGACATCTGACCCCGAGACTTTTACCACCATTGCTAGGGACTTCAATAAGGCAAACCTAAAGAAATCACTCCCCAACTTCCACCAACATGTCTCCTGCTGCACCAGAGGAGCAGACACCCTTGACCACTGCTACACCACCATCAAGAATGCCTACCGTTCTATCCCTCACCCTCACTTCGGTAAATCCAACCATACCGCGGTGCTGCTTCTTCCTGCCTACAGGCAGCAATTGAAGAGCGCACCCCCAGAGGTGAACACAGTACAGAGCTGGTCGGGGGGGGGGGGGGTGGGGGAGGGGGGCAGAGGAACAACTACAGGCCTGTAGACTGGGCAATGTCATAGAACGAATACACCATAGTCGTTACAGACTTCATATAGAAATGTGTGGAGGACTGCATTCCCACCAAAACCTTCCGAGTGTTTCCCAATCAGAAACCTTAGATGAACTGTGAGATCCGCACTCTTCCGAAGACCAGACATCGGGCATTCATGTCTGATGACACAGTGGTCTACACGAAGTCCAGATACAACCTTGGTAAGGCCATCAAAAAGGCCAAAAGGGAGTTCTGCTCCAAGCTGGAGGATGAGACAGATGTTCGGCAGCTGTGGCGGGGTCTGAATGCAATCACCTCCTACAAGGCGAAACCAGGAGGCAGCTCGGATGTCAGCGATACATCCACTCCCTGATGAGCTCAATGCGTTTTACGCACGCTTTGATAGGGAGAACACCGATGTGCCTTCCCGAGCCCCCGTTCGCTGTGATGGTATTTCAGTCTCAGTCACAGAGGCCGACGTCAGGAAATCCTTCAGAGGGGTGAACCCTCGAAAAGCATCTGGACCTGATGGTATACCTGGTTGTGTTCTAAAAACCTGTGCGGCCCAACTGGCTGGAGTTTTTATGGACATTTTCAGCCTGTCACTTCTGAAGTCTGAGGTTCCTATCTGCTTCAAAAGGGCATCAATAAGAGCAAGGTGACGTGCCTCAATGTCTATCGACCAGTGGCGCTAACGCCTGTGGTGATGAAGTGCTTTGAGACGTTGATCACGGTGAAAATCAACTCCTACCTCGACAAAAACCTGGACCCACTGCAGTTCGCTTACCGCCACAACAGATCAACGGTGGACGCGATCTCGCTGGCCCTCCACTCCGCTCTGGACCACATGGACAACAAAAACTCATATGTCAGGCTGTTATTCATCGATTACAGCTCGGCATTTAACACAATCATCCCCTCCAAGCTGGTTACCAAACTCACAGAACTGGGTCTCTGCGCATCCCTCTGCAATTGGATCCTCGACTTCCTCATTCACAGACCACAGTCTGTGCGTATTGGTGGAAATGTGTCAGACTCGATAACAATCAGCACGGGAGCACCTCAAGGCTGTGTGCCCAGCCCCCTGCTGTACTCACTCTATACTCATGACTGCGTAGCCGGTCATAGTGCAAACTCCATCATCAAGTTCGCTGACGCCACCACTGTTGTGGGACGTATCACTGATGGGGATTAGTCCGAGTATAGAAGACAGATCGAGCAACTGTCCATATGGTGCCAGCACAATAACCTGGCCCTCAACACCAGCAAAACCAAGGAACTGATTGTGGACTTTGGAAGGAGTAGGATGGGGACCCACAGTCCTGTTTATATTAACGGGTCGATGGTTGAAAGGGTCAAGAGCTTCAAATTCCTGGGCGTGCACATCTGTGAAGATCTTTCCTGGTCTGAGAACACAGATGCAATTATTAAGAAAGCTCATCAGCGCCTCTACTTCCTGAGAAGATTACGGAGAGTCGGTCTGTCAAGGAGGACTCTCTAACTTCTACAGGTGCACAGTAGAGAGCTTGCTGACTGGTTGCATCATGGCTTGGTTCGGCAACTTGAGCGCCCTGGAGAGGAAAAGACTACAAAAAGTAGTAAACACTGCCCAGTCCATCTTCGGCTCTGACCTTCCTTTCATCGAGGGGATTTATCACAGTCGCTGCCTCAAAAAGGCTGGCAGCATCATCAAGGACCCACACCACCCTGGCCACACACTCATTTCATGAGGACTGCAACGACCCGGTTCAGGAACAGCTACTTCCCCACAGCCATCAGGCTATTAAACTTGGCTCAGACAAAACTCTGAACATTAATACCCCTCCATCTGTTATTTGCACTTTATCAATTTATTCATTCATGTGTGTATTTACGTATATAATTGTAGTCAATGCCTACTATGTTCTGTTGTGCTACGCAAAGAAAGAATTTCATTGTCCTGTCAGGAACACATGACAATAAACTCTTTTGACTTGACTTTGATTTGATAGCAAGCAACAATAAAAAGCTTTTCACTGTACCTCGGTACACGTGACATTAATAAGCAACAAAACTAAAAGAACATAAAATTTGATAAGTTCTTCCTGAGCACAAACATAAACAAATATATGAATTTTAGGTTACTTGAAAGGAATGAAATCTTATATATGTGCAGGAAGGAACTGCAGATGCTGGTTTGAACCGAAGAGGCACAAAATGCTGGATTAACTCAGCGGAACAGGCAGGGCTGGATTTAAGCATAAGCTAGACAAGCTTAAGCTTAGGGCCTCGAGATCTAGGGGGGCCTCACCGGACCCGTCCAACCTCGCCGCCCCACCGATCATCCACCCACCGGGACCTCCTACTCTTTGCCTGCTGACCCTGGCCACTCCACCGCGCTCCAGCAGCCCGCAGCCTTCGCCGTTGCCTTACCTGCAGCCTGGACAGCACCGGGCCTGAAGCTTCCACGCTGCATGATCCCACTTAATTTAAGTAATTAAATTAAATAGATCCAGGAAAACCAATAAACATTGGTGAAAAACCAGTCCAGGCATTAAATTTTGGGCTTCAGCCCCATCCTACCCTTTGGGCTTCTACCCAACCCTAACTGTGTGTTAGTTGTCAGTGCGTGATGTGTGTGTGGGAGGGAGGGAGAGAAGGAAGGGAGGGAGAGAAGGGAGGGAAGGAGAGAAGGGAGGGAAGGGAGGGAGAGAAGGGAGGGAGGGAGAGAAGGGAGGGAAGGAGAGAGAGAAGGGAGGGAGAGAGGGAGGGAGGGAGAGAAGGGAGGAAGGGTGAGAAGGGAGGGAAGGAGAGATAGAAGGGAGGGAGAGAAGGGAGGGAGGGAGAGAAGGGAGGGAGGGAGAGAAGGGAGGGAGGGAGAGAAGGGAGGAAGGGTGAGAAGGGAGGGAAGGAGAGATAGAAGGGAGGGAGAGAAGGGAGGGAGGGAGAGAAGGGAGGAAGGGTGAGAAGGGAGGAAGGGTGAGAAGGGAGGAAGGGTGAGAAGGGAGGGAGAGAAGGGAGGGAGGGGGAGAAGGGAGGAAGGACAGAAGGGAGGGAGGGAAGTAGAGAAAGAAGGAGAGAAAGAAGGGATGGAGCGAATGAGAGAAGGGAAAAGAGAGAGGAGGGAGGGAAGGAGAGAAGGGAGGGAGGGAAGCAGGGAAGGAGAGAAGGGGGGGAGAGGACCGGCAGCGGGTGCGGATGCCGGGGTCCGGGCGGACGGGTGTGAGCTGAGGCCGAGGTCTGTAAAAGTTGCTCCAACCCCCAGCCCGGCCCTCCCTGTATTGTTCACCTCATCTCCTCGGGGAGAGAGAGGGGTGGAGCCGAGGCTGTGTGCGTGAAGCACGGCGACTGGATGGGCGGGAGCGCTGCCCCGGGACCGTGAAGGAACGACCCACCTCCCCCTCTCCATTCCCATTCCCCCTCCCCATCTACCCCTTTCTTCCCCCTCCACCCTCTCTCCGCCCCTCTCTCTCCCCCCTCCACCCGGGGTACATCTACCCGAGCCGAGAGTAGATTACTCTGGCGCGGGGCCCCCTTACTCGCAGGGCCCAATTTGGAGCAATCGGTCTAATGGGCTTAAGGCCGGCCCTGGCCTCACTTTTGTCCCCACCTCAATGAGTTCTGCGCCCGCCGCGATTTGGAGCTCTTCTTCCGTCGCCACCACCTCACACCGTTCTTCCATGGGAAGGAGTCCCCGCCCCCATTGATGATCCCTTTTCCCGTCTCCAACGGACCCCCTCCTCTTGGATCCCCCCTCATGGCCATTGGTACAATGCAATTTGGGGGTCACCATCCGACGTCGGAACGGGAGAACATTCTCAGCGGCTTGGACTTCCGAATCGGTCACTTCCTACCGGAGACCGCGGCTCCCGAAGTCCACAGGCTGAGGCTGGGAGCTCCGCAAACCACAATCTCCATGATGTTGAAGCAGCAGGCCCAACACTCCAGAGCTTCAAACAGCGATCCAGGTCAGGCATCGCCTGCTCCACGGTAAATCCAATATGTATTTTAAAACCAACTGTTTAATGACAGCATACAGTAGGATCTAAAAGTGTCACACTGTCACTGTCGGGTAGTCATGGTCCTCTAGTCGGTGGGGTGGGGGATTGGGATGGAGGGGGGGGGCCTCACAAGTAAAATAGGGCCTCTCTTCATCTAAATCCGGCCCTGGGGACAGGCAGCATCTCTGGAGAGAAGGAATGAGTGACGTTTCGGGTCGAGACCCTTCTTTTGAGTCTGAAGAAGGATCTCGACCCAAAATATCACACATTCCTTCTAGCCAGAGATGCTGCCTGTCCCGCTGAGCATTTTGTGGAAATCTTGTACATGTTTGTTTTGCTCATAAAGAGAAACTGAAGTCCAATTAAGATAAGTGCCATTATAAGCAAAATGTGTCATAAAACAAAATGCCATTCACCTGGTGAACACTAAGAAGTATGAGTGATTCCTCCAGGTGACCTTGTCACAAAGTACTTAAGAAAATTGGACAATTGTAATCTCAGCAGTGAATCTCTGAGCTGAACAGCCCACGAAGGAGTTGAAACAGGTTCACAATAATCAATCTATTAAAAGCATTACTTCTCAGTAACTAGATAGTGTTATATTTATCCACAAGCTAAAAACAATAGAAGAGAGAAATTTAAAATAAAAACAGAGCGTGCAGGAAATACTCAGCGGGTCAAGCAGCATCTGTGGTGAGAGAAAGAGAGCTGCCCAACACTCTCCTTGGCTAATTTTGTAGGCATCTGGATCTCCGAGAAGTCATCCATTGAATGTGCAGTACAGTGCAGCAATTATTAGGAACAGAGATTTGGTTTGACATTGTTAGCCAATGTTTGTTGACCAATATTTTGAGGACTCAACTTGTTTTGATTCCTACATATACGTCATCTCGGATCTGAACCAAATTATAAACTCAGCTGGACTTTGGATACAGGTTTAGATTAGACTAGATAAGATTCAACTTTATTGTCATTGCACATAGTACAAGTACAGTACAACAAAATGCAGTTTTGCATCTAAACAGGGTGCAAAGTAGTAAAGTGCTGATTAAGACAATATGTACAAATGAGGATATATTGGTGGATGTACATCGGCATATACATATATACAGATAGTTGTTAAGGTGCAAAAGATTGACGTGTTATATTCTGGTGAATAAGAGCTTAACTATAAATTATATAAACTATAAATAATACTGATGAGAAGGGGGGGGCCTGTGAGTTCAGCAGGGTAATGGTGTTGGGGAAGAAGCTGTTCCTTAGCCTACTGGTGCGAGACCCGAGGCTCCTGCACCGCCTCGCTGATGGGAGGAGGGCAAACAGTCCATGGTTGGTGTGTGAGGGGTCCTTAATGATTTTGCCAGCCCGTCTCAGACACCGTGTGCGGTGAAGGACAGCCATGGCAGGGGGCGGGGCACCGACGATGTGATGGGCGGTTTTCACCACCCGTTGCAGCGCCCTCCTGTCAGCTGTGGTGCAGCCGCTGTACCGCACCGTGAAGCAGGTTGGGCAGTTAAGTTTAATTTAGAGATACAATATGGGAACAGGCCCTTCGGCCCACCGGATCCATGCTGACCATCGATCACCCGTTCAGACTACCTCTATGTTATCCCACTTTTTCATCAACAGGTAATTTTGAGTGTCCAATTAACCTACAAACCCAAATGTCTTTGGAATGTGTGAGGAAACAGGAGCTCTACTAAATGCGCCACCGTGCCGCCCATCACATTCCTTTGCTCCAGCGCAGGGATACAGCTGGTAGAGCCGCTGCATCACAACATCAGAGACCCGTGTGCGATCCTGACCTCGGGTGCTGTCTGTGTGGAGTTTGCATGTTCTCCCTGTGATCGTGTGGGTTTCCTCCGGGTGCTCCGGTTTCCTCCCACATCCAAAGATGTACGGGTGTGTAGGTTGATTGGCCTCTGTAAATTGTCCCCTAGTGTGTAGGGAGTGGATGAGAAAGTGAGGTAATAACAAAATAGTGTGAACAGGTGATCTATGGTCAGCCCGGACTCCGCGGGCCAAAGGGCCTGTTTCCATGCTGTATCACTAAACATGCATGGATGTAAGAGGTTCAACTCAAGTACAATAGGTAGAGCAAAGGGGGAGATACAGAGTGCAGAATGTCATTCTTGCATCAGTTCTACAGACACAGTCCAATGTCCACAATGGGGTAAGAGGTGAATTGGACAGTACCCCAGCTCATGGATGGACTGCTCGGGAACCTGAGGATGGAGGGAAAGAAGCTGTTCCTGAGTCTGGCGCTGCTTGTTTTCAAGCATCTCTGCACCTTCTGCGGGGCGGGAGAAGAAGGACTGACCGGGGATGGGAAAGTCTTGGATTAAACTGAAACTGCAGCGTGTTCTCTGCAGTCGAACCTGTCCACACAGAAACCAGGTGTCCATAAAGACAACGTGGGTAGTTTAGGGCAAGGAATGCGAGCGGAGAAATCACAGAGCACTAACGCACCTCCGGGCGGCTCATGGAGTGAGTGTTCCCCGATATGCAACAGATGGGTGAGAGACTTCTGCAGCCTAATCTCCTCCAATTAGACACATGGCGGACCCTCACACACACACACACACACATAGCCAAGGTAATAACCCACTCACCTCGCCACCACTTCATTATCCACCTTGATCAGGCAGTAAGGATCACTGGTACCAGATCTGAAACAAAACGCACCAGAATGAATAAACCATTAGTCCACCTGTACACAGTGCCGGCTACAATGGAAGATGCACAAGACAGGAAACTTACACGTCCTTTGCTGGCAAATTTCTTCCCTCGATAAGACGAAAATACAAGGTGGTGTTCCTAGCCATGACGGATGCGCGGATGCAAAGTTTATTTCTTTATTTATAAGGCGATGTGACAGCACTTGGACCTTGTTGCATTCATCCCCCTCGTCAGCCGCCGCCGAGCGCTGACTCCTGCAAGAGGCACGGGAATCCCTTCTCCCCGCCCCTGCTAATCCACCAAGTCAATCAATGAAGCCAAGACTGAGACACAGACGGACACCTCCACGAGGTCGCCTCCCTCCCTCCCTCCCTCACTTCAACTTGCCCCGCCGCTCTGCTTCACGCCCACAACTTGAAGCCGCTGAAATGCGTGTGCTGTGTGTGTGATTTGGCAGGGGTTGAATGAAAGCAGCCACGGGCAAGACTTAAAAAGCTTGCGAGGGAAAGGAATACATGCTCAGCATTGGAGTGGAGAGCATGTCTGCCTCCTACCGGTGGCACGGCGGGTTGCAGAGGCATTGGCGACAATTCTGTTCAGGCTAAATAACCTTAGCGCCATCGGACAGTGTGTATTGAGAAGGAATTGAGTGCTACTCCCCTATCAGACTTAAGAAAAAAATTATTACAGCACATCACTAACAAAGCAAGCTCTAAAGATGCAGTGAATTCCATTATTATTTGGTTTATTGTTGTAATTTTAGATTTAGGTTTATTATTATTAAAAAAAGTAAGTAAGTTTATTGGCCAAGTATTCCCATACAATGAATTTGCCTTGGTGCTCCGCCCACAAGTAACGACATGACATACAGTGACAGTTACGAATGGACCGAAAATGTTGGAGTAATTCAGCAGGTCAGGCACCATCGTCACCGTTTGCATCCTCTGGTTATCCCCTTTTCCACAGCCAACAATGGACCATTGTGTGCTCCAACTTTCATTGGTCATTGTTACTGGCTTTGATTTGTTCTTTTCATATCTTTCATTCATTTGTTCTTTATACCTTTTCATATCTCTAGTTTCCCCCTCTGCCCCTGACTCTCGGTCTGAAGAAGGGTCTCGACCCGAAACATCAATTATTCCTTTTCTCCAGAGATGCTGCCGGACCCGCTGGGTTACTCCAGCATTTTGTGTCTATCTCTGGAGAACATGGATGGATGATGTTTCGGGTCGGGACCCTTCTTCAGACTGACACTTATTATTGTCACAGTGAAAAGCTTTGTTTTGCATGCTGTCCAATCAAGTAATTATACATAAATGTACAATGTAGGTTAATTGGCTTCTGTAATTTGTCCCTAGTGTGTAGGATAGAACGAACGCACGGGTGATCGTTGGTCTGCACGGACTCGGTGGGTCGAAGGGCCAGTTTCCACACTGTATCTGTAAAACTAAAACTATATCAAAAAAAAATAGGGTTAAGAGGGGAAAATAGGCCAGCCACGGTCGAATGGCGGAGCAGACTCGATGGGCCGAATGGCCTAATCCTGCTCCTATAACTTGGTCAAACTCATGGGCGGTATAGTGGCGCAGCGTAGAGTTGCTGCCTTACGGCGCCAGTGATCCGGGATCGATCCTGACTACGGATGCTGTCTCTACGGAGTCTGTACGTCCTCCCCATGGCCTGCGTGGGTTTTCTCCGGGATCTCCGGTTTCCTCCCACTCACCGAAGATGTACAGGTTTATGGGTTAATTAGCTCAGTAAAATTGTAAATTTCCCCTAGTGTGTGTAGGACTAGTCGGTCAGCGCGGACTCAGTGCGCTGAAGGGTCTGTTCCCGCGCTGTATCTCAAACTAAACTATAGAATGCTGTCTCACCTTTGTTAACATGATAGAGAAAAATATTCTCGCAGATCTCAATCTGGGTATCCATGTCTCTATGCCCTTAGACTCAGAAGTCATGAGTTAATCAGTTTCATGGCAGGCTCAGGAGTTTGTAGGTTGATTATTCCATCTGTGAGTAAGTAGTACCTGTAGCCACAGCTGGATTGTTAAACTGGCTGCTGGCATTTGAATAACAATTGCCTGCGTGCTGCTTCTCCACAGAACCACGAACAAAGACCTAACTTGGCTGCCCTTACAGTAAAGTACATTGACAGTGACAGAGCAGGAAGATCTCAAAGCATAGTCTAAGGACACGCATTGATAGTTGTCCATCAGAGCCTGACAGTGAATTACTGTGGCAAGAAGAAGTCGGTGTTCAGAATAAGACAGGACTGATTCATAAAGTTAATGTTGTCAAATTTCAGGCGTTTGATCTGTCTTAATCACAATTACAAAAATGCTTGGCAATATTCTTTAAAAAAACATGACTTTCCACTTTATCATGAGGCGGTACAGTGGTACAGCAGGTAGTGCTGCTTAGAGCGGCACTCTCTTTATAAGCTGGCGGCCCAGCTTAGAGCTGCGGTGCTCCAGCGGCGGCGGCGGCGGTCCGGCTTAGAGCTGCGGTGCTCCAGCGGCGGCGGTGCCCAGCTTAGAGCTGCGGTGCTCCAGCGGCGGCGGCGGTCTGGCTTAGAGCTGCGGTGCTCCAGCGGCAGCGGTGGCGGTCCGGCTTAGAGCTGCGGTGCTCCAGCAGCGGTGGCGGTCCAGCTTGGAGCTGCGGTGCTCCAGCAGTGGCGGCGGTCCAGCTTAGAGCTGCGGTGCTCCAGCGGTGGCGGCGGTCCAGCTTAGAGCTGCGGTGCTCCAGCGGTGGCGGTCCGGCTTAGAGCTGTGGTGCTCCAGTGGTGGCGGTCAAGCTTAGAGATGTGGTGCTCCAGTGGCGATGGCGGCCCAGCTTAGAGCTGCGGTGCTCCAGCGGCGGCGGTCCAGCTTAGAGCTGCGGTGCTCCAGCGGCGGCGGTCCAGCTTAGAGCTGCGGTGCTCCAGCGGCGGCGGAGGCCTGGATCACCTCAGCGCAGAGGGAGAACTAGGAGGGATGAAGACAATGACTTAAGACTTTGCCTTCCACCACAGTGAGGAGATGCCTGGTGAACTCATTATGGTGGATGTTGGATATGTGTTTATTGTGTGTTTTGTTTTTTATTATATGTTATGACTGTTTGGTAATACTTTCGTTCAGAGCGAAAGGTCTGAATGACAATAAAGGAATCTAATGTAATCTAATCTAATCTAGTGCTACTGCCTCACAGTGCCAGCAACTCGGGTTCGATACTGACCTCAGGTGCTGTCTGCGTGTGGAGTTTGCACGTTCTCCCCGTGATTACGTGGGTTTCCCCTGGGTGCTCCGGTTTCCTCCCACATCCCAAAGACGTGCGTTTGTAGGTTAATTGGCTGTAATTGCCCCTAGTGTGTAGGGAATGAATGAGAAGTGGGATAACATAGATCTAGTGTGATTGGGTGATCGATGGTCGGGACCTCGGTGTGGACTCGGTGGGCCCTGGGGCCTGCTGTATCTTTCAATAAAAAACAAAACATTGCATTAATGAGGCTTTGTTGAGTTTGGTTTAGTTTAGTTTAGACATACAGCAAGGAAACAGATCCTTCAGCCCACCAAGCCCTTGCTATCCATCGATCACCCAAACACTAATTCTATCCTACACACTGAGGGCAAATCCATGCGCCTCTCTGAAAGTTCCCTAAATGTTACCATCACCTTTGTCAGCGCATTCCAGGCACCCACCACTCTCTTTATAAAAAATTTCCCGTCCTGCACGTTCTGCTGGTGTGGAGTTTGCATGTTCTCCCTGTGACCACCAGGGTTTTTTCCGGGTGCTCCTGTTTCCTCACAAATTCCAAAGCCATGCTGGTTTATAGGTTAATGGGCCCTCATTAACCTATAAACCAGCATGGCTTTGGAATTTGTGAGGAAACAGGAGCACCCGGAAAAAACCCTGGTGGTCACAGGGAGAACATGCAAACTCCACACCAGCAGAACGTGCAGGACGGGAAATTTTTTATAAAGAGAGTGGTGGGTGCCTGGAATGCGCTGACAAAGGTGATGGTAACATTTAGGGAACTTTCAGAGAGGCGCATGGATATGCAGGGAATGGAGGGATTTCGATCACGTTCAGGCAGAGGAGATTAGTTTAACTGGGCATCATGTCCGGCACGGACATTGTGGGCCGAAGGGCTGGTTCCTGTGCTGTACTGTTCTATGTTCTATGTATGTTTCTAGAACAGGTCAGCACAAGAACAGGCCCTTCGGCCCATAATGCTTGTGTTGATCATGATACCAAGACCATCTCTTATCTACCTGCGCATAATCCACATCCCTCCATATCCACCTGCCTATCCAAAAGCTTCAATGCCACTATCGTTGCTGATGAAGAATACACAAGCAAATCTACCTTTTTCCCAGATCTGTATTTGTACAGTTGCCATTTTACATTCAATGATTTTTGGCAATAATTTGAGTACTTTTGTTTGTCTGTGCTGCACCAGTCCTGAATTTTAAAACAACTTTAATGAATAAAATTGACAAATAGAATTCGGAAGAGTGCAGACAACAGCTGCCTAATATACACTCATTATCGGCCAGCCGGCAGTTGGACTGGAGTTTGACAAATCCTGTGTGAAATGTCAACACCCTCTAGCTGCTGAAGGAGACAGGTTTCCCCAGAGAATAGAAGGATATCTCACAGGACATAAGAATATTAATTAAATCAAGTGCAGCACACATTGCCCTTTCTGATAATACTCAGTTCATGCTCAGGCAGTAAATCAGGAATGTAATGGATTATTTTTTGGGAAGGTGTGTGGTACCCATTCCAATGACTTCCTACATTATCTCCGTTCTTCTTTCCGCAGATGCGGCCAGACTGCCTGACTATTTGCAAGCATTTTCTGTTTTAGCTCATTTCACTCCTACCATCAAGAAGAATGTACAGGAGTCTGAACTGTTATCTCTACGTTAGGTTTTAGACTTTGGAGATACAGTACGGAAACAGGCCCTTCAGTCCACCCTGTCTGTGCCTACCAGCGATCACCCTATACACTAACACTATCATACAAATTAACGTGGAGGACTTAAGGGCAAGGCTGCTTTATCAAAGGGAGCTGAAGGAATGCTCTGTGTTCTGTTTCACAGAGACATGGCTCACCCCCAGCTCCCCAGACTCAGCGGTCCAGCCTGAAGGGTTCTCCATCCACCATATGCACTGTACACAGGCATTTTGGAAAGGGAGAGGAGGGGGCATCTGCCTCATGGTCAACTCTGCGTGGTGCTCAGACGTGGCAGTCCTATCCAACTCCTACTCTCCACACCTCGAAAATCTGGCGGTGAAGTGTCGCCCCTTCTACCTTCCAAGGGAATTCACCTCCATCATCCTGACCGCGGTCTACATCCCACCGCAAGCAGACGTCTGTCTGGCACAGGAGGAGCTGCACGCCGTGGTCAACAAACACCAGACGTCTTACCCCGAGGCGTTTACCACCATAGCTGGGGACTTCAACAAAGTAAACCTCAAGAAATCGCTCCCTAACTTCTACCAACATGTCTCCTGCTGCACCAGAGGACCAAGCACCCTCGACCACTGCTACAACACCATTAAATAAGTAAGTAAGTTTAAGTAAGTACATTTATTGGCCAAGTATTCATATACAAGGAATTTGCATTGGCGCTCCACCCACAAGTAACAACATGACATACAGTGACAGTTACGAATGACTCAGAAAACACTAAACATTAATAATAATAATAATAATAATAATAAGACAATGATAAAACACCATTGATCAAGCATGTGAACCAACAAAATACCAGATCAAAGGGAGGCTACAGATTTTTGGCTGTTGAGTAGGGCAACTACTCGAGGATAAAAACTGTTTTTATGTCTGGCTGTGGCAGCTTTGACAATCCGGAGTCGCCTTCCAGAGGGAAGTGATTCAAAGTGTTTGTGGCCAGGGTGAGAGGGGTCAGAGATGATCTTGCCCGCTCGCTTCCTGGCCCTTGCAGTGTACAGTTCATCAATGGAGGGAAGGTTGCAGCCAATAACCTTCTCTGCTGATCGGACGATTCGCTGCAGCCTCCAGGTATCGTGTTTGGTGGCTGAGCCAAACCAGACCATGATGGAGAAGGTGAGAACAGACTCTACGATGACCGTGTAGAATTGGACCATCATTGCCCATGGCAGATTGTGCTTCCTCAGCTGCTGTAGGAAGTACATCCTCTATTGTGCCTTTTTGACTTTGGAGTCGATGTAGCCCCCCACTTAAGGTCCTTGGAGATGATGGTTCCCAGGAACTTAAAAGACTCCACAGATGTGACTGTGGTGTTGTTGATGGTGAGTGGGTTGAGGGGGGGAGCTCTCCTAAAGTCTACAATCAATTCCACTGTCTTAAGAATATTGAGCTCTAGGTTGTTGCTACAGCACCAGGACGCCAGCTGTGACACTTCCTGTCTGTAGGCAGATTCCTCCCCATCCTGGATCAGTCCAATCAGGGTTGTGTTGTCCGCAAACCTGAGAAGCTTGACAGAGGTGTCTGTGGAGGTGCAGTTGTTGGTGTAGAGAGAGTAGAGGAGAGGAGAGAGTACGCAGCCTTGCGGTGCTCCTATGCTGAGTGTTTGTGGGTCCGAGATGTGCTTTCCCAGCCTCACATGCTGCTTCCTGTCTGTCAGGAAGTTGGTAATCCACTGACAAGGGTTCAGGCACAGTCAACTCGGAAAGATTGGAGTGTAGTAGCTCTGGCACAATGGTGTTGAATGCAGAGCTACAATCAACAAACAGGATCCTTGCATAGGTTCCCTGGTGGTCTAGGTGCTGTAGGATTAAGTGCAGGCCCAGGTTGACTGCATCATCCACAGATCTAGTGGCCCGATGTGCAAACTGCAGAGGGTCCAGCAGGGAGTTTGTGATATTTTTCAGCTTTGCCAGCACAAGCCTTTCGAGTGTCTTCATGACTACAGAGGTCAGTGCGACAGGCTTGTAGTCATTAAGACAGGTCATCCTTGCCTTTTTGGGTACAAGGACAATAGTGGAGACTTTGAAGCAGGCAGGGACAGTACATGTTTGCAGGGACTGGTTAAAAATGTCTATATAGACCGGTGCCAGCTGTTTGGCACAGAGCTTAAGAGTAGAGGGGGAAACATTGTCAGGTCCTGGAGATTTCCGGCTCTTTTGTCCTCTGAAAAGCCTCTCCACCTCCTCTATTTTTATTGTAGGATTAAGGACGCCTATCGCTTGTCTCTTGCCCTCACTTTGGTAAATCCGACCATACCACGGTGCTGCTTCTTCCTGCCTACAGGCAGCAATTAAAGAGCGCACCCCCAGAGGTGAGGACTGATCAGAGCTGGTCGGGGGGGGGGGGGGGGGGGTGGGGGGCAGGGGAACAACTCCAGGACTCTGTAGACTGGGCAATGTTCAGGGACTCGGCAACGGACCTGAACGAATACGCCATAGTCGTTACAGACTTCATAAAGAAATGTGTGGAGGACTGCATTCCAACAAAAACCTTCCGCGTGTTTCCCAATCAGAAGCCTTGGATGAACTATGAGATCCGCACTCTTCTGAAGTCCAGACTGAAGTCCATTCATGTCTGAAGTTACCGAGGACTACACGAAGTCCAGATACGACCTTAGTAAGGCCATCAAAAAGGGACTTCTGCTCCAAGCTGGAGGATGAGATGGATGTTCGGCAGCTGTGGCGGGGCCTGAATGCAATCACCTCCAACAAGGCGAAATCAGCAGGCAGTACACAAGTCAGCGAAACTTTTACACACGATTTGATAGGGAGAACACTGATGTGCCTTCTCGAGCCCCTATTTGCTGTGATGGTATTTCAGTCTCAGTCACAGAGGTTGACGTCAGGAAATCCTTCAGAGGGGTAAACCCTCGAAAAGCGTCTGGACCTGATAGCATACCCAGTCGTGTTCTGAAAACCTGTGCGGACCAACTGGCTGGAGTTTTTACGGACATTTTCAACCTCTCACTTCTGAAGTCTGAGGTTCCCACCTGCTTTAAAAGGGCATCAATAATACCGGTGCCCAAGAAGAGTAAGGTGACGTGCCTCAATGACTATCGACCTGTGGCACTTACGCCTGTGGTGATGAAGTGCTTTGAGAGGTTGATCATGGCGCAAATCAACTCCTACCTCGACAAAAACCTGGACCCACTGCAGTTCGCTTACCGCCACAACAGATCAACGATCTCGCTGGCTCTCCACTCCGCTCTGGACCACTTGGACAACAAAAACTCATAGGTCAGGCTCTTATTCATTGACTACAGCTCGGCATTTAACACAATCATCCCCTCCAAGCTGGTTACCAAATTCTCCGAACTGGGTCTCTACGCATCCCTCTGCAATTAGATCCTCGACTTCCTCATTCACAGTCTGTCCGTATTGGTGGAAATGTGTCAGCCTCGATAACAATCAGCACGGGGGCACCTCAAGGCTGCGTGCTCAGCCCCCTGCTGTACTCACTCTATACTCATGACTGCGTAGCCAGTCATAGAGCGAACTCCATCATCAAGTTCGCTGACGACACCACTGTTGTGGGACGTATCACTGATGGGGATGAGTATAAAAGTGAGATTGACCGTTTGACCAAATGGTGCCAGCACAATAAACTGGCTCTCAACACCAGCAAAACCAACAAACTGATTGTGGACTTTGGAAGGGGTAGGATGGGGACCCATAATCCCGTTTATATCATGCTTTGATAGGTGGAGAGGGTCAAGAGCTTCAAATTCCTGGGCATGCATATCTCTGAAGAGCTCTCCTCATCCGAGAACACAGATGCAATTATTAAGAAAGCTCATCAGCGCCTCTACTTCCTGAGAAGACTACGGAGAGTCGGTATGACAAGGAGGACTCTCTCGAACGTCTACAGGTGCACAGTAGAGAGCATGTTGACCGGTTGCATCGTGGCTTGGTTCGGCAACTTGAGCGCCCAGGAGCGGAAATGACTGCAAAAAGTGGTAAACACTGCCCAGTCCATCATCGGCTCAGACCTCCCTACCATCGAGGGGATCTATCGCAGTCGCTGCCTCAAAAAGGCTGCCAGCATCATCAAGGACCCACACCATCCTGGCCACTCACATCTCCCCGCTGCCTTCAGGTAGAAGGTACAGGAGCCTGAAATCTGCAACATCCAGGTTCAGGAATAGTAGGTATGTTGCAAAACTTACCTTTAGCGGCGCTGCACTTCTGCCGCTCCCCGTGTGCGCGACTTTAGCGCCTTTCAGAGGGGGGGCAGGCTTAAAGTGCCATTTTTCCGCAGACCTGGATAATCGATGAATGTCGGGCGATTTCGTTGCGGAAGAAAAATCGCTCCGACATTTCATCAATGGAGGTATTTTTAAATTACTCTAAATTATTTGTTAACTAGAGTAATTTAAAAATTACCTTCAAAAGCCGTGAGCACTGACAACCGGAAGGATTTTCCGTAGGGGAGAAAAAAAGGTAAATAGTTTATTTTTATATTAAAAGTTGGTTTTTCGGGAGGCTTTAATAATATTTTTATGTTGCGAAATGGGTTCCCAAAAATTGTATGAACAAACAGTATTTTTCCTGCCGACTTCACCGCTAACCGCAACGTTCTAATCCACCGCATTCCACTAAAACCCACTCACTAGTTGATTTAAATGGCCATTAATTTACAGGCATAAAACACTAAATTCCTTCCATTTGGCCCAGAAATTCATGAAAATGAGATTTAAAAATTATGTTATATTGTGGATTATTGTGTGAATGTTATTTGGACACAGGCAATTTTAAAAAAGTTTATCTTTTCTTAAGAAATTGATAGATGTTTAGATCTACTCATTGAATTTTGTAATTAGCTACAATTAGATAACTAACTAATTATATGCTTTAATTTCAGGTAATCCAAGTAAGATTGTTTAATATTTGTTTCAGAATGCTTCAATCTATAATAACTGAAAATTTCATTGAGTTCTCTTAATTTTTAAGAATGTTATGGGCTTTTAACTTTTCCAGATCACAGCTTTTGAGTTAAGTCAATTGAAAGGCGATGGGAAGCAAGATGCTCATTTCCGAGTATGAAAATGGTCATAACTTTCTTAATACTGAAGATATGAAAGTAAATTAGGTGTCAAATTAAACTTCTTTTTATGCTTTATCTGATGGGATAAATTGCAGACTTGATTTTTAAAATCTCAAAATTTTGTAACATTGCTAGGAATAGCTACTTCTCCACAGCCATCAGGCTATTAAACTCAACTCAAACAAAACTCTGATCATTAATAGCCCATTGCATTTTATCTGTTTATTTATGTGTGTATAGATATATTAATTGGTATATGGACACACTGATCTGTTCTGTATTTATTGATCCCTACTATATTCTGTTGTGCTGAAGCAAAGCAAGAATTTCATTGTCCTATCTGGGACACATGACAATAAACTCTCGTGAATCTTGAATATTACAGACAATTTACAATTTATTGATGACAATTAACCTACAAACCTGAACGTCTTTGGATATGGTGTTTATATGTTCTCCCTGTGACTGTGTGTGTTCCCTCCATGTGCTCTGGTTTCCTCCCATATTCCAATGATGAACAGGTTCATTGTTTAATTGGCTTTGGTTAAAAAAATGGCCCTAGTGTGTAGGATAGTGCTAGTGTAAGGGGCGATAATTGGTCGGCATGAACTCGGTGGGCTGAAGGGCCTGTTTCTGCGCTGTATCTCTAAAAATAAAATAGAGTAAAATAGTGCGACAGATTGCCCCACATGAAGCCATGCTGACTATTCCTAAAATAGCCGAATGCAGTGTTGAACTCTTTCTGCTAGGTAAAGGGATCATATTTTTGATTTAATGTACTGTTTGATATAATGTAGTTGGGGGGGGTGGGGGGGTCAGGGGAAACTTTTTTTTCAGGTTCCTACCTTCCCGAAGAGGTGATCAAGTTTCGGATCACATTCTCCGGGCTCTGCGGTCTACCATCGATGGAGCTGGAAGCCGCCTCGGACTGTCGCGAGCCCCACCGCGGGGCGCGGACTTACCATCGGAGCGGATCCCTTGCCTGGGATTGCTCCCACCGCGGCCTGCGGACTTACCAACAAGGGCTGGCAGTCTCGGGAGCGGCTAGTCGGGAGCTCCAATGTCGCGGAAGGTTCAACCAGCCCCGACACGAGGTTTGATCGCCCGGCGCGGAGGAGCTGACAACCCCCCGATGCGGGAGCTGAACGCCTCGACACGGAGAGCACGAACGCCACCGGCTACGGGAGTGAAGATCATCCCGTCAACGGGGGCTCGAGGCCCATGACCAAGGAAGAACACAAGGGAAGGACTTGAACTTTATTTTGCCTTCCATCACAGTGAGGAATGTGTAGGAGTCACTGTGGTGGATGTTCATGTTAAAATGTGTTTTGGAGTCTGTTGCTTTTTAATTGTATGACTGACCCGGCCAGTGAAATTCCTCGTATGTTGCAAAACATACTTGGCGAATAAAACCTGATTCTGATTCTGATTCTGATATTCTAAAATGTATGTCAGGCTTTCCAGAAGAGAAGGTAGGAAGCATTGTATGGAAAGGGAGGTAGAAGTTTGGGTCTACCTTTCCACAGCAGCGACGTAAGACATAAGGAACCACAGATGCTGGAACCTTGAGCAAAAGAGAAGTGCTGGAGGAATTCAGCGAGTCAGACAGGGAATGGATCGGCAACATTTCATGTCAGTCTCAAGAAGAGACAAACCCAAAATCTAATCTTCCCTGTATCCATCCATCACTTGCCAGGCTTTGTCCTACACTCTTTTCCAGCTTTCCCTCACCCTCCCCCTACTACAATCAGTTTGAAGAATTATCTCAACCCGAAAGGTCACCTGTCCATTCCCTACACAGATGCTGTCTGTCCTGCTGAGTTTCTCCAGCAATTCATGTTTTGACCATTCAATGCGAGTTCAACTCTCAGATTAAAATTTTGGCAGATCTCTCGTAATTTGACTTGTTTAGGGATATGGGAAAAAGATCAGGTCATAAATCAGTCACAATCTCATTAAAACACTTGAGGGCTGTAGCCTTGGTCCACTTCGGCTCTCCTCTTACACTAAGGTCTAAAAACAACCACTATTGATATACAGAAAAAGACACAAATCTTTAGAGTAACTCAGCTGATCAGTTGCAACCCAAAATATCACCTATTCAAGATTCTCCAGAGATGCTGACTGACTCCAGTACTTTGGGTCTTTTTTTTGGTAAACCAACATCTGCAATTCCTTTTGTCTACTACTGATATAAGATGCGCTGAAATACAGGAAACTTAATGCCAGTTACAAGAAGTTTGCAGAGGTTCAAGAGTCCAGAGTGTTTTATTGTCATATGTCCCGGATGGGACAATGAAATTGTTAAACCCCTGTCTCACGGTGCGAGTCCACCCACGAGTGATCCCGAGTTTAAAGCAAATCAAACTCGTGGTAATCACGCAGAATTAACGTAGCGGGAACGTCAGAACTCGTAGCGCTAACGGCCGGTACTCGGGAAACTTGTTAACTCGTGAAAATCTTTCAACATGATGAAAGATTTCCACGAGTCAAATTTACTCTTGAAGTAAAAATATTAAACTTTTAAACTCGTTGTAAGAACGTAGTGGCCCGTGTGTTTACCGTAGTGACTCTTGAGTCTACCGTGGGCACTCTTTAACTCAGCGGGACAGGCAGCATCTCTGGAGAGAAGGAATGGGTGACGGGATGACGTTTCCAAAATTCTGCTGCGTCTTTGCGCTACTCCAGCACCGTGTGTTCACATTTTGTCAACCAGCAACTGCCCTTTCTTGTGTATGACATTATTTGCATCCGTGGCAGTTGATTGGCACTCCCTTCAGTTTCCCAGGGGGTCGGGACAGGAGGGGGGGGGGGAGGGGGGAGATGCTACCTAGTGACGATCTCATTTATCCTACGAGTTATGCTCTCTTTAAGGATTAATTTCTAAATAACCCGCCAATTTCTCTTCATTCGCTGTTATAACCGAGAACTGCTCCAGGTGAACTCCTGGCTTTGATTTTTTTTCTTCCCGGGGGTAAAAGATAAAACAAATGCACTTAAAGCACCAGGGGTGAGGTAGAGGCGTACGACCAACGAACGGGGAGATATTATCCAGAATTAGTAAAATAAAACAAAAATTGGAATACTGAATAATGGCACAGATTTGATAGGTGCAGGAAGGAACTGCATATGCTGGTTTAAACCGAAGATGGGCTCAAAAAGCTGGGGTAACTCAGCGGGACAGGCAGTATCTCTGGAGAAAAGGAATGGGCGAGATTTCGGGTTGAGACCCTTCTTCAGACTGCAGTCTGCAGTCGCCTAGTCCATTTCTCCAGAGATGCTGTCTGACCCGCTGAGTTACTCCAGCTTTTCATGTCTCTCTACGGAATTGAGAGAGTGAGATTCACTGCCAGACATCGTCGGTATATTAAATGTACAAGAGTCGTTTCACATGACCGTAGTCAAGGAAACAGCAGCGTACCAATAGTCCAATTATTGTAGCGGTGTAGCGAAGACATCTCTGCTGTCCGTTTTTGGTGTTTCATATATTTGTTCTTCCCCCCCACCCCCCCCCCACCACCTTTCCCTCCCAACTCCAGTCCCGTCCCAACCCCCTGGGAAAGTGAAGGGAGCGACAATCAGCTGCCGCGGATACAAATAATGTCATACATACAAAAGGGCAGATGCTGGTTGACAAAAAGTGAACACACGGTGCTGGAGTAACACAAAGACGCAGCAGAATTTTGGAAATGTCATCCTGTCACCCATTCCTTCTCTCCAGTGATGCTGCCTGGCCCGCTGGGTTAAAGAGTGCCCACGGTAGACTCAAGAGTCACTACGGTAAACTCACGGGCTACTACTTCCTTACAACGAGTTTAAAAGTTTTAAATGTTTACTTCAAGAATAAATTTGACTCGTGGAAATGTTTCATCATGTTGAAAGATTTTCACGAGTTAACAAGTTTCCCGAGTACCTGCCGTTATCGTTACGAGTTCCGGCGTTCCCGTTACGTTAATTCAGGGCCATTACTTGCTGCAGCGCAACAGCATATGTCAATATGTGAACATTGTATGTAATGGGGAAAAAAAGAAAAAGTTCAATAAATAACAAATTTAGTGCAAATAACAAATAATAATATAGTCTTTTGCAGTTCAGAGCTCATAGCTTATTCGTTGTGTTTAATAGCCTGATGGCCGTGGGGAAGAATCTGTTCCTGAACCTGGACGTTACAGTCTTCAGTGCCTTCTTCCTGATGGCAGTGGTGAGATAAGTGTGTGGCCAGGATGGTGTGGGTCCTTGATGATTTTGGATGCCTCTTTGAGGCAGCGACTACAATAGATCCCTTCGACGGTGGGGAGGTCAGAGCCGGTGACGGACTGGCCACAACATTTTGTAGTATTTTTCGCTCCTGGACGTTCAAGTTGCTGAACCAGGCCACGATGCAACCAGTTAGAATGCTCTCTACCGTGCACCTGTAGAAGCTTAGGAGAATCCTCTTCGACATGCCGAATATATTGTGCATATATTGTGCAGATAGGAAGGGTTTAGACAGTTGTGGGCCAAATGCAGGCAAATTGAATTAACCCAGTCTGCCAACTTGGTTGGCATGGACATCCATTTATACGTTCTAGAAGCAGAATTAGGCCATTCAGTCCATCAGCCCATCATGTCTACTCCGCCATTCAACCATGGCTGATCTATCTTTCCCTCTCAACCCCATTCTCCTGCCTTCTCCCCTTAACCCCTGACTAATCAAGAATCTGTCAATCTCCACCTTAATTTCCATTGACTTGGTCTTCACAGCCTTCTGTGGCAATGAATTCCACAGATTCAACACACTCTAAAGAAATTCCTCTCCATCTCCTTTCTAAAGGTACGTCCTTTTATTTCGAGGCTGTGCCCTCTGGCCCTAGACTCTCCCACTGGTGGAAACATCCTTTCCACATCCACTCTATCCAGACCTGGATTGGGGCAAGGTGGGCCGAAGGGCCTGTTTCTTGCTGCACAGCTCTATGAATCTATGACTCTACATTCCTGGACATCAGGAAGAACACGCCATGACAGCAACCACAAACATCGTCATATTTGCAGATCATTCCAGACAGTGTCTGTGGGAGGGGTAAGCTGCTCGTTACTGCTTGTTGATGGATCATTATGTTAACATGAGTCATTAAAAGTCGCTTATACTGATCCCGCTGCAATATTCATCTCACCACCCAACGCTGTGCATTTATCAGTGCATTACTGGATGTCACAATAGTTAATTTAGAGATACAGCACGGAAACATGCCCATCGGCCTTCCGAATCCACGCCGAACAGCAATTACCCCATACACTAGTATTATCTACACACTAGGGACAAATTACAATTCATAAAGTTAATTAACCTACAAACCTGTAAGTCTCTGGAACTGATGCATTGCAATCCACGCTCTGGGTTCCTCCCGCATTCCAAAGATGTGCAGCTTTGTGGGTTAATTGACTTCTGTAAATTGTCCCTGGCGTGTAGGATAGGAATAGTGTACTCTGGTTGGTGCAGAGTCGGGTAGTGAAGGGTCTGTTTCCACATGGATCTCTAAGCTAAACTGATTTGAGCAAGATTCCAGCATCTGCAGTTCCTTGGCCACCCAAAATGATCCCAGTCTGAGATCTTCAAAGACCAGCAGTAGCTACACTCTGATCTGAGCACACGACAAAACATGGGGGGTAATCTTTGTACCCCAATGGTCTGAACCCACAATGCCATCAAGTCAGTCATGTACCAACAACTAAAGCACATCCCCACAAACTCAGGAGAGGAGAAGATGTTAAGTTTTTTCTACCGCAACTCGAGATATAAGGCATAAACCTCACAAAGGGTTGGTCCATCTTTTTTTATTTCCCCCGACGAGCTTTGTCTGTGGAAATTCTAATTACGGTGGCACAGTGGCGCAGCTGGTGGAGCTGCTGCCAAATGGTGCCAGAGACCCAGGTACGATCCTAACTTCGGGTGCTGTGTGTGCGGACTTTGCACCATCTCCCTGTGACCGCGTGGGTTTCCTCCGGGTGCTCCGGTTTCCACCCACATCCCAAAGACGAGCGGGTTTATAGGTTAATTAGCCCTCTGTAAATTGTCCCCTAGTGTATAAGGAGTGGATGAAAAGCTTGGATAACAGTCTCTGGCCATTGCCCAACCATCTACCTATTAACCCCCCCCACCTCGCCTGTGTTCACCTAATACCTGTCACGCTTTGTCCTGCCCTCCTCTCTTCTAGCTTTCTTCTTCAGTCCAAAGAAGGGTTACGATCCAAAACATCACCTATCCATGTTCTCCAGAGATGCTGCCTGACCCGCTGAGTTACTCCAACACTCAGAGTCTTTGTTGTAGGAAAACATAAAACTAGTGTGGACGGGTGATCGATGGTTGGCGTGAACTCAGTGGGCCAAAGGGCCTGTTTCCATGCTATAGCTCCATGCAAAATTTATAAATGAAAAGGGATAACAGAACTGGTGTATAGGTGATCACTGGTGGGCCAAAGGGCCTGTTTCCATCCCACAGCTCTATATGAAACCTATAAATGAAAAGTGGGATAACATAGAACTGGTGCGAGCAGCTGATCGATGGTAGGCATGGACCCGGTGGGCCTGTTTCCACGCTGCATCTTTCAATCAATCGATTTCAGCCTCAGAAGCAGCCAGAGTCCAGGACCCCCGACAGTGACCAACAGGGAGAGTGGACAGACAGTGGATTCCCTCCAACGACCCGGCCAGACTGGGTGTGACCCGGCCAGACTGGGTCAGGGCCGGGCAGACACCGCTGAGCGGAGGTTTGATTAGTCACGGGAAGTTCCGACTTGCAAGTCAGGGACGTTGAGGATGACATGGTCTCCCTGGAGCTGAGCGTCCCAGTCACTTGCCCAGAGAGGCTGTCTGCTCCCATCCCATGCCACAGCCACAGTGAGTCACCATCTCTCGGGCTGTCAGGCCACCACCCAACTGGCAGCTCGGCATTTCCACTTTTTGGAAGAGATCAAACGTTTCAGTTGCTAGGAGACTGCAAATATTCTCTTACGTTGAAGGATACCTTTCAGATTGTTGTGACCGTCTACAGTATTCCTCCTTTCAATGGTTCAACAACACTTTGATCTTGCCCATTCCAATGCATTTCATAAATTCCAGAAGTGTTCAGAATACAAATAATCTACTTTTACCTCCATCCTTCAGGCTGACTTTAAATGCAGTGGTTGAAATGATTTGATTGTAGTTGTCTGGATGTTCTTTCAGTTTGTCACAAAAACATCCTTATGCCAATAGGTCTATTGCGGAATTCACAAATAATATATATGATTTACTCATTGATATAATCTATATGATTATCTATGAACATCATCAAAGACTTGTCCCACCCCAGTCATTCCTTTCTCCCCACTGCTGTCGGGCAGAAGATACAGAAGCATGAAGGCGCGCACCACAAGACTCAGTGGTGCTTATACTGCTTATACCCCTCCTTTATCAGGCCTCTGAATGGTGCTTCCACAAGCTAGGGTGTTGCCCAATTAACCTCTACCCTGTTGCAGACATTGGACCTTCTCTATGGAACTGATGTTTGGAGAGATATGGGTCAAACACAAGCAAATGGGCCTAGCTAGGATGGGACCTCTGGGTTGGCATGGACGAATTGGGCTGAAGGGCCTGTTTCCGTGCTGTATGACTCTATGATTCTCTATGACTAACTATATTCGGCATTCTGTATCTTCTCCTTTGTTTTACCTATTTTACTTGAGTTTGACTTGATTTAGGTTTAGGTTTATCATTCTCACATGCACTGAGGTGCAGTGAAAAGCTTTGTTGTGCATGCTATCCAATCAGATAATACTATATCTATATGAGTGGTGATAAGTGGCTAAGCTCATTGCATCTCTAAACACATTATCTCATTTCTTAAATTGGAAGAAGTACTTTATTGATGTACATAACTGATGTATTGATGTATTGCAACATAACTGTTATATTTTCTCTATAGGACCAATATTTTGTAAATATTAATATGCAGCATTACAACTGGGCACTCAGTACATTTCAGATGCATGTATCAAAGGAGGACTTGAGTGAAATCCAGGTTAGTCGGGAAGTGGTGTTGGGTAAATTGAATGGATTGAAGGCCGATAAATCCCCAGGGCCAGATATGCTGCATCCCAGAGTACTTAAGTAAGTAGCTCCGGAAATAGTGGATGCATTAGTGATAATCTTTCAAAACTCTTTAGATTCTGGAGTAGTTCCTGAGGATTGGCGGGTAGCAAACGTAACCCCTCTTTTTAAGAAGGGGGGGGAGAGAGAAAACGGGCAATTACAGACCAGTTAGTCTAACATCGGTAGTGGGGAAACTGCTAGAGTCAGTTATTAAAGATGGGATAGCAGCACATTTGGAAAGTGGTGAAATCATTGGACAAAGTCAGCATGGATTTATGAAATCATGTCTGACGAATCTTGTGGAATTTTTCGAGGATGTAACTAGTAGCGTGGATAGGGGAGAACCAGTGGATGTGGTGTATCTGGACTTCCAGAAGGCTTTCGACAAGGTCCCACATAAGAGATTAGTATATAAACTTAAAGCATACGGCATTGGGGGTTCAGTATTGATGTGGATAGAGAACTGGCTGGCAAACAGGAAGCAAAGAGTAGGAGTAAACGGGTCGTTTTCACAATGGCAGGCAGTGACTAGTGGGGTACCGCAAGGCTCAGTGCTGGGACCCCAGCTATTTACAATATACATTAATGATCTGGATGAGGGAATTGAAGGCAATATCTCCAAGTTTGCGGATGACACTAAGCTGGGGGGCAGTGTTAGCTGTGAGGAGGATGCTAGGAGACTGCAAGGTGACTTGGATAGGCTGGGTGAGTGGGCAAATGTTTGGCAGATGCAGTATAATGTGGATAAATGTGAGGTTATCCACTTTGGTGGCAAAAATAGGAAAGCAGACTATTATCTAAATGGTGGCCGATTAGGAAAAGGGGAGATGCAGCGCGACCTGGGTGTCATGGTTCACCAGTCATTGAAAGTAGGCATGCAGGTGCAGCAGGCAATGAAGAAAGCGAATGGTATGTTAGCTTTCATAGCAAAAGGATTTGAGTATAGGAGCAGCAAGGTTCTACTTCAATTGTATAGGATCTTGGTGAGACCACACCTGGAGTATTGCGTACAGTTCTGGTCTCCAAATCTGAGGAAGGACATTATTGCCATAGAGGGAGTTCAGAGAAGGTTCACCAGACTGATTCGTGGGATGTCAGGATTGTCTTATGAACAAAGACTGCATAGACTCGGTTTATACTCTCTAGAATTTAGGAGATTGAGAGGGGATCTTATAGAAACTTACAAAATTCTTAAGGGGTTGGACAGGCTAGATGCAGGAAGATTGTTCCCGATGTTGGGGAGGTCCAGTACAAGGGGTCACAGCTTAAGGATAAGGGGGAAATCCTTTAGGACCGAGATGAGAAGGACTTTTTTCACACAGAGAGTGGTGGGTCTCTGGAACTCTCTGACACAGAGGGTAGTTGAGGCCAGTTCATTGGCTATATTTAAGAGGGAGTTAGATGTGGCCCTTGTGGCTAAGGGGATCAGAGGGTATGGAGAGAAGGCAGGTACGGGATACTGAGTTGGATGATCAGCCATGATCATATTGAATGGCGGTGCAGGCTCGAAGGGCCGAATGGCCTACTCCTGCACCTAATTTCTATGTTTCTATGTTTCTACTGTGCCATGTTCTGGTCTACTAGACTACAGTTCCACACTGTGACAACTCACATTGCAACTTCCTGAGCTCACTCCACGGTCCGGGTGAATCCCTGACTTCAGCTACAACTGGGGACGAGGGAACTGATTGTAACCAAATACACCCCCAGACCAAACAGAAATAGTGGCTTCAGCTGGGGCTCTGGAAACGGAGCCGTTCTTCAGATTTTAGTTCAGGTTTATTATTATCACATGTAGCGAGGTACAGTGAAATGCTTTGTTTTGCAGGCTATCCAAACAGATCAGATAATACTATGCATATATACAATCATGCCAAACTCAATTACAACAGGTAGAGCAAAGGGGAAGATTCAGAGTGTAGAATATAGTTCTCAGCATTTTAGCGCATCAGTTCCAGAGACAAAGTTCAATGTTTTTACTGGCTAGAGGTGAATCGGACCTTTATTACAGGTCCACCACCGATTTTCCTACAACTGATGGAGCAACACACCTCCTTTAATCCGGACAAAATTATGAGAGCGCACTTGAAATTCCTTGGGCAACCACAGATGGCGCTGCTTGTGGCATGTGCTCTTTCGGGTCTGTCCCTAGGCCCTGAAAGAGTTATTTGTTGTTGTTGGTGATCCCTCGGTTTTGTGTAATCCTTACCTTATTTATCTTACATTTAACCTTGGCTAAGGTCTCTAGGCAAGGTCCCAGTGACGGTTATGGTGTCAAGCATAAGCACATTTAACATTTGTTGGAAGGAACTCATTGGGACAGGCAGCATCTCGGGATAGAAGGAATGGGTGACGTTTCTGGTCGAGAGCCAAAACATCACCTTCTACCCAGAGATACTGCCTGTTCCGCTGAGTTACTCCAGCATTTTGTGTCTATCATATTTAATATTTGTGTTATTTACATTTCTAACAGTCCATGGTAGTTCAGAGACACAGTGGGGGTATAATTAGTGGGTCCGAGGTGTATTATTGGATTATTATTATGTGTCCTCTGTTGTTCTGGCAAAACAGATAATCCGGCAAAGCTCTGGAACCAATGGTGGTGGACCTGTGTCGGATCTGATTGGATAGCATGCACAACAAAGGTTTCATTGTACCATGATACACAGGACAAGAATGAACCTAAAACTCATCAAATTTTACCCAAATGCCAGGTGCATCTTTAAGCAGCGAGGAACATTCACATTCTTACAAGCGGTGACTGCACGCAGAGTTTGTCCCACTGAGTTACTTCAGCTTTTCGCGTCTGTCTTCGGTTTAAACCAGCATCTGCAGTTCCTTCCCACACAGAGTTTTCATCTTTGAAACCTGACCATTAATGGCAGTTCCAACCTCAGCATCTAAGAACACTTGGAGAATCACGGAGCATTCTTACGATACAAACATATTCAACGCTGCTCTGCATGCTGCAAACAAAATCCTATATTCAGCACTAGATCTCTGTCAAATTATACTTAATAATAAACAGCAAGTCACAGTTTGGTTTCCAAGTCAATAATGTAAATCTCCATGAGGAACATGAACATGCCTCATCTTATTGTTAGCCCAGTTAAAGGCTTCCTGAGCACTGGGTTAAGCATTCAGTTCAATTGTACATCCCACATGCCTGGTGATCTACTTCTTGATCAATCAGAATGGATAGGGTGAATACACAGAATCATTTCCCCAGGGTAGCAAAATCAAAAGCCAGAGGTCTTAGGGAGAGGGAAAAGCTTTAATCAGAACCTGAGGGGCAACCATTTCATCCAATTGCAGTTATACAGAAAACAAGCTGACAGAGGAGGTAGTTGAGACAGGTACCATAACAGCATTTAAAAGACATTTGGATAGTACATGGATAGGAAAGATTGTGACAAGGGCCAAACGCAGGCAAATGGGGCTAGGGTGGATGGGGCATCTTGGTCGGCATGGATGAGTTGGGCCAAAGGGCAGTTTTGCGCTGTATTTCTCTATGATTCTATGACTCCAAGTAATGTTGGAAGCTCCAACTAGTCAATGAATTTACTGTGCAAGCTCAGATAAGGTGACCAGTGCAGAGGCAGGTGCTCCTCAGTTACTGCAGAGTCATTTGCTTTCCAAGGAGTAGCTTGGATCTATACAGTGCCCACCTAGACTTATACCTTCAGTGAGTCAGCCTCTGGCACTGCAAGGTAGTAGTGCACAAGTAAGGGCGGGCATGTTGGCACATCAGTAGATTTGCTGCCGTACAGCGCCAGAGACCCTGGTTTGATCCTGATCACAGGTACCGTCTGTACGGAATTTGTACGTTCTCCTCTGCAATAAAGTTCTAACATATTGTATCGTATTGTAATTTGTGTGGGTTTTCTCCAGGTTCTCCAACACTCCAAAGACATACAAGTTTGTAGACTAATTGGCTCGGTAAAATTGTAAGTTGTCCCTAGTGTGTGTAGATGGAGTTAATGTGCGGGGATCACTGGTCGGCGCGGACTCGGTGGGCCGAAGGGCCTGTTTCCGCACTGTATCTCGAAACTAAACTAAACTACTCAAGAAGACACAAAGTGCTGGAGTAACTCACCCACAGGCAGCATCCCTGGAGAACATGGATAGGTGACATTTTAGGTCAGGATCCTTCTTCAATAGGGGGGAGAAAGCTGGAAGAGAGGTGTGGGGCAGGACAAAGCCTGGCAAGTGATCGGTGGATACAGGTGAGTGTTTCTGTAGTCAAGGGACTGAGGGAAACACAAGAGGAGATGTATGATAATGTAATTAATCAGCAAATTGGAAATAGTCAAGGATTCATGTTGCTTATGAGATTTGATTACAACATGTTATGTTTACATATTAAGAATAAGAATAAGTAGGAACGAAAGATAAAGCATCGCCTTCCGTTCATGTTCGGTACAGACATTGTGGGCCGAAGGGCCTACTTCTGTGCTGTACTTTTCTATGTTCCATGGCATCAGTCAATGACATGGCAATGACCACATTGGCACTCATGGTAAGGTGAACTCACGCGGTAGGCTTTATTCCCAATATGGAATGTGACAGGAAGGTCCAGATTCGCACAAGTCTGTTATCCTTCATAGTCACTGAGGAGGCACAATTAATAAGCGGTCTTCCTCTTTCTCTCCCTTTCCTTCCTGTCCTCCATTCTTCCTGTCAGATACAAAACGTCTGATGTTATCAGTAGTTGGTTCAATAATATTGCATGAGAAAATACCACCACCTAGTGGCTGTATGTGAATAACTTGCCACTCAATTATGATCTGTTATACTTTAACAGATCCAGCACTACACACTATGATACTCCATAGAAATTAAATGAACAAAATCTCAACCCACTTAGTCTGAAGAAGGGGCTCGACCCAAAATGTCACCCATTCCTTCTCTCCAGAGATACTGCCTGTCCTGCTGAGTTAATAGACAATAGACAATAGGTGCAGGAGTAGGCCATTCGGCCCTTCGAGTCAGCACCGGCATTCAATGTGATCATGGCTGATCATCCCCAATCAGTACCCCGTTCCTGCCTTCTCCCCATATCCCCTGACTCCGCTATTTTTAAGAGCCCCAATCTAGCTCTCTCTTGAAAGCATCCAGAGAACCTGCCTCCGCCGCCCTCTGAGGCAGAGAATTCCACAGACTCACCACTCTCTATGAGAAAAAGTGTTTCCTCGTCTCCGTTCTAAATGGCTTACTCCTATTCTTAAACTGTGGCCCCTGGTTCTGGACTCCCCCAACATCGGGAATATTACACCAGCTTTTTGTGTAGTTTACTAGATGTTGCCAGACCTCGAGGGCCCGAGCTACAGGGAGAGGTTGGGCAGCCTAGGACTTTATTCCTTGGAGCGCAGGAGGATGAGCAGTGATTTTATAGAGGTGTATAAGTTCATGAGAGAAATAGATCGGGTAAATGCACAGTCTTTTACCCAGAGTAGGGGAATCAAGAACCAGGGTGCATAGGTTTAAGGTGAGAGGAGAAAGATTTAATAGGAACCTGAGCAGCAAACTTTTCACATAGATGGTGGTGGATGTACGGAACAAGCAACCATAGGAAGTAGTTGAGGTAAGTACTATAACAACATTTAAGAGACATTTGGACAGGTACATGGATAAGAAAGATTTACAGAGATATGGGTCAAACACAGGTAATGGGACTAGCTTACATGGTCCATCTCATAAGGTCATAGGGGATAGGAGTAGATTTAGGCCATTCAGCCCATCAAGTCTACTCCGTCATTCAATCATGGTTGATCTATCTCTCCCTCCAAACCCCATTCTCCTGCCTTCTCCCCATAACCTCTGACACCCATACTAATCAAAAATCTATCTATCTCTGTCTTTAAAATATCCACTGACTTGGCCTCTACAGTCTTCTGTAGTAAAGAATTCCACAGGTTCACCACCCTCTGACTAAAGAAACTTCTCCTCATCTCCTTCCTAAAAGAACGTTCCTTAATTCTGAAACTATGACGTCTGGTCCTAGACTCTCCCACGAGTGGAAACATCCTCTCCGCATCCACTCTATTCAACCCTTTCACTATTTTGTATGTTTCAATGAGGCCCCCCCTCATTCTTCTAAACCTCAGCGAGTACAGGCCCAGTGCCGACAAACGCTCATCAGAAGATTAACCTACTCATTCCTGGGATCATTCTTGTAACCCTCCTCTGGACCGTCTCAGTTGGCATGGATGGGTTGGGCCAAAGGTCCTGTTTCTGTGATGTATGACGCTCCTAGATGTAATCTGCTCCAAACCATACCTTTCCTGGAGAGTTTGATAACTATCTGTGATGAGCCAACGGGCATATATGTACAACAACTCAATGTCTGGGCAACTCTCTGAGGGTAGACGCATAATAAAGCATTCAAATCCCATTGTGTCAATATGCACACTTATCACAGTCTGAAGAAAGGTTCCGACCTTTCAGCAGAAGGTGCTGCAGATAGTGCAACACTCCACTGCTTCATGGCTGTTTCATGATGGGCATTGGTACATAAAAGGGAAGCTGGATAAGGAAGGATCTGAGGGATAAATTAACAAGAATAATACCGATAGACATGGGAGCATGAGAGGAATTGGGGAGAAGCATAAATGTTAGGGTGGTTGAATAATTTGTGTATGGATGTGTAAATGAAAGACGTCTTCTGACAAGATAGCCCTCCTTTGTACTGCATCAAAGCATCAGATTTGATTATTTGCTCAAGATCTGAAGTGGGACTTGAACCTATGGACGTCTGTCTCAGTGATAATTCTATTAGAGCCCCTTTGAGTTCAAATCCAGTGTTGCCCCAATCATGAATGTAATATATATAGAAACTGCAGATGGTGGTTTATACCAACGATAGACACAAATTGGTGGAGTAATTCAATGGGTTGTTTCAGGTCAGATCTGAAGAATGGGCAGCAGGTGGCGCAGTGGTAGAGTTGCTACCTTACAGCGCTTGCAGCACCAGAGGCGCGGGTTTGATCCTGTGTACAAGTGCTGTCTGTACGGAGTTTGCACGTTCACCCCGTGACCACGTGGGTTTTCTCCGAGTTCTTCGGTTTCCTCCCACACTCCAAGGAAGTGCAGGTTTGTAGGTTAATTGGCTATATTGGTATAAGTGTGTGTAGATAGTGTTAATGTGCAGGGATCGCTGGTCGGTGCGGACTCGTGCTATACCTCTAAACTAAACTTAAAAACAGAAGGATCTGACCCGAAATCATCACTTATTCCTTTTCTCCTGAGATGCTACCTGGCCAACTTAGCTTCTCCAGCGCTTTGTGTCTATCTTCTGCATACGTATTATAACTGGTTCACTGTCACAGTAGAAATAATATAACTGTTACAATACTTGTTGCTTCAGAGGCACAATAGCGGTCACGTTATTGGACTAAAGAATCCAGGAGGTTGAATTGATAGCCTGAAGCCATAACTCTTTATCTTCCACTAAACATTATTCAGGTCATCCCATTTATCATGTATCTGTACACTCCGGATGGCTCGGTGGTAATCATGTATAATCTTTCCACTGACTGGTTAGCGCAAAACAAACGCTTTCCACTGTACCTCAGTACACGTGACAATAAACTAAACTCAAACTCAACTCAACTGCCAGATTCAGGAATAGTTTCTTCCCAGCTGTTATCAGGCAACTGAACCATCCTAACACCAACTAGAAAACGGCCCTGAACTACTATTTACCTCACTCGAGATCCTCAGATTATCTTTAATCGGACTTTACCTTGCACTAACTGTAATCCCTTTTATCCTGCGCACTGTGGATGGCTCAATTGCAATCATGTGTCATCTTCTTGCTGACTGCTTAACACGCAAGATAAACTTTTCACTGTACCTCGGTACACGTGACAATAAACTAAACAGAGCAAGTCATGACATCTGTGGAGGAGAATTTCATTCAATAAATTGGTGCCAAAATGCATAGCCATTTCACCACTGAAATGTTGTGTGGCAAACCCACGCTGGTTCAGCAGTATCCTTTATGGATTAAAATCTGCCATCCTTCCTCGGTCTAACCGAGATGTAATTGCAATGCGGTTGGTTCTGACCACCCCTTGAACTCATCTAATCTGTTATCATCAGCAACTGCTCAAGGGCAATAAATGTCGACCTTCCGAAGGATGGATGAGCAAAGACAATGTGGCTTTTCCACGGAGTTTAAAAACCAAATCAGTTCATTAACGTTATCAGAATATAGTTTTTTTTAATGTTTTAGCTTAATTTAGAGATACAGCATGGAAACAGGCCCTTCGGCCCACCGGGTCCGTGCTGACCAGCGATCCCCGTACACTAGCTACTGTCTCATAGTTCCGGAGACTAGGGTTCAAACTGACTATGGGTGCTGTCTGTGCAGAGTTTGTATGTTCGCCCTGTGACTGTGTGGGTTTTCTCCGGGTGCTCCTGTTTCTTCCAACATTCCTAAGACGTGCAGGTGTGCAGTGGATTGATGTTTGGCACGGACTCCAGGGGCTGAGGGGCCTGTTTCCACACTATCTCGAAACCGAAAACTAAAAAACTAAAACTTTGTCTTGTGCACATTTTGTATTCTGAATGAAGTTCAATATTGAAATGTAACCTCCCCAGGAATAATTGCAAGGACAACGTGGTTTTTCCACTGCGTTTAAAGAACCAAATCAGTTTATTGATGCAGTCAGAGCATTGTTCCGGTACATGTATTGTTCCTTGCTGTTGGTGCCTATAAAAAATCATCATTGGATCTCGATCCGAAACATCACCCATTCCTTGTCTCCAGACATGCAGCCTGTCCCACTGAGTTACTCCAGTCTTTTGTGTCGATCTTCATCATCCTATAAGCTGCTTAAGCCTTTTAATGGCCCTGACAACCTAACTTATTTACTTAGTTTTATCTTTAAAACTTTAGTAATCTTTCCGTAATATTAAAACATCTAATAATTTGAAAATCCACTTTTTAACTTTTTGCTAGTACTGTCACTGAGAAAGTTCTGGGATGTAATTATCAAATCAGATTTTTTTTTACTTTGCTGAAATCTGAACTCCCAACCTTATTATCTGATCATTTCCAGCCATTAATATCATTTATATTTTTGGAGAACGAAGAGAAGTCATTCAGGTTATTATTTTGGGACAGCTTGCTTGTTTTCAAGAGTTTTTTTCACTCCTTCCAAGGCGGGAACATTCCATTTAAGTAATTAATTTAGCAATTATCAAAGGGTCATAGACTCATACATTATGGAAACGGGCCCTTCACCACAATCTGTGCATGCGGACCAAGTTGCCCCATCAAAGCTGGTCCAATTTGCTCACCTTTGGCCCATATCCCTCTAAATCTTTCCTACTCGTGTATCTGTTCAAATGCATTTTAAATGTTGTTATGTACCTGCCTCAACTATCTCCTCTGGCACCTTATTCCATATAATCACCACCCTCTGTGTGAAAAAATTGCTCCTCAGTTTCCCCTCCTTTAAGTTTAGTTTAGTTTGTTACATGTACCGAGGTACAGTGAAAAGCATTTGTTGTGTGCTAACCAGCCAGCAGAAAGACAATATATGATTATAATTGAGTCCTTCACAGATTCCTATTAAATCTTGCTCCTCTCATCTTAAAGTTATGCCCTCCAGTTCTTGCTTACCCTACCCTGGGTAAACGACTTAGTGCACTCTACCCATTTTTTCCCCACATGATTTTATCCACAACTGTAAAATCATCCATCAGCTTCATGATCTCCAAGCAATAAAGTCTTAACCTGTATAGGAAGAAGCTGCAGATGCTGGTTTAAACTGAAGATAGGCAAAACATTCTGGAGTGACTCAGCAGGACAGGCAGCATCTCTGGAGAGAATGAATGGGTGACGTTTCAGGTCAAGACTCTTCAGACTGACTAGCCTGTCCATCCTCTCCCTGTAGCTCAGGCCCTCGAGTCCAAGCAAGACCCTCGTAAATCTTCTCTTTACCCTTTTTAGTTCAATGGCATCTCTCCTACAGCAGGGTGGTGTTCCGGGATTCACTTTATCCAGTCAGCTGACACCGGACTTGTTCAGATTGAGCTCCAAGGGAAGGGGCAGTGAGGGGCCTGGAAACGGCGGCCAAAACTAACTGACCTCCAGGGACACTGGGGGGCAGTGCTGAGGGAGGAATAGGGCTTTCAGATCTGACTAGCAAAGTGAATAAAATAATTAAAGTCCTAAGTCCTCAGGCCTATGGTAACACAAAGAAAGATTCAAGTTCAAGTTACATTTATTGTCACATGCACCAGTTGGTACAGTGTGATTTGAGTTACCATGCAGCCATACAAATAAAAAAAAACACAATACTTGGCATGAAAATCGTGACATAAGATACTACAGACGCTGGTTTACAGGCGCAAAGTGCAGGAGTAACTTAACGGGTCAGGAAACATCTCTGGAGAACTCTCTGGATGACATTTTGGGTCAGGACTTTTCTCCAGACTGCACAAAAAACACTTTGTGTTGCTCAGATCATTATTAAAACTGAATGCATGCCCCCAAAGGTCTTTAGTTGGGAAGACCTTTGCCTCTGAGGCAGACGTTTCATGTCTCCCACTCTAAAGCACCTGGCTGTGGGCCGGTACTCCCACACAGGGCTCAGGGGAGGGCAGGCCGCACAAATGGGACTGCCATCTCACGGAGGGGATGGTAAAACAAAGCCCGGTCTGCTCATCCGGGCGGATGCATATAATCCCACGCTCCAATGTGGAGTCATCACCAGAGTTCTCAACAATCCTTGACCCTCAACTAACTATCTAAAAATAGATTGATTGATAATTATCATATGACTGTGTCCCTCCACAAATCCCTTCCGACTTTACAACATTGAATACAATTCAGATCTTCATCATTATCCCAATATTTCAGAAACAGTTAGACATGTACATGGATAGGACAGGTTTGGAGGGATGTGAGCCAAACGAGGGCAGGTGGGACTAATGTAGCTGGGACAAGTTGGCCGGTGTAGGCAGGTTGGGCCGAAGGGGGCTGTATGACTCAATAACTCTATAACTCTATTAGATGTAAAATAGTTTGGGAACGTTTTAAAAAGGACATGAAATAGACTGTATTAAATAGCAAAACACAGAGTGCAGGAGGAACTCAGTGAGTCAGGCAGCCTCTGTTGAGGGAATGAACAGGCGACGTTTTGGGTTGGGATCCTTCTTCAGAGACTAACCTGAACTGCCATCTGTCCGTTCCCTCCACAGATGCTGCCTGACACGCTGAGTTCCTCCAGCACTCTGCGTGTTGTTCTACAGTTCCTTGTAGAGTCTCACACCAACTAGAGAACGGACCCGACCTCCCACCTGCCTTAATGGAGGCACTCAAACTATCTTTAATCAGACCTTACTGGACTTTATCTTGCACTAAATATGATAACCTTTATCCTGTATCTATACACTGTGGACTGCTTGATTGTAATCATATGTAGACTTTTTGCTGACGAAATAGCACGATAACGAAAAAGCTTTTGTCACTGACATTAATAAATTAGACTAAGAACTTAGTCTGAAGGGTTCAGACCCGAAACATCATCTGTCATTCCCTCCACAGATGCTGCTTGATCCATTGAGTTCCTCCAGCACTTTGTCATTTGCTCTAGATTCCAGCATCTGCAGTTCCACGTGTCTCCATATAAATAGCAAAATGTTGTCCTTCTCAAACCAGTGTAAGTGAAGGACCCCTTGGTGCCTGATCCAGAAGGATTGACTCAAATTGTTGTGAATCTGGTCCATTAACAATGGGTGTGGCAGAATAAAAATTCCCCACCCTCATTCCATGTTAGGATATGTTCTATGTTTCTATGTTTCTAATGCTTTCTATGTTCTGTTGTGCTACGCAAAGAAAGATTTTCATTGTCCTGTCAGGGACACATGACAATAAACTCTTTTGACTTTTGACTTGACTTTTTGTTCTAAATAATCTGGTGTAATATTATGATCTCAGTGTATTGAAAAGTGAGCGGCACGGTGGCACAGTGGTAGAGTTGCTGCCTTCCAGCGCCACACTCGGGTTCAATCCTGACTGCAGGTACTGTCTGTACGGCGTTTGCACGTTTCCCCCCCCCCCCCCCCCCGGAAATCCAGTTTCCTCCCACATTCCAAAGACGTATAGGTTTAAAGGTAAATTGGTTTGGTATAAATGTAAAATTGGCCCTAGTGTGTGTAGGGTAGTGTTAACGTACAGGGATCGCTGGTCAGTGCGGAATCAGTGGGCTGAAGGGCCTGGATCTCTAAACGAAACTAAACTAAACTATAAACTAAACTAAAAAGTCGTCTGATGTAGTGACTGATGTAGTGATGTAATCTGGATTAGGTTGCACAACATACTTGCCTCATTTTGTTATGCTGAACATTAAGAAGGGTTTTTTATTACATTTATTTAAACACCTTTGTTTAGAGATACAGCATGGAAACAGGCCCTTGTCCCACCGAGCACACCAACCATTAATCACCCATTCACGTACTATTCTATGTTATCTCACTGTCGCATCCACGCCCTACACACTAGGGGCAATTTTTCAGAGGCCAATTAACCTACAAATCCGCACGTCTTTGGGATGTGGGAAGAATCCGGAGTACACCTTGTACTTCTTTAGGAAGTTTGGCATGTCGCCTACAGCTCTCATCAACTTTTACAGAAAGCATTTTATCAGGATGCATCACCGCTTGGTTAGGGAACAGCTCCATCCAAGACTGCAAGAAATTGCAGCGAATTGTGGACGCAGCCCAGACCATCACACAAACCAACCTCCCTTCTATTGACTCCATTTATACCTCAAGCTGCCTCGGCAAGGCCAGCAGCATAATCAGGATGAATCGCACCCTGGGCATTCGCTCTTCTCCCCTCTCCCATCAGGCAAAAGGTATAGAAGTGTGAAAACGCACACCTCCAGATTCAGGGACAGTTTCTTCTCAGCTGTTATCAGGCAACTGAATCACCCTACCACAACCAGAGAGCAATGCTGAACTACCTATTTGGTGACCGTCGAACTACCCTTGATCGGGCTTTGCTGGCTTTACCATGCACTAAACGTTATTCCCTTATCATGTTTCTATAGACTGTAAATGGATTGATTGCAATAATCATGTGTTGCCTTTCTGCTGACTGGTTAGCACACAACAAAGAGCTTTTTGCTGTACCTCGCTACACGTGACAATAAACTAAACTAAGCCAAACCCGAGGAAACCCACTCAATCTCAGGAAGAACTACATCTGAAGTCAGTTCAAACCCAGGTCACTGGCATGGTGAGGCAGCAGCTCTACCAGCTGCTTCACTGAGCCACCCGAATTCGATTATTTTTAAATGTATACGAGCATCTCATAGTGTAATCCAGAATGGAAACAAGCCTTTTGGCCCAACGAGCCCATGCCGACCAAGATGCCCAGTCCCACCTATGGTAGTCCCACCTGCCAGCATTCGGCTCATATCCTTCTAAACCTTTCCTTTCCACATACCTGCCGGAATGCCTTTGAAATGTTGTTATTGTACCTGCCTCAACTACCTCCTCTGGCAGACACAAGATGCTGGAGTAACTCAGCGGGTGAGTTTCAGGACGAGACCCTTCTCACCCACTGAGTTACTCCAGCATTTTGTGTTTACCTTTGATTTAAACCTGCATCTGCAGTTCTTTCTTACACATTTTGTACCTATCTGGCAGCTCGTTCCATGTACCCACCATCCCTATATGAAAATGTTGCCCTTCACGTTCATATCAAATCTTTCTCCTTGTAGTGCTTGCGGTTTTAAGTTCATCTTGAATCTTTTCCCTGGGACTACTCAAGCCATATTATTGCATCATTTCTAGTATATGATTTGATTAATGAAGGACGATGAGGGTTCAATTAAACAAAGAACTGAAACTTGTTTGGCAACATTCTACAATAATAAATAAGAGCATTACATAGTTCCTCCATTTGTAGCAATGTTACAAAATTTTGGAATTTAAAAATCAAGTCTACAATTTATCCCATCAGATAAAGCATAAAAGGAAGTTTAATTTGACACCTAATTCGCTTTCATATCTTCAGTATTAAAAAAGTTATGACCATTTTCATACTCGGAAATTAGCATCTTGTTCCCCATTGCCTTTCCATTGACTTAACTCAAAAGCTGTGATCTAGGACAGTCAAAAGCACATAATTTTCTTAAAAATTAATAGAACTCAATGAAATGTTCAGTTACAATGTTCAGTTTCATTCTGAAACAAATAAGAAAAAATCTTACTTGGATGACCTGAAATTAAAGCATATAATTAGTTAGTTACATAAATGTAGCTAATTACAAAATTCAATTACTAGATCTAAACATCTATCCATTTCTTAAGAAATGGTAAACATTTTTAAATTGCCTGTGTCCAAATAACATTCACACAATAATCCACAATATAACATGATTTTTAAATCTCATTTTCATGAATTTATAGGCCAAATTGAAGGAAGTTAGTGTTTAATTCCTGTAAATTAATGGCCATTTAAATCAACTTGCGAGTGGGGTTTAGTGGAACGCGGTGGATTGGAACGTTGCGGTTTGCGGTGAATTTAACCCCGAGTCGGCAGGAAAAATACAGCCGGTTCATATATATTTTTTGTCCCCTTTTTGCATGATGAAAATTTGATTAAATGCTTTCTAAGAAGCACGATTTTATGTAAAAATAAACTGTGTAGATTCTTTTATCGCCTACGTTAGGTCCGTTCCGCAGTCGGCGTTCACGGCTTTAGAAGATGATTTTTAAACTACTCTATCTAATAAATGATCTAGCGTAGTTTAAAAATACCTTCATGAATGAAATGTCGGAGCGATTTTGCTTTAGCAATGAAATCGCCTGAGCTGGATCGATTTGGACTGCCTAGGGAAAAACAGCATTTTAAACACGCCCCCCTCTGAAAGGCGCCAAAGTCACGCACACGGGGAGCGGCAGAACTGCAGCGCTGCTAAAGGTAGGTATTGTAACATACCTACTATTTGCGTCTGAGACTTCACCATCTTATTAGAACGTGTGATGGAGCTAGGCTGGAAATATTTACAGTTGATCAGAGTTCCTCGAACATTCCCATGAATGTCATAGAGTCATAGAGTCATACAGTGTGGAAACAGGCCATTCAGTCCAACTTGCCCACAACGGCCTACAATGTCCCAGCTACACTAGCCTCACTTGCCTGCGCTTGGTCCATATCCCTCCAAAACTGTTCTATCCATGTACCTGTCTAACTGTTTCTTAAACAATGGGATAGTCCCAGCCTCAACTACCTCCTCAGGCAGCTTGTTCCATACACCCACCACTCTTTGTGTGAAAGAATTACCCCTCGGATTCCTATTAAATCTTTTCTGCTTCACCTTGAACGTATGTCATCTGGTCCTCGATTCCCCTACTCTGGGCAAGAGACTCTGTGCATCCACCCGATCCATTCCTCTCTGAGAAATAATCATGGTGTTTCCTGTGGAACGTTCACAACTTCCCGCTCTGTGAGGCTATTTGTCAGTCGCTATGACATCCAAGCAGGCATGAACTTTGACACCGAGCTGGGACATCATTGAGGGTGTAATCCCACAGAAGTCCAAGCCATTGGGTAACCCTGTGAGTGTCATAGGTCATTCAACCATTTATGGACACAAGGTACTGCAGATGCTGCTTTGCAACAAAAAAAACACAATGTGTTGGAGTAACTCCGCATGTCAGGCAGCATCTGTGGAGAATATGTATGGGTGATGTTCCTCAGACTGATTGGGGAGGTGGGGGGGCATGGGGGAAAACTGGAAGAGAGGTGGTGATAGGAGAAAGTCTTGCAAGTGATAGGTGGATACAGGTGAGAGGGGGGGGGGATTGATTGGCAGATGGTTGGACAAAGGCTAGAGATGAAAAGACAACAAATGTGAGATACAGAGTTAGCCCAGGTGGGGCACAGAGACGAGAGGGTTCTTTATGCTGCCTATATCATCCCTCCATCTTCCATCTCATCTTTTGAAGATGTGGGAGCTGCAAATGCTGGAATCGTGGGTAAAACACAAAGTGCTGGAGTAAGTCATTGAGTAGAGGGAATGGACATATTGGAAGAAGACAGGA